>JANPWX010000274.1:229215-240347 GCA_024734555.1 Trochalopteron elliotii | reverse complement strand
GGGGCAAAAGCACTCAGGGATCCCCTCCTTCCCTCCAGACAGGAGAGTGGCAGCACTGCCCACCACAGGGACAATGGCAGCGAGGGTCTTTTAGTTCAAATCGTCCAGATTTAGTAGAGTCTGTCAGAGCTTTTATGCCAGGGCTCCAGCTCCTGGTGTGCCTCACTCCCCCCAGTCCTGCCCATACCACCCACTGCTCCCAACTCTCCCACAACTGCCCCTCACACCACAGCTCCTCACACAGCTTGACCTAGTCCTGGTTATCTGCCCTTGAAATGCCCCCAGTGTCAACCTGTGCCCCGTCAACAATCTCTTGCTCTGTTAGAATAAAGGAGACTCAAGAAGCAGCCCATGGCCACTAATGTCACTTACACATCCCCTGTGAGACCACAGCCACAAGATATTTAACCAGGTAACTGTCCCTCACCTGAGGGAGCAGGCAAAGGGCTCAGTGTGCACTGACTGACCAAGGGGTGGGTTAGGGACACTCCCAGCATAAGCACTTCTCTGCTCACCTGTGCCTTGGGAGGCAGTCTTGGCTCAAAAATTATGATTAAAGGGAAAAAAAGGCTTTACAAACTGCCACTTTTGCAGCTGACATTCCCAATTGCCCTGACTTAAAGGCTCAATGATCTCCAGGCCACCATCAAAAGCATCTCTGGAGAGCTGTGAAGCCTCTGGGAGTGAGCAGCATCTGGGGCTGGACAATTCCTGCCCACCTCAGGGTGGCACTGTGACTTCTGTGGCACTCGACACTAGTCCAGCACCAGCAGTACTGTGGCACCCCACAGGAGAGGTTGGCTGTGCTGCCTGCCCCACTGAGTCCAAAGGCAGTGCACTTCTCTGCACTTCTCCAACGGGAGAGCACCAACACCTCACTGGAGCAGTGCAGTAGCCAGGCTGCTTCAGGGGCTCACACTGGTCATTAGGAAACAAAACTCCCCAGGAGGACAAGGGCTGCCTGGAACACGGCAGATGCCAGGTAGTTCTGAAAAACCAAACCCCAACATTTTTTTACCTTCCACCCAGGCAGAAATCAGATGGGGCACACACCCCAGACACCAAAGAAGGCAAGTCATGGACACAAGCAGAGCTGTATGCTGGTTTTAATGTTCCTAAGAACTAGGAAACAGAAATCAAAAATAGACTTTGCTCTTCTTGATAAAAGTAATAAAATGGTTAGCGGTGTTAAATTAATCCTTACAAAACAAAACCCAAGGAGGTTAAATAAAGCCCAGAGGCTCCGCATAAAAACCACAATGACTACAAAACAGCTGCAAAGACATCTTTACACACCAAAGAAACTCTTCTCCTCTGCTCCTCCCCTCTCTGGGACACAATGTCAGCGAACACGGGACTCACACATGAGAAAGAAACACAGATGCGATGGGAGCAGCCCCACGAGGAGCGTGGGCGCTGCAGACAGAACTATTTACACTATGGACATGGAGCCGTGCTGGGGCCAGTCCGGCCGCAGGAGCCCCCGGGCTCTGCCCGTCCCTCTCCTGCCGGGGCCCCTCCGGCCGCGGCGCTCAGCGCCCAGCACTCGCGCTTGCCATCCCTCATCCCTCCATCCGTTCCGCCGTCCTTCTGCTCGCGCGCGTCCCAGCTCTGGCTGTCCCTTCCCTCGGCGCTCCGGCGACGCGGAGCTGCTGGCTCCTCCTGCCGCGCCACACTGGGCTCCCTCACCCCTGGTGAGGGCTGCGGCTGAGCCTCCTCTCCCGCCGGCCGACCCCGGCTCCTGGGGGCTGGCGTGCAGTTCGCAGAGGAGAGCAGGTGCCGTGGAGCTGCTGTGCACGAGTCCTGGGCCGGTGCTGCGCAGCCAGCAGTCTCTGCTGCCCCGGCCAGCCTCCCCCGGGGCCGCCGGCACCTCTCCTGCTGCCTCGCACCTCTGCCTTAGTTGGGATTAGTCTCTCGGCTGCTGCTCTGCTCTCGGCCCAGCTCCCGCTCTTTGTCCGCTGTGGAGGAGGAGGAGGAGGATGAGGACGATGAGGAGGAAGATGAGGAGCTGAGGGTCCGGCCCGAATGCTTGTAGGCTGCAACGAGCTCCTGCAGCCGCTCCGGCGTGGGCTCCCACTTGGCAAAGCCGGCGCTGTTCTGCAGGAAGAGGACGGCTGTATTGTGCACAGCCTTGTAGTACATCTCCTCCCTGCAAGGGAAGAGCACAGGCATCAGCACCTCCCCTGGGCCCCACCCAGAGCCCTTGACACCTGCTCCTCCTCTTCCTGCATTCATTACGACAAGTATTTGAAAAGTCCTTTCTCTCATTATTGAGAAGGGAGGCACAGTGCAGCCTCAGGCAGTTCTGAGTACAGTAGAGGCTCCTGAGCTTTCAGAGGGAGGAAGCACTCATGCTGCAGAGCCCAATCGCTCCCCACCAGTACATGCATGTGCTGGAACTCTGCTGTTCCCTGCAGAGGGGACCCAGCACAGTGAGGCATCAGTCCTAAGCAGGTAAGAACTTCAGTGCTCAGGCACCTGTTGCTTAAACCAGTTGTTGCTCAAACTTGTTGCCTCAGCAGAAGGGCAGAGGCCAGCCTGCCCCACTGGGGACCAAGCCCCCACTACCCCTTCCCTCTGCTCCCCTAGGGACACTCAGCTGCTGCCGCCCAGGCAGCTACCAGGCCTGAGGGCTGGCAGATCAGTGCCACAGGTGTGACCTGTTCCAGCTGGACTCACGCCCAAGGCATACATCTCTCACAAGCTAAAGTTAGCAGTCATTAAACAGAAGTTGAATTCACCATGCTGTCTGCCCATCCTAAACACCCAGAGTGATGATGTGCTGCGCTTGTCCTTGCCTGCTCCCTGCTTCCCACTGATTTCAGCTTGGGAGAGGATATTTCTGTCACACAGCTTCAGAGCCGTGTTCCCAGAGGGATCTGAGAACAAAGCCTACTTTTTGCAGACGTGCTGGGACCCGCTGCGGTACTCGTGATCGAAGGCCGGCAGGATGAGCTGGTGTCGCTTGAACTTGCTTTGCTCCATGCGCGTCAGGGCTGGTGTGGGGGGGTCCCGCCACTCAGGGATGAAGACAATGAAGGAGAGAGGCTCACTGGAGCTCTCCAGCAGTTTCTAGTGCAAGAAGAAAAGGAACAATCTCAGCACTGACTGAGCAATGACGTGTTTAATGAGTTCTACAGAAAGGAAATGCTTCTGCTTCAAGAGCAGTGCCGGCTGTCACCGTCATCTGTCTCTGCCCTCAGGGTGCAGGAGTGGTGGGGGGCAGAGGATGGACAGCACAGCTCCATCCTGAACAACCCCACTGGTGAGCAGACATACCTCAAAGTGAGAGACCATGGCATCCATCAGCTCCTCACAGAACGGAGGATTTGCCTCAAAAGAACCACTTATAGGGAAGAAATCCAGGCACGGGCTGAAGAAAGAGGCAAAGATCCCCATCAGCTCATCCTGAGTCATCTCACGGGCAAGCACCCACACCCACAGAGAGCAAGGGAACGTAATACTCACCCCCTGGATCCAAAATACCCGTCTGTGTCCAAGAAGGCTGAACAGTACTGTTTAAAATAGCAATTCAGGGGCGAGGCAAAGCATTCAAAACTCACTCCGAAGAGCTTGTGAAGGGCTTCAAAGATGTGCACAGGAAGTGCCCCTTGCAGACCAGTCCCTTCATACAGCCCCACACCGAACATCATCTGAGGAGAGCAAACCCTGGTGAGCCGTGCCTGCACTCGCTGTTTCTGCTGCTTCCTCCACTGACCACAGACCCAGGACCACATGTCCATGCACCCACTCCTTTAGGTATGCAGGGCCCCCTCGTCCTTTTCAAATTCATTTAGGTCCCTGCATGTACCCAAGAATGCTCTTTATAGAGATTTTATCCAACTCTGATCCCACAAAATCATCTGTTTTCTCTTGTACCCAAGGGACCCTTCAGAGTCAAGAGCTACTGAAGGCTCCCTTCACAAAAATCTTTATCCACACCGAGGTCTTGTGTCAAGACCACAACTGCTCCCCAGTCCCGTCCTACCTCAGCATAGCATGAGCACACGACAGATCCAGTTTAAACCCTGTGTTGCTCCAGGCTCCCAAAGCTGTGACCCTTTCCCAGAGCAAAGACAAGTTCCCAGCACTCCCAAGGCTTTCTGATATACAGCTGTGGTGAGACTGTACCTGATATCGACGGAGAAGGCACCAAACCCTAGGCAGGAATTTTTCAAAGCCCGAGTCGTCGATGCAGCTGTACCGATAGAGAAGCCACTGGAAGAGAAAGCCCAGCCATTGAAGACACCAGCAACAGCCAAGCTACGGTGATACATGCAGATTGTGACAGGGAGAGGGAGGCTGAGGAGCAGGTGGGCTCTGCAGGGAGCTGTCAGCACATCTGCTGTCACTGCGTGAGCCACCAGCTTGTCACGAACATTAAATGAATGAACCACCACAGCAGCACGTGTCTCTCAGCAAGGGTTGCCTTGGTTTGAGTACAACATTCTGGCAGCACAACACTTATTCGGAGCACCCATCCAAGACCTGGGAAATACTTCCAGCAGAGCCTGACCCCAGCTAAGGTGAGAGTAGCTGTCCTCATGGCCATGGCAGTGTCTGACAGCCCTGCAGGGACAGTTGGCCAGCCTCTGCCCAGCCCTGCCCAGGAGACAACCCTGCCTCGAGGGGCAGCAGAGTCAGCACCCAGCCCTTACCAGCTTGCTGAAGTAGTTGCGGCTGACTTTGACCATCTCCCCCTTGTACCGCACACAGGCCACGTTGTTCTCCATGTGCATCTCCACACTGGGGAGCGGTGGGGAGGGGATGGCCAGTCTCACGGGGTAGCAGTACACCAGCCTGTCCTGCACCTCAGGAGCTTCTACCTCAGCTATGGAGAATGAACAGAAAGGCAGCCTGTGAGAAGCCAAGGGTATTCGGCACCAATCTTCACAGTCCAGTGAAATAAACAAATGCCCTGTTCAGTGTGACCTGCTCCTAACAAGCTACTTCATCCTGGCAAATCACATATTTATAGTGTCTGATGTTACAGCTGGTCACAGCACCTGATGGAAGACAGTCTGTCACTGCACAGACACTGTGACTGAAAGCTGAGGCCTATGCTGGACTGCCTGTTTCTTACTTTGAAACACAGACTTTCTGACTTTTGGAGACAGAGCTGCCCTCCCAATAGGTAACACTCTCTGAGTAAGGAAAGGACAGACCATGGGGCCTTTAAAAGTGCAGTGCTGTAGCTCTACAGCTCTCCAAAGCTGGCTGCGTACCAGAGATATTGTTCTCTTTGAGTATGGCAAGATGCTTCTCCCGGATGCGCTTGACGTATTCCAGGGATATGTAGTAAATTTTACTGCAGATGCCTTCGACAGAGTCCTTGGCTGCAGCAGACACATGGGGCCCACACTGTTTGCGTAAGTGCTCCAGGCGGTCCTGTGGAAACAGAGAACCAGAGTCTCTCACACGGCCACCACTGGCTCTCCAGGGGTCTTCAGTGTCTCCAGACTGCTCTCCCGTGGCACACAGTGAGGGGAGGCAATGGCAGCCATCTCCAGAAGGGCCTGTACCTGTCCTCACATGCCCTCTTCCCAGCTCCCTGTGCCCAGCCACACATCAGTGGTACACTGACCATGTAGTCCTCCTTGGAGGCAGAATGGTCCCGTCGCAGCCAGCTGAAGGTGTCCTCCACATTCCACTTCACCACCTTCCTGCTGTCTGGGGAAGCACTCCTGCAAAAACAGAGGCAAAATTTAACTCATGGCTGCTTAGCAAGGTATTCCACCCCCCTCCAAAGTTCTCTATCACTGGGGAATGTGGACACTGACACTTCCTCGAGGCCCATCCCTGTCACTCCCCTCCAGCTCTCTGGAAAGGCCTTCCAGATGTTTGCATGACTGCAGACTACCATGCTCTCTCCAAAACTTGGTGTAACTGGCTCTGTCCTCTCTGCAACACGAGAGGCCCACAAAGCCTTTATTTGTCATGGCAGTGGTCCATTTTGATATTGCTTCTAATTTTCAAGTACTGCTAGGGGCTTGTGACTCTGAGAAAACTACCCTGTTTACAAGCTTTTCCTTTCCTCCGCAAGGCTCTCCCCCACTATCTTCCTCGGTTCTGTGTCCTGTGGCAGAACTGGTCAGGAAAACTGTACCCTGTATACAAAATGCCACTCTAAGCTTGTTGCCCTGCAACAACAGTGAGTGCCTAAGCACTTCTGATTTTATCTTAGGGATAACAGAAGACATTCCACACCCAGTACTTCATTGTCTCCACAAACATTAAGCTCCCCAATATTACATTTTACAGTAACATCACTACCAAAAAATGGCTCCAGCACTACTGTTTTTCTTCTGTATGTTCCCAACTGTGCTTTTCCTCAATAACATTATCACCAGTGCTGGATAAGGCAGGATGAGAAGCCCCTACAGTCCTTTTGTCTTTTCGGAACGTGACAGCTCTGTGAGAAGAGCTCCCACCTGGATTCAATCAGTCGTTTCGCAGCCTCAGCATACTTGAAGAGCAGCCTCTTGGCTTCCTCCCGGAACTTAATTCTGGATAACCTGAGGTAAGTTAAATTCATATGCATGAGTCTCACAAAGGCATGGGAGCCAGGTTTAGCTCCTCAGCTTCCCTTCACCAGCATCCAACCACTTCATTGGCCAAAGGGAAGCACCACAGCAGAACCGTGGCAGGTAAATCACCAGATCAGACCGACCCAGAACCACCCCAACAAAGTGCTCTGTCTGTGAACAGTACCTGATGGGAATGTCATTCATGATCTCTCTGAACATGGAAGGGGACACTACTGGCTCGCAGTCACTCGGTAAAAGAGGATCCGTCCCTTTATCAACCACTTTCCTCTCCAACATCCAGCGATTAAATGACTCCCTCGGGGGGTCAATCCCTGGAGACGCACAGAAGAAGGGTCTATTCAATAAAATACAGAAATGCCCAGTAGCTCTGATAAGGATCATCACACAAAGTTCTGCCTAATCAATTAACCAACGATATCACAGAGTATAACCATCACAAAAAGAGAACACAGGAACCAGACAGGCATAAAACAAAAGGCAGATCACCACAGCACTGCAGAACTGAGAAGGAAATCCAAGGAACCCAACAGAAACTCACCTTCTCGCTGCTGGCAGAGCTCACGGTAATGCTGCCGCAGCTTGAGAATGAGCTGGGACCGGAGCAGCTCCACCTCGGGGTGTGGAGAAAGCACTTCTGATGGTGCCCTCTGCTTAATCACGGCATTTGTCTGAATATCCAGGTCCCAGTATACTCTGTGGCAGAAGCAAATGTCATCAGGATAATCAGATCATTGACTAATTATCAAATATTACTTTTAAAGATGCTTCCTTGAGCTGTTTCACCACCCAGGAAATCAAACTATCAAAACTACTGGCAATGATTTATCCCTCAGGTTTCTCAAAGATATCTGGAAACCTGTGTGTCTCAAAGACTTCACTGACAAAGGAACAGAAGACAAATGGAGACAACTCACTCAGTTGGTCGTAGAAGAGCTGCCTGCTGTTTGTCTTCAGGTGAAACACACCATGCCTTCAAAACAGAAGTTCCTGGAATACTGGGAGAGCTGGGGACTGGCTGAGCAGCTGGGTTCCCCGGGACATCCGCCTGTGTGTGTGAAAGATGAATTACTGCACCAGAGAGAGAGGTAAAGGAGAAACAGCCCAGTGAACCAAACAGTCCCACACCAGAACACCACATGTGAGACCCCTGCGAGCTCCCCAGCCCCCCTGGTTTCAGGCTGCACAGGTTTGTCTCAGAGCACCACACCCACCTTAGGCTTCTTCACACTGTTGCCACTTGGTGGAACCTCCTCTGAGAACCTCCTCTTCCTCTGCTTGCTCTCCACAGAAGCATCTGCCACGCCACCTTCCAGTGGCATTGGAGCTGCATTCAGTCCCAGAGGGTCTGACTATGAAAGTCCAAATAACAACAGCACATGTCAGGCTCACCCACTGCCACTGCAGCTTCCCATTGCATTGCTCCCACGTGGATGGAAATAAGGACAACACTAGTCAGACCTTCACAAAGATGAAAGATTCTCTTCCAGGTGTCTATATGCTTTTTTTAAAGACTAATAAGAAAAACTCATCACAAATCCCCCATGCTGATTGTTCTTTGAGTGGTGCATGACTCCTGAAACAGCATCACCTGACAGGCACCTGACAGAGGAATACTGCCCCACAATTGTGCCAGACAATGGACCGAGCAAGGACTCTGAAGGCACAGAAGACCCTCCCACGCCTGTAATCTGAGGTCCACAGACCATTAACACCCCAGTCCTGGGGTGAGGTGAGTGAGCACTTACTATGACATCGTGCTGTCCCAGCACAGGCATTTCCCACAGAGACTGGTTGGTGAAGCGGTTGAAATAGTAGGGGCGGTTCTCCCGCTTGCTCCAGCACTTCTCCCAGCCAGCCTGCACCAGCTCATCTGAGAGGACAGTGAGAGTCAGGAGAGGAGCATCCTGCACGACAGACCTGCCATGCAGGTGCCCAGCACTGTCACAGCACACTCTGAAACACACATCACTGCCAGCCTCCCATGGCAGCCTTGCCTCATCCCCCTCTCTATTCCCAGGGCCCTGCAGAATTCCTGAAGGCAGAGTCGGTACCTGGCAGGTCCTGTACCAGGCGCATGGGTTTGGGGGAGCTGGGCTGGTTCTGGTTGGAGGTGCCAGGTGAGTGACTCATGAGAGATGCTTCCTCCGCAGGGCTTCTGTGATTCTCATTGGCCATTTCTCAGCAACCACACTAGAAAAAACAGAGTAATATCCAGTGTTACAGCAGGAAAGGTCCCAGATCTGCTTGGCACACTCAGGTGTAGCATTACAAGTTCATGCTGACAGTAAAACAGGAACCAATACACACAAACAGCACCTCAGTTCTGGAAAACACCTGTTATCCTGGACACAACCAGCTATGAGGAATGCTCAGTGTTAAATGAGGTTAGCCAGGGTGTTCTTCAGGCCAGCATCCAAAATATTCCCTTTTCAGTTAGATCTCTCCAAAGACTGAAGCATCAGGTCGTAAAAAATAACATACACTCCTCTGTAATTATGTGCCACCTTCTGCCACACCAATACCACCGGCCAGGTCTGATCTGTTATCCTCAGAGACAGTTTAAATCAACTCACACACACATAACTGCACATCATTTCAACAAAAGGCTTTAATTAAAAAAAAATCTGCTATATAAAATAGCCCTGGAGGTTCACTAACAACTTCTGTGGTTTAGAAAACCACAGGCTGGGAGTCAGGAGCTCCCAAATTATTACCCTCTGCATGTCCCAGGCTGACACGTCCTAGTCCTAGGCCTAGTCCCACAAGCAGGGCCTCAGCCAGCTGTTTTGGCCCTTGCTGCTTTCTCATCTGCATAACAACAGTTATGCAAAAGAAGGTCTGCTGGAACAATAAAGCTCCTCTTAATCATAATTTAATGTTGCCAGCTGGAGAGAAACAGCCAGGCTTTTCCTCTCTTAGTCACCACTCTTCCCCTGGGGAAGTTTCTGAAACAGCGGCGCAGATTGCTCTTCTCTGGCAGCTCGAAACACATTGGCAATGAGCTGGGGGGAAACAAGGCATTTTACATAATTCCCAGCTACCTCAGACACTTAACTCTATTCAGGCTTTGGAGACACCCGACAGCACACACCAGCACAGTCAGGGCAGCAGCAACACAACGCTGTGCACAGTGTGCTCTCACCTGAGCAGCACAGTACCTGGCAGCAGGAGCCACGTACAGGAGCTCTTCAATAAAAACTCTGGATATTTTTGGGGGCTAAGTCACTCAGATTTGAAACCTTCACTGCCCTGACTGTGCATAAAGGCCAGTGGCTATTTCAGCAGCATGGCAGGAGCAAACAGTGGTCAAGAAGGAGTGGGCAGTAGCTCAGCTGCCCACAGCATTGGCTGAGACCAGCATCGAGGAATTCAACTCCTTCAGCCCATCAGAAGATGTTTCCATCCTTCCAGGCAGAGTACACAAGGGAAGGTGTGGGACATTGGACACCTGGAGTCTGGGTCTGCTCCAGAGCAAGCAGGTAACACCCTGTGCCTGCTGCAGAGCACAGAACGCAACTGGGGACCTTTAACGGCCTCAGCAGCGAGTATTGTGCAATCTCACACTCCCTCCTGAACTCCAACCCCACTGTGTCCTTACAGTCACTTAGCAAAGGTGCCGAGGTGAGCTGGGCCAGCAGCAGCAGCAGCTCAGGCTCGTGTCAGCCGTGGGGACAGGGAGCCCGGAGACCACAGGCCTGCAAGGCAGGACCACAGGGAACCTCTGAAGGATGTTCAGTCCCTCCTCCTCAGACTAAAGCTACAGTTGCACGTGCAGCTGCTGCTGTGTCCTGCACCTTACACAGAGCACATGCTGGAGTGAACTGGTGTGTACTGGGGGGACCAGAGCTCCCAAAGTGATGTATGTCAGGATTCACAGACAGCCCTGGGCACAGAGCCCTGGCCAGCTTGGATGGCCCATGCCAGCTCCAGTGACCTGCCAGTGTTTTTCACCACCCATCGCTCAAAAGAGCTGTCAAATAGGGTCACTGGCTCTGCCTCCTCCCATTTATGGATAAACTGGAATGATGGAAGTAGCCAAGAAACTTTATCACTTGATCAGTGTTAACAAGTATTAAATCCAAGTACCCTTAAGGTCTGGGAAAAGGAAACAGCCAAACTAACAGGAATCCTGGCAGAAGCCACTCTACTTTTATGTAACTACACTGGGACTTAGACAGTGACAGGGATCCAGAGGAAGCATTTTATGGTGATTACGGTATGTTTTTATACACCATGGCAATGCATACAGTGCTTCACAAACACGGTACAATGCTGTCCCTGCCCAGAGAGCTTACAACCTAGAGCACCAGCACAACCAGAGACCACAGCGAGGGGTAAGGAGACACAGAGTAAAGAAGTACAGCAAACAGGACCGGTATTTGTTTCCATTTCACCGAGGTAGAATTTTGTACAAGACAACAGCAAATGCAGACAAAGGAGATCAACGACAGCCCCCCGGGACAACCCCGCTGTTCTCCCCCATCCCAGAACCACGGCTGCTCCAGGAGGCTGGGAGCCAGGCCACCGCCTCCCCCATCGGTCCCCATCCCCTTCCCGAGGGCCGGCCGGCGGGCCCGGAGCTGA
>JANPWX010000274.1:218539-228822 GCA_024734555.1 Trochalopteron elliotii | reverse complement strand
CGCCGCCCGCCGGGCACAGCGGTTGCTGCTGCTGCGCTTCAGCCCGGGCCGGCCCGGCAGCCGCTGCCTGTCCCGGCGGTCCCTCGGGCGCAGCGCTGACACGTCCCTCTCTACACTGTTGCCGTGGGCATTCCCTATCCTGCGGGTCCCGGTGCCAGGCAGCGGGCGCAGGCAGTGAGGGACGCGGTGCAGCGCAGGGCACAGGTGGTGGTCGCTGGGGTCGCTCCCTTGCCCTGCGGCCCGTGGCTGCTGCTGCACAGCCTATGCTGGAGCATGACACGGGACGTGGAAGGAGGACACGGCTGTTACTGCAGGGATGGGGGGGTCCATGGGGACCGCAGGACCCCCTCGCAGCCGGTGGAGCTTCTGCCATATCCACCTAGCAGAGCACCCGTTCTGCCTCGGCCCCATCTCCCTGGGCGGCCGATGGCCGGTGCTGGTTCACGGCCCCCGGTGAAGATGGGATGGGGAAACCGCGGGGCCTCTCCTGCCCTTTTCCTCTGGGATATCCTGCTGCCCTGCTTTCCAAGGGGTTTCCCATCTCCCGGAGTCCTGCCCTCTGCTCCGGGAGCACCGGGGTCAGTTTAATGAGTTAACGCTGGCGCAGCAGTTCTGGGGGAATAAGTGCTGTGTAAGCACTGAGGCTCCCGTTTTGGGCTTCCAGCAGCCCGGCTCCGCTGCCCAGAGCACCGATAACCGCCCGGGGCACAAAGGGCCAGCTCAGACCGACCCCTGAGGGCAGAGGGGACTCTGTGAAGGGACAGTGAAACTCCAGCCTTGGAGTGAGGCAACTCAAGTGGCCGAGGGGGAGGTGAGGGCAGGGGCAGACTCTTGGCATGGCTCGGCCAGGCAGGATTTTTGGGAGGGAGCCCCGGGCTGAGGAGTGCCCATCCTTCCCGCGATGGGAGCAGGACGGGCGGCATGGGTGCTCATGGGGACACTCGGGCAGTTCCCATCCTGGTGCTGCGACCCCAGAGCCAGCCAAGCTGCCATTGACACACAGAGCGAGGCCATCCAGAGGCACGTCCTGCAGAGCCAATGCTGTCTGGCTTGGGGTCGGCGTAGAGCCTGTGAGGGCAGTCCTGAGGGTCCACAGCCTCGGTATTTTCTCTGCTCAAGTTCATGTTACAGATGGGCATGAACTAGCCCCCAGCAGCACCCCTGGCCCGGAGCCGCGGAGTCTGCACTGAACCTGGGATAGCTCAGTACTGGCAGAAGCTTCGTAACACAGATTGGGAGCCCCCAACACCCCAGGCCCGCCCGGAAGCTTTTGCACATGTGCCCCTCGCACGAGGGGTGCTGGAGAGATCCACGGCTGTGGCTGCACGTGCAAGACATGGGGAGCGGTGTTTTTAGTGGGAGGAAGGCTTCGTTTGCAGCCTGGAGCTGGGGTGGCCAGGCGAGCAGCTGTCTGTGCCGGTGCTGGCAGCCAGCCGGGCTCGGCGGGACACAGACCTGCATCCTCCCCGTCCGTCCGTCCCGCTGTCTCCTCCCAGCTGTGAGCCCGCAAGGAGTGGCAGCTGGGGGCTATATAAAGGCAGGGAAACCTCAGCCAGCTCAAAAGAAAGTCCTGGAGCTGGTGGTGTTCTCCCTCCCTCCTGCCTTCACGTGATTCAGCTTCCCCACGCCGGGACAAGCCTCGCTGTAAGTACCCGAACTGAGCCGGCATTGTGTACGGGAACCCCCAACCTCCGGGCACGACGGTGGCTCCGGGCCCCGGGAAAGGAGATCTCCCATCCTCTCCCTTCATGGAAGTGGAGGAAAACGCTGTGTGGGAGCCCCGTCCCATCACGCAGCCCTGGGGAGGAGGTCCCTTATCCTCTCCCTTCAGAGAACTGGGGGAAGCTGTGGGGGAGCCCCGTTCCATCCCACAGCCTCGAACTGAGCTCTTCCTGTTGCTGCGGGATGGACAGGCTCCAGCTCCCGTCTCAAACCAGCCTGGGGGCAGGCGGCACATCTCGGGGGGGCTGTGAGGATCGTGGGACGGCCCGTGGGAGGGCTCGCTCCTCTGTGAAGTGCTGGGGCTCCCCGCTGCAGCAGCACGCCCGGGGCTGGCGCCTGTCCCTGCGGTTTTGGGAGCGGGGTGTGTTCAGGGCAGGGGGAGTGCTGGAGTGGGTGTCCCCAGATGTGGGACCCTCGGGCTCCTCGGCCAGTGCTGGGGCTTATGCACAGCATGCGGTGGGGGCCGTGCCCCTCATGGGCTGCTGGTCCAGAGGTTTTGGGCAAAGGCAACCTGGACAGCACAGGGGGCTTCAGGGAGAACAGTGGAGCCGTAGGGTGTTCCTTGGAGCTGTCTCCTGCCCCGGGCAGGTTGGACAGTAGCTGCTTCCTTTCCAGTGTATCTCCCGGGCCTGTCCATGCTGACACCCGTGCATGTCCCCAGGCCAGTCTGTGCTGACCCTGCTCTCTGCCTCCAGGTGCGAGATGGCTGCCGGCAGCTGCCTCCTTCTCCTCCTTCTGCCCTCGCTGGTCACAGCCTCGCACAGTCCTCCTGGCTGTAAAATCCGGATTACTTCCAAGGGGCTGGACCTAGGTAAGGGGCCAAGCGGGATCTCACAGCCTGGGAAAGAGGGACGTGGGGCATGCCCCTGGGGTCTGTGCTTGTGTAGGGCTCTGCCTGCACTGCTCCACTATGGGGTGGCTGGGGAGGAGGGAGGGTGTCAGGGGCGATGCTGCTGGGAGGGCACGTCCCAGCCCAGCTTCATTTTTCCCTGCAGTGAAGCAGGAGGGGCTGCGCTTTGTGGAGCAGGAGCTGCAGAACATCACAGTGTCGGACCTGCATGGGAATGAGGGGCAGTTCCAGTACAACATCAGCCAGTGAGTGCTGCCTGCTGCCCACGGCTTCCCATGTCCATCTGTCTGTCTAACCCCTGTCTCCTCCCTGCAGGGTCAAGGTGACAGACCTGCAGCTGGCCCTTTCAGACCTGAACTTCCAGCCCCAGCAGCACCTTGTCTTCAACATCAACAATGCTTCCATTAGCCTACGCTTCCGCAGGCAGCTGCTCTACTGGTTCTTGTGAGCTGCCTCCCCTTCCTGCTGCTCTGGGTGCTAGACAACCCCACAGCTCTGCTTGCTGGGTGCCACAGGTGCCTTGCTGTCCTGCAGCTGGCAGGAGCTGTGTGCTCATCTCATCTGCTTTCCTGGCTTCCAGCTACGACATTGGGTCCATCAATGCCTCTGCGGATGGTGTCCACATCTACACAGTGCTGCAGTTGGCCAAGGATGAGGCTGGGCGCCTCAAGATCTCCAATATGACCTGCAACGCCTCCATAGCCAGAATGCATGCTGGTTTCTCTGGCACACTCAGGTACACCTAACCCCTCTGCCTGTGCCTGGCTTCCCACACTCTCAGCACTTCCTCAGCCCAGCTGTGTGCTGGAATGGGCACAGAGCCGCAGGGAGAACAGGCAGTGCAGAACCACTCTTGTGTCCTCCAGGAAGGTCTATGAGTTCCTGAGCACCTTCATTGTCACGGGGATGCGCTTCCTCCTCAGCCAACAGGTACAGATGAGAGTGGCTGTGGGATGTTAGGGCTCAGCCCTTTGTGTGTGGGAGAGGGAAGAGTTGTATCCTGCCTGTCTGCTAGGCCTTCTCCTGCCTCTGCAGCTCCTCATCCAGTCCTGGGAGTGATTTCCCTCAGTCTGGCTCCTTGCCTTGCAGATCTGCCCATCCCTGGAGCACGCCAGCCTGGTGCTGCTGAACTCTTTGCTGGACACAGTGCCTGGTGTGTGTTGCCCTGGGAAAGGGACTGGATCCCATTCACTGTGGGGCAGACAGGGTTGGGCATCAGGCTGCCAGGCAGCTCCAGGCTAAGTCACACCAGCACATCTTCCCTGGCAGTGAGGAACTATGTGGATGAGCACATCGGGATTGACTACTCCCTCCTACGGGATCCATCCATCTCCACTGACACCCTTGACCTCGACTTCAAGGTGAACACTGCCTCCTGCCTTGCTGGTGCTTCCCCATCCCTGTGGGAAAGGCTGTACCAGCAGGCACATTGGGCTCCAAGGAGCAGGTGAGGTGGGCTGCCCTGTGGCTGTGGGAACCTCTCCTACTCTTGGTCTCCAGGGCATGTTCTTCCCCCGGGTGAGAGAGGACCAGGAGTTGGAGAACCATGCGGTGGAGCCGGTGATTAAGGAGACTGAACGCATGGTTTACGTTGCCTTCTCTGAGTACTTCTTTGACTCGGCCATGCACTCGTACTTCCAGGCAGGAGTGCTGACCATAGAGCTCCAGGGGGAGAAGGTAAGGAGAACCAGACACTTGGACTGTGTGCAGGCAGGAGGGAGGGGTGGGCTGTGTCACAGTGCAAAGAAGGTGCCATCCAGTGAGCAGCTTTGCTGGGACTTGCAGCAGCAGCTCGCTCCCCCTCCAGCAGTTTATGCTCTCCACAGGTGCCCAAGGACCTGGAGGTTTTGCTGAGAGCCACATTTTTTGGGACCATCTTCATGCTGGTAAGAAGCCCCCAGACAGGGTGGAAGGCATGGGAGAGCCCCAGGGCAGGGCTGTGCCCTGCCCGGCTCCCAGCCTCCAGCTCAGCTGCCTTCCCCAGAGCCCTTCTGTGGATGCTCCGCTGCGGCTCGTGCTGCAGGTCTCTGCTCCTCCACGCTGCACCATCAAACCTTCAGGGACCTCAGTCTCTGTCTCTGCTTTCCTGAACATCTCACTGGTGCCCCCAGACCGCCCACCTGTCCAGCTCTCCAGCATGGCAATGGTGAGGGGGGGGGCTGGGGCTCTTTGTATACGGGGGCAGTGTCCCCCATCCTGTTTTGTAAGGCAGTGTCCCATGAGCAGAGGGACACTGGATCTCTGGGATAAGCTGGCCTGGTTGTCCTCTGCCTGCTGTGAGACAGCCCTCTCCCTCCCCAGGAAACCAAGCTGAGTGCCAAGGTGTTTCTGCAAGGGAAGGCGCTGCGCGTGCTGCTGGACCTAAGACGGTATGGGGAGAGTCCCATGGGGACTGGGGAATCCCCTCCACACCCTACTCACAACTGCTTCCTTCTGTCCAGGTTTCGCATCTATTCCAAGCAGTCAGCACTGGAGTCGCTCGCGGTGAGAGCATGGTGATGGCCTGGGAACCCTTACACCCAGCCACAGCGTGGGGTGGGCTGGGGAGAAGCTGTCCATTCAGAATCCCCACTTACAGCCCTCTCCTCTGCCCTGGCTGGCAGCTCTGCCACTACACTGACCCTAGCCCTTCTCCCACAGCTGTTCTCACTGCAGGCCCCACTGAAGACTCTGCTGCAGCTGACCATCATGCCCATCATTAACGGTAAGCATCACGCCTCCCACACAACTGGGAGTTGTAGGCAGGGGCACAGCAGGGCTCAGCCTCATCCCAGCTCTCCCTCTCTGCAGAGAAGACAAAGAAGGGGGTGCAGATCCCACTGCCTGAAGGCATGGACTTCACCAGGGAGGTGGTCACCAATCATGCGGTATGTGGTGAGATGGGACAGCCTGTGCCTCCAAGTCCTGCTGGGAAGGACATTGTCACCTCCAGCCTTGCACTAATCCTCTTCCCTCTGCAGGGATTCCTCACAGTGGGAGCTGATCTCCACTTCTCCAAGGGGCTGCGGGAGGTGATTGAGAAATACCGCCCAGTGCCAACTGCTGCTGCCTACTCCAGCACTCAGCCTGCAGAGCCCAGCCTGGACCCCAGCTCACTCTAGCTCTCCTCCCTGGACCAAGGGCAGATCCCGGGCTGGACCCATAGACTGTAGGTATGAAGCAGCTTCCCTGGTACCACCAGCACATTGTCAGGGCGTCCAGGCCCTGGTGGGATGCAGCAAGGTGGAGAGGGTGCTCTGGGAACCCCTGCTGCACCCCTGCTCATTACACTAATAAACCACCTGACTCCAACCACATGGCCTTGTTGCTTGGAGGACACGTCCATGTTGGGGTACATGGTGGGGAGATGGAAAGGAGGCAGCTGATGCTGCTGCCCACCTTGGGTCCTTGGAAGCAGATGCAGCAGAGCAGTGCCAGAGAGCTCAGAGAGACTGTGCTGCTGCCACTTAAATGGGTCACTCGTTTCCAGGATGCAGGGACCCTGCAGAGAGGGCACAGCTCACAGAGCCCAGGGCCCCCTGGCACACAGCATTGGCACTCAGTGGTGCTCCTCAGTGAGCAGAGGAAAGGGAAGCAGGGGCTGGCACAAAGGTGCGAGGAGGAGCAGAACCACCTTGGTCAGAGAGTTTATTGTGAGTTCCTGAAGCACTGCGTGCCCTGGCAGTGGGATTGGTGTGGTAGTGGTTGTAGGTCTCCTTCAGTGGGAGCAGAGGTGGTGGGAGCCAAGGTAGAGGTGAGCAGGACCCAAATGCCCCCTGCTGCTGCTCCTCATAGCCTGCCCAGGCTGTGTGCGTGTGGGGCCAAGGGGAACTGCTGGGGTTTGCTCCCTGCCTGGGAGGGAAGCAGCTGCCGCCGCAGACAGAGAAGGCAAGACAGGAAGCCACAAGGAAGGAGGTAGCTGCAGCAAGTGCACAATGCCTCTCCCACGAGGACAGAGTCCCCCAGCCCATGTCCCCCACCCATGACAGGCCGCCCTGTCCAACCCGGGGGGAAGGCTGCAGGTGTGACCTGGTGGTGTAGCTGAGCAGCAGCGAGGACGGGCTGTGCAAGGTGCCGGCGGTGAGGGCAGGTGGGGTGTGAGAGCAGCTGGAGCGCCAGGTGCTACCTCTGCAGCTCTTAGTAAGGCTGGTTCTTAATGAAGCGGCAGAACATGGTGAAGGCAGCAAGTGGCCGGTCTGTGGGCACCATGTGGCCAGCTCCCTGTAGGAAAGGGGCAGTAGTTGTCAGTGTGGCTGGGGTGCTGCCACAGCCCAGCTGACATCACCCTACCCTGACTGCAGCCTTGGTGTCCAGCACACCCACAGTCCTATCTCTGGCCCCCAGAGCCCTCAGCCCTACCTTGACAGTGAGGAAAGCGATGTTGGTGAATTCCTTCACAAAGCCACCGATCTGGTTCTCACCGTTTTCTGTGTAGAGCCAGGGCCGGCGAGCCACCTGCACCTGGGAGTAGCAGCAGAGCCTTTAGCACCTATGGCTGGCCCTGCTCATGCTCCTGTCACAGCCAGCTACAGCACATAGCCCGGAGCCAGGGACTGGCCTGACAAGGGCCCTGCCCATTTACCTTCTGGCACAGGGAATCCACAAACCACTCATCCCCGAGAAAGTTGCAAGCCATGTCAACGTCCCCATTGTACACCAGGATCCGGTATTTCTGTGTAGCAGACAGAAAGTGAGCTGTTGGCAGGGCAGCAGCCCCAGCCAGATAGGAGGCTGAACAGGCAGAGACACTCCCAGGGTCTGTGGGCTCCCCTGCACACACCGTGGTTCCAAGCAGCTTGAGGTACTGCTCATTCATCTGCATGTACAGGCGCTTGTAGTTGCGGTTCACGTCGAAGCTGTGGAGGAAGTATCAGCATCATGTCTGCTCCTTCTCAGAGTAGTCCCTCCCTGCCCACAGCTTGCTCACCTGCACACCTGCCACTCTGGGGCCTTGGGGGAGATGTGCAGAGCCTTCCGCACCTCTGGAGAGTTCAGATACATGCTAGGGGCTGTGGAATTGGTGCAGGGGGGGTCCATCCGGACCTTCTTTCGGGCTACTGGCATCCGGAACAGGTTCTGGGAGAGTGGGGAGAGTCACTGTCACAGCAGCACCTGCCCCGTGGAGCAGCTGCTTTCTGCTCTTCCTGCCCAAAGAGAGGCTGCTCACAGCCCAGCAGCATGGGCACCTCAGCTCACCTGCCTCCAGGAGTACCTCAGTGGCATCCGGATGAAGGAGTTGCCCAGGTCATGTGTGATGAGATAATCACCCTCGTACCTATTGCCAGAGTGAGTATGAGGACAGACTGAAAATCCTGGAGAACAAGGGCTAAGGGCTCTCTTGGGGGGAGTCTTCAGCAGGAGCCACACACCATCCATCTGTCCCAGAGGGGTCCCCTGCCCAGTCCACCATGTCCCTCTGTGCCAGTGCAACCAAAGCAAGCTGCTGCCTATGAACCATTTTCCCTAAGGCCACTCTCACCTTATGCTCCCTGGGACACCTCCATCGCACGGGGCATAGAGGTTGTAGATATTGAGGCCAGACTCCTCTACAATCTGAATCATCTCCCCCATCTGCAAGGAACCACAAGAAGGGTTTGGGACTCAGCAGGACCCTTCTGGAAGTGTGGGCCCACCAAGAGCCAGGCACGTCCTGCTCAGTACACGTACAGGGGCTCTGGCTCCCCTCACCTTGAGTGTGCAGTTCAGGTTGGAGTTGTCATGGAAGTTGCATTTCCCCTGGGAGCAGCAGAAGGCCTGCAGGTCTTTCCACAGCCTGTAAGCAGAGACCAGGACCACTTGGACCAGGTGGCAAGGCTGACATGACAGCTGCCCTGCAGCTCTCTGCCCAGTGGCCACAAGGCACACAGCTTGGCCCCGTGCCCTCTTTACCCACAAAAAAATGCATCCATGGGAGCTGCCTGGGACAAGGAGCCACAGCCCAGCTGCTGGCCCAGGGCAGGCTAGGTGCTGCCCTTGTCTCAACACCACCAACCCAGAGAGCCCCATCCTCAGCTGTGCAGCCATCCTGCTTGCATAGAGATGGCACATCCAGAATTCCCTCTGCTCTTACTCGGTCCCCAGCAGCCCGTGGTAATAGGCAAAGTAAACCAGGGAGTTGTCATTGATCTCATAAGATGAGAGGCCGTTTCCCACAGCGATTCCCTGCGAGGCAAGAAGAAAACAACCCTGTTGTGTTCCAGCTCCCCGCAGGGCAGTCACAGCACAGCAGCCGCAGGCAGGAAGCAGATGTGGAACTGTTTACTCTGCGAAGGGAACAGGGAGGGTTGGGGGTGCCTGAGGACGCTGCCCTGGCAGCAGGGACAGACACGTCCACCAGCAACTGCTGCCAGAACCCCAGGAAGAGATGAAAGGCTGCAGAGCCAGGCATGCCCTACATCCCAGCTGGTCCCACCCCAGCTGTGCCAAGCCCTCTGCTCCCCAGCTGAGCAGAGCCAAGCTGCCCACCTTCAGGTTGAGGCTGGGGTCCTGCATCACCCACTCTGCCAGTGTGGGAATGTAGACACCTCCATAGCTCTCCCCTGTGAGGAAGAGATCGTTCTTGGAGTACTCAGGGAAGAGCCGGAGGAAGTCCTTCAGTGCCAGGTAGTTGTTGTGAGCAACCTGCAGGGAGCAGGTGGCATGGTCAGGTGGTGAGGCTGCACCCCATGCCCAGGAGGGGGCAGGCAGGGGAGCAGGGCTCTCCCTGCACCCCAGTCACTCGCCTCAGTGTCATTTGTGCCATACTTCTTGTCATCAGAGTACGAGAAGCCGACACCAGCGGGAGACTCTACGTAAAGGATGTTGGCAATCTGTGAGGACAACAGAGGAGCCAGCAATCAGGGGAGACCCTCTGGCTCAGTGGGGCCAAGAGCTGCAGGCCCCGCCCATGGCAGCACCCACAGGAGCGTGGCCTGCCCCAGGGCTGTGCTGGGGTGGCACATTCCTGTGCTGCTCAACAGCAGACTCCAGAGGAGGGTGTGTTGGGTGGGAGGGGTGCAGCAGAAAGGTCGGCTCCATGGAGAGGGCAGGAAGAACTGGCTCAGGGCCACCCCATCTTGAAGCCACAAAGGGAAGCAGTGCCTGTACCTTGTTCCATGCGTACTCATTGTACTTCAGTGTGACCCCATCAGGCTGGATCTGAGGAAGAAGGTGGTGGCTGATGGGCAAAGCAGGGCAGGACACAGAGGGACAGCTCGTGCCACACAGCCAGTCATCCCCTGAGTCCTCGAGCCACAGGACAGCAGTGACTACTAACCAGGAAGGGGCCATGCTCCTTGAGGAAGCCCTCCATGGAGCTGCAGCCAGGGCCCCCGTTCAGCCATAGTACCAGGGGGCTGTTCTGGGGATTGCTCTGGGCCTCCACGAACCTGTGGACGTGCAGCTGTGAGTGGCCGGTGCCAGCCAATGCCCCCCCATCGCCAGGCGCAGTCCCACGTACCAGTAGTGCAGGTACTTTCCCGGCCCGGCGCAGAGGTAGCCCGAGAAGTGGCGGAAGGAGGGCTGCTTTGACAGCCCGGGCAGGTACGTCACCTCATGGTCCGGGGGGGCGGCCTGGCCCAACCCCAGCAGCAGCAGCGACGACAGCAACACTGGCCCCATCTGCGGTGGGCGGAAGGGACGGTCAGGGCGCTGTCGGCCAGGAACGGCCGCGGCAGCGTCCCGCGAGCGCCCCGGCCCGGCCGCCCCGGCCCGGCCCCCCAACTCGGGGCTGAGCCTCGGCCCGGCGCAGTGA
>JANPWX010000274.1:150451-189019 GCA_024734555.1 Trochalopteron elliotii | reverse complement strand
CACACTGAGCTCTCATGGAAGCCTGGAGTGGCTGTGGGACCAGAGGCTGCTGACTCATGGGCTGACGTGCTGGAAGAAGCCTTTGTCCCCTTCCTGCTGCTTTGGCCAGGGCTGCACCAGCCCAGGATAAGCTTTGGGCTGTTAGACAAACCCAGTGGCGGATGTGGGGCCTACCAAGTCACCATCAACATTGACATAACTTTATTATCACCAGCACTGGCCTGCTTGTGCACTTACTTTGGTTGCTTCAAGTTGTCAGCAACAAAAACTGGACATTGCCCAGAGGAGAGGAAGAATAACTTTGGCTGTAGGAACCCCCAGGGAAAGGTGAGGAGAGTGATACTGTTAATCTGTGAGACCAGCTTGTGCTCTGTACTCACCTTGATGAACAAATTGTCCCTTGTGTTTATTTGAATCAAGTGAGGCTGAGATCAGATCTTTGGAAAAGCTTTCCAATTAACAAGAAGACTTAAATTGTGGAACAAATTCTCAATGACAGAGTTGCTGCTTTTGCATGGAGAGGGGTATCTTTTCAAGAGCATGTCAGAACAACATCTCTCAGGGATCATCTACATCTAACTGATGTGATACCTGAGTTGGGTCTCCTCCAGGCCCTGGTTTTTAATGGTAGTTTTCCCATGGATCTGTGTGGTAGGTGCATATCTGCCAGACAGGAACACCTGGTTCACAGCTGAGGTTACTCATGTTCCTGTTTGATTCTCAGGGAGACTTTGGACAAGTCCCTCTGACCCTCAGTATCCTCAGGTGTTTATTTCATCAGAGCAATTTGCTTGTGAGACATTCTCCTCCATTAGTTCCCTAAACGTTATCCAGGATTATGGTCTGCTAAAACAGAAATGTGCCAAAATTATGGTGTTGTTCCCAAAAGGAGGAACCACCAGGCAAGCATGGGGACAGCAGCAGTGCTGAGCTCTCTGTCGTGGCACTCCTGAGGTTGGAAGGAGCCCTGAGAACCCTCAGGTTGTTCCAGATGGTTTGTCAGGTGCGTGGAAGGGAGTTGGCACTGCTGACACCGGGTGGCCAGCACTGCCTGCTCCGGGGTGTCCTGCTGGGTGGTGATTAACAGCCACAAAGACGTGCAATAAGCACCGGGCTGTCAGGTTCCGCCAGGCAGCCGCGAGCTGTGAGCACCAGATCTCCAGTGGGCAAGGGTGGCTTGTGGAGGAGTTGCATCCACCTTGAGTCACAGCAGGAGGAGAAGGATAACCCTGTAGTTAAGCATTTAAGGGCCGTGAGCCCTCTTCCCACACAGATTTGTGGAGATTTGTGCAGAGCTCTGCTCCTTCCATTGCACTGTCCCTGCATGTGTGATGTGATGTTGATGGAAAGCTTTTTGAGCGTGACTTTGCTTTTCCAGTGCTCCTGTCAAGTGCCAGCTTAGAGTTGTAGTAGTAATGTCAATCTCAAACCAATTAATTTCACTCACCCCACAGTTACAAATTTAAACTTTGTCTATTATCCAGAAACTCCAACCCATTTGTGCTTGGTGCTGATGTGTCCTGGGCAGACCAGTCCTTAAGTTCTCCTGTTGAGAAAATCCTATTGATTGCATTTTGGTTTGTGTGTAACTCAGAAAGAAATAATTAAATAGAATTAAATAATTAAATAGACTCCATATTGATGGAGTCTGGTTGGTCTGGGGGAAAGACACACTGAGCTCTGTCTTTGTCCAGAGTGTGCTGAGCTGGATGAGCTGTCTTGTGATAAGGGGGGACCTGGGGAGGCAACGAAGCAGGAGGACCGTGGTGCTGGGGGACAGCCTCAACTTGCTCAGGAGACTTTGAGCTCATTTGTGTGGCAACTGACAGTAGGAACACTGAAAGAGCTGGAGCACTCTGCTTGGGAATGGGATGGCTCAGAGAGCGGTGCTCAAATGAAGCCTTGAATATTTGACCTACAAAAATCTGCAGAGTCTCATGTGTGAAACAGTAGCCTTGAATGGAGGGTATTTTGCATGTGAAAGGAGAGAGCTCCTGGTGCTGCTGCCAGGTGCTCTTGCCCTGTTCCTGTTTCATCCAGGATGGCAGGGCCAGGACAGGCTCCTGCCTGCAGCAGAGCCCAGCACTGGGGCAGAGCCTGGCACTGGGGTCACTGCTTGTTGATAAAGGTCATTGTAGGGATTCCTGTTGAGAGCAGCAGTGAAGAATCTGCCTCTGTGCAGTCCTGGTTTCCCCTTCTGTCCTCCAGTCCTTGTGCTGTCCTCCAGTCCTTGTGCTGTCCTCCTTGGAGTGCTGCCAAGTCTGGCTCCTGCTCCTGCCTTGGCTGTGGGTGGAGTTGGAGTCGCTCTTTGGTAAACAGAATTAGAGGCAATTCTGGGAGGTTCCTGAAGTCACCTGTGAGCTGCCTCCTCCCATTCCTGGACCCGGGCTGCCTACGAGGCACTTTAAATTGCCGGTTGGCACAGCCCTGCACACAGACTTCATCAGCATGGCACGAAGCATCCTCCTGCTGGGGCTCCTCACCCTGTGGGTGCAGCTGCAGGCAGCACCCATCGCAGGCAAGTATGGGTGGGTGGGAAGAATAGTTAAGAATATTTTTTTCTTATCTTCATAGAATCACAGGTGTTTTTCAGGTGCTGGCAGGTGCCAGGTTGTTGCCTTGTGAGGGCCAAGGAGGCCGTGGTGGGAATGGGGTGGGGTGAACCCAGGTGATATGGGGCTCACCACAGTGTCACAGTGAGCTGTGGCACAGTGCCATCTCTCCCTGACCCCCCAGCACAGCGAGAGCTGCCTATGGCTGCTGGCCCCAGGGCGGAGGTGCCCAGGAGGGCCCCTCAGGCACCAGCCCCACCACAACACTGCCATGAGCTGGGAGGCACCAGCATGGCCTTGGGCTGAGTCACCTCAGCCTTGAGGGCAGCAGGGGTCAGGCAGAGCCCTGAAAACCCACCAGGAAAAGCTGCAGAGGATAAGACAGCACAGCATCGTGGTAAACTGGGCTGCTGGGTGGGAGCAGTGGGTGGGAGGGCAGCGTGCTGGGGCTGATGCTGCTGCTTTCTGCTCTCCTACAGAGTTCCATGGAGTAGCTCCAGCTGGGTGGCCGCCACCAGGGCATTTGGGAAGCACCCTGAGCCTTGAGCCTGGGAAAGAGCCCAGCAGGGTGCCTGACAATGACCATGGTAATGGTGACAATGACAATAGCTCCAATAGCCATGAAACTGGTGACTCCAATAGCAGTGGAACTGGTGATGATGGCAACAATGCCAATGACTATGATAGTGATAAAAATCAGCTTTGTGATTGCAATGTCCATGATCATGGTGACAATGACAGTGATGATGGTGATGATGACAGTGATGATGGTGTCAACAGTGACAATTCCAACAGCAATGAAGGTGGTGATGGTGGTGATAAAAAAGGCCTTTCTGATGGCAAGGACAACGACAATGATAATGGGGACAATGACAGTGATGGTGGCAATGATAGTGGTGATGATGGCAGTGATGATGGTGATGATGGTCGTGATGGTGATGATGGCATCAGTGATGAAAATTCCAATAGCAGTGAAGATGATGATGATGGCATCACTGATGAAAATTCCAACGGCAATGAATATGGTGATGATGGCATCAGTTATGAAGATTCCAATAGCATTGAAGATGGTGATGATGACATCTACAGAGACAGTTCCTATAGCAGCGAAGATAGTGACTACAATGACAATGAATATGATTACTCCAATAGCAATGAAAATGGTGCTGATTATGGGGGGTGGAGATTTTAGATTATAAGGGTGTAATTGCCCTGGGATTTTCAGAGATTTTGGGGTTCCTCTTTTGTGGCACCCAGCTCAGGCTGCCAGATTTCATTATTGATCTGTGCCAATAAATGTGTCTAGTGAATATGAGAGCTTAGTGTCAAAAATTTCTTTAGCAGCTTGGCAACCCAAATGGGGCACTTGGTCACTTGCCCATTTTCTTTTAAGCACCAGGTATCCAACTTTGCAGCAGTGGGTGGTTTCACCCAGGAGGTCTGGAGTAAGAAAGGACTGAGTAGTGAGTGTCAAATCTCTAAATGAGGTTCAAGTCCTGCCTTCTAAAAGTTTGAGTTTCGTGGGTTTTGGAAAAGATGAGCAATGTACCTGGCATAAAGAAGGGGATGCCCTTAGCTGAGGTACTGCAGAACTGGGAGAAGATAGCTGGCACTACTAAATGATCTCTACAGCTCACAGTGATATTATGGCAGGAGGAGTGGCCATGTATTACTTGATGTACTGGGGCAAAACCTGCAGAGGTGTGGCCCACACAGGGAGTTTCAAAGAGACTGTTTTGATTTGCCTTCAACATAGATTACAGGAGGGATACACAGGGCAGATGGACTATTGATAGGTGTGGGGTAACCGAGCTTGGGAAAAGCAGCATCTCAGGAGTGGGGTTGGCACATGATATCCTGAGGTAAATTCTAGCCCAGATCCTGCTCCTCCCTGTGTGCTCACTGAAAAAGATTATCCACTGTCTGTTCCTGTTGCTTTGCTTTCAAAGCTCACTGTCACTTTACCTGCAATTGCCCCAATCCAATATGGACAAATTATGTGAGTACTGTTATTAATGGGCAGCCAACAATTTTTTAATTTATATCCATTCACCCTGGATTACAGGAGATTGTGTTGTGGGCTACTAACATGGCAAGGCTGAGGGAAGATGCAGAGAAATGTGCTCAATGATTTTCTTTCAGATTTGTGCTCCACATGATGAAAACTGGCATGATTGGAAAGCTGTGGAAGAAAAGCTAAAGGTGGTCAGGGACTGTATAAAAGATGAAAAGAGCAAAAGGAATTTTTTGTAAGATATTAAACACCTGCATAGAAGCTGCCTGTTAGGATAGGAAAAACCACAGCAAAGAGAAACAAGATCTGAGAGAGAAATAGAAGGTTGGAAAGAAGCTGTATTATTGTCTTTGAAAACTGAGAAGATGCATAAACAGAAAGAAAAGATACAGGAAGTAAAGGAAAAAAAAAGTCAGAAGAAAAGATTGAAGTTATATTTATGTGGACTCCCTGTCTCCCGACATTGTATAGATTAGAAAACTAACTATTAGTCCCTGAAGAATGAGATTGGAAACATTTGGGGTAGCCCTGACCGTAGTGAACCTGGAGAAGGTGATTCTTTTTTTCCTTCAAATCCCCCTGAATATGAAACCAGACTCATTATAGAAACAGAAGAAACCAGTGGACCTTGGGATGGAGTGGGAAATTATACTCCAAACTGGCCCCATTTGATTTGATTTAGATGACTGATTTGCAAGAGCACTATGGTTGTAAGCCAGGCCAGACTGAAATCTGGTAAGTGAAATCCTATTAATGCAGACATAATAATGGTCCAGACATTCTGATGCTATTGGACCTCATCAAAAATTAATGGAATTTTTAACAGACACGGGAGCACAAGATTCAATTTTAACACAACAGAATGTTGTTGGGCGTTCAACCTGGACAACAAGGAGTTAAAGTTAGCGGAGGAGTAAACAGAGCAAGTGCCAAATGCCAAATCACCCAGGTTAATTCATGGCCCCTGGGCAAGAAGCACGTGTTGGCATGAAGTGTATGTCAGCTCCTTGCTTTGCAGTGAGAGATCATAATGAAAGCATTTGGGGTTTGATGTTCTGAAAGGCCAAACCTGGTGTGTGCTGTTCAGCAGGGTATGGTGTTTCAGCTCAAATGCCAACCCTAACCCTGAAATCATGAGGCTGCAGTGTGTGATCTGTGCAGCACCTGCACTCCCTGATTCAACAATCACTAATGTACCACAATACCCAACTTCTGCTGCAGCACAAAATGGGATTTCTGCAGCCACACACTCACGGATGGCAGCACTGGATATGAAAGATGTGTCCTTTGTAGCTCCCTTATTAGAGGAGAAAACAGAAATTGGCATTTCCTTGAGAAGGGACAATATACCTTTATAAAAACTCCCACTGGGGTGTAAACATTCACTGAATGTTTATAGTAATTCCCCTGAGAAGAAACCAAATTAAGGGAAAGAAACCCCGGAATGGGAGGGAAGACTGTGACTGGGGAAAGCTAGAGGTTGTAGCAAAGCTGGAGACTGGAGAGAAGCTGGAGACTGGTGGAAAGCTGTTAGCTGGGGAGAACCTGTGCTGGGGGAGAAGCCAGAGATCAGGGGGAAGCCAGAGAAGCCTGAGAGGACAAAGAATCCTGGATCTGACCATGGTGACAGGGAGGCAGATGGTGGCAATGATGGTGGTGACAGCGATGGTGATGATGATGACAACGGTGATGAAGACTGTGGTGGTCATGACTGTTGAAAATTTTATATTATTTGAAAGTAGCTGAGTGCTTGTTTGATATCAAGAGCTGGACCTGTTAGGGTGTGTTATGTAGGTGAAACCCAGGGCTTAAATGTTACTTAAAAATGAATAGCTGAAGTGGACAGCCCATAGGTCATGGTGTATAAACTGTAACAACCACATTGTAACATGGACCACAGAACTGAGTGAAACCCCCACCAAAACTGACCTCAGAGGGTGTGAAAATGACCATGTGGCAACCATTTGGTAACAAAAGAGTGAGGCAATGAAGAGTGAGAAGACCCCAGAGCCTAACAATACTCTTGCTCTGGACTGTCACGTGAGAGATGGGGAGTTTACAGTATAAGGGTACAATTGCCCAGAGATTTCTTTGGGGTGCTCCTTTTTAGGCTACAGCTCAAGCTACCAGATTTCATGATTGAAGTGTGCCAATAAATCTATCTGATGGAGATGAGAGCCTGGTGTCAAAAATTTCTTTAACACCGATGATGATGTGATGATGATGATGATGATGGTGCTGGTGACAGTGATTACACTTGTTGACTGATGCCACAACGTATACAAGAACCATGTGAAGTGAGAAGAGCCCACAGTGTGTGGGTGCAGGGGCCTCTTCCTCTGCCTCACTCTACCAGGGCTGATCCTGGGCACCAGCAGTGTTTTGGGCAGGACCTTCTCTTTCCTAATAAACCCCACACTGGCCACTGGCTGGGTGTGACAAGCTGTCCTTGGTCAGTGCCTGGCACGGCCAGGTCATTGTGGCTGCCCTGGCCCTGTCACTGCACAGGGACCCTCTGGTGCTGCTCCTGCCCAGGGGGGGCTCAGCAGGGCCCTCTACACAGCAGCATGCTTCTGTTCCCTGTGGAAGACCCCCAGAGACAGCCCCAGGCATGCACCCACCCAGGACCCACAGAGCATCTCTGGACCAGAGGAAACCTCCCCGCAGAGTCTGTGGCCCCAGCTCCCTGAGGTTCCCCAAGCATCCTCCAAAAGCTTGACCAGGAGCCATGAGGACAGGGACCCCATCCCTCCCACAGGGACTGAAAGTCTCTCAGAAGCTGATGGGGGCCGACCAGGAGACAGATGCAGCAGGAGCCAGACATTGTTCATCACAGACTGGGTTTACTGGGGGTGAGGGGCACAGAAACCCCTATGGTAAGCACAGAGCTGAGGGTGCTGAGGTGGGATTGAGAGGCTGGGTGATTATCCAGCAGCTGATGGAGCCCTCCATGGCTGGCTGTCCAGCTGTCCATCTGTTGTCTGTCTGTCTGTCTGGTGAGGGTTGGCTGCACAGACTGGGTACATGGTCCAGGTCCAGGTGGGGGCTAGGTGAAGTCTGGGAAAGACAGAAAGAATCCATGCTCAGGCCCTCACTCTGTAGCATGACTGTGCACATCTGTCAGCCCCACAGGGGGACCCTGGGGGTGAGGGCTCCAGAGACCCCAGACAGCTCTCCCAGGGAGCTGTGGGGGGGTTGGTGGTCATTTCTGCAGCATGCAAAGATGTAGGGGAGACTGCACATGTGGGTTGCTGCACTCCCAGCCATGGTCACAGTGGCCACACATCCTTGTGCAGCACTGTTCCACTGGCTCCCACATCCACCTGTGCCCCCTCGTGCCCCCCCGTGCCCACCCACACTCACCTGGGGACACCAGCCGGGCCCAGAGGCAGCAGAGCCCCAGGAGCAGGAGCAGCGACAGCAGCCGCATGGCATGGATGGGGGGGGCCGCCTCTCTGGGCACAGGCAGGGGTTTAAATCCTCCTGAGGCAGAAGGTTGGTGCCCATGACCTGGCCCATGCCCCAGCACCTGACACGCTCCATCAGAGCGTGAACCCTCCTGTCCCCTCCCTCCCGCAGGCAGCTGCTACTGGACAAGCCTCGGGGGAGGCAGGAAGGTGCTGCTGCTTGGTGCTGGGCTCTGTGCAGGCTCAAGAGAGCCACGCTGTGCTGCAAGGCAAGAGCAGCCAGTGTAATTTCCTGCTGCAGCAGACAGGCATGGGGCAGGCAGCAGCAAAGGCCCAGGGGATCCTGCTTGGGGCTGGCCTGGTGATACAGTGGAGGAGGCTCCCCGGGCCAGGTGCTGTGGAGCAGCCCGTGGTGCCCTGGCAGCTCTCCGGGCATTGTTCTGCCTCTGGGAACAATCGCTGGCTCCCGAGGGACGTCCTGTGACCGGACACGGTCCACAGCCCCACGCTGCCAGCAGCCCCTCAGCCCTGCATCTCTTGGCCAGCCACTGCCCAGCTGGCCCAACACCTGGACACCAGGAAAGGTCCAGGGCCATGGAGTCCTGCTGCTGGGGACAGGGGGGTAGGGGCTCTGCCTGGGAGCCAGGACCGCAGGGCTGGAGCAACCAGTCCCGTGTCCTTGCCGGAGGCAGAGTGGGTGCTCAGATTGCCGTCACACGGTGCTCGAGCTGCCTCTGCCCCTTCCATGGGATTGGCCGCGCTGGACACTGCAGTGTCGCAAGGACAGCACGGGAGCTGCCGGGGCTTTCCCTGACAGTCCCTTCCGGGAGTGCCCGTCCCTGGGAGCGGCAGGAGGGCTCAGGGACTCTGCACGTGTGTGCATGTGTGTGCACGTGGGAGCCAGGTGTGGGCACGTGTGTGTGCGTGTGCACTCCTCACTCTCTGTGCTCCCGCTCTGACCCCGGCCCCACTCCAGCCGTGCTCCCTGGCCGGGACAGGAACGTCGTCCTGGTGGCACAGCGCTGCCGCTGTCTCTGTGTTTCTGTCCCTGTTGGGTGCTGCATTGCTGGGGGGTGCCGCATTCCTGGGTGTTCCCTGGGTACCCCAGTCACTGCTTTCCCATAGAGGAGGTCTGGTTGGCGGCTCTCCCCTCACGGCTGCACCCACTGCTTACCCTGCGGGTCCCTGGTGTCAGGGCAGGACAAGGGGGTGCGACACAGGTTCTCCTCTGGGAGTGGTTTTCTGTCATGTGAAACCCCAACATCTTCCTGGGAGCAGCCCTCCGTCATCTCTGGGACCATCCCTGCATCCCTCGTGGTGTTGTCCCAGCCTGGCCATGGTGTCACTGCCGGTGCACGGACAGGCGGGCCTGCTCTGGAAGACGCTGTCGGTCGGTCCAGTGACCACCCGGTCACTGCGATTCCCCTGGGAGACAGCAGGAAAAATTCAGCCCCGCTGGATTTTGGCGCTATAGCCACCGAGGGTGGCCCTAAGTCCCTGCGCAAGGGTATCTTTCCCACTGCCCACCTTGACTCTGCACTCCCGATCGCCTCCGGCACGTCCCTCGGGATTTGCTCCCACCCCTGCTCAGGACTGGCCACGTCACCTTGTCCCGTGCCGGGGACACTGCCAGGGCCTCATCCTGGGGCTTTGGAGGAGAGGCAGGAAAAGCCGCGGTGGGGCGTGGGCGAGGGGCGCGGGCGGGGGGTGACACCGCCCTCCAAACCCCACCCCGACTCCGGCTTTCCTGGCCCCTCCCCACGGAGCTTCCCTCGCCCTCCGCTTCCCCCTTGGGACAGTAATTACGGCAGTAATTAGGAAGGGAAGACAATTATTCTTGCTGAATGGGAACATCTTAATCTGTTTCTCCCTCCTTTTGGCAGGTTTCACCCCACGCCTTCCCACGGATGCCGGGGGGTGCCTCTCAGCTCAGCGCCCGGGGCCCTGCGCTGCCGTGGGCCCGGCTCCTCGCCTGGAAGCTGCCGTGTCCCAGCCCCAGGGGCCACCCAGGCACGATGCAGCCGCTGGACCCCACCTGCTGCCGGAGGGCACAAGACACGGCTCCGCGCTGGTGTTCCGCGGGAGGGGGGCGGGTGAAGGGGACGGCCCCAAACCGAGAGAGGGTGATGAAGGAGATGGCAAAGGGACGGAGGATGGGAAGGGATGGGAGCATCACTGTCCAGCGGGACCTGCCTTTCACGGCCACAATGGTAGGCAGCGAGGTGGTACCCACGGGCTCAGCCCCGTGTGTGGGCCCATCCTGCCTGGTTTGCTCTCTGTCAGACATGAGGGAGCATGGGAGAAAGCGATGAAGGGATAAAGCTCTGGCACAGCCTTTCCCCAGGACTTGCACCACAGGGAGCAGAGGGAGAGCACTGCTGCATCGTGCTGTGTCCCAGCCCTTCCCTGGCTGACGGCTGCGCCAGAGCTGGCATAGCACTGTCATGATCCCCAGCAATGGAGAGGCCAGTGCCAACCTTCTCATCTCTGTCCCCAGTACAGGCTTGTCCCCAGGAGGCTGTGGCAGTCACTAGTGCTGTCCTCAGCCCAGCCTGGGCATGCTGCTGCCACCCAGCTGGGCTCCCCAAGGGCTGTGCCGGGACATCTGTCCTGTCCTACCGGTCCCCCCAGCTCGAGGGCTGTGGCCAGGATGCCACCACAGAGACCAGGCCCTGCCTGGGTGTGTCTCGTTACCTGCATGGCAGGAATTAGCTGGGTTTAGGCACCAGCCCTGCTCCCTCCGCCCCACCTGCACACCTTAAATCCCAGCCCACCACACCCGGGGCCAGACCCGGCCATCCAGGGCACCATGGAGCTGCCACCTGGCTGTCTTCTCCTCCTTGCTGCCCTGCTCCCCCTTGCCAAGCGATCCAGCCCAGCCCCGCACACAACTGGACGACAGGAGCTGGGGATGGGTGAGTGTGGCCAGGTCATGGCCTGGGAATGGGGATGCTCTGGGTGCTGCTGTTGCCCACTGCCCCCATATGCTGCCAGGTGCCTACAAGTGTGGGACTGTGGGAGCCTGGGGGGCTGCTGTGGCTCCTGCTCTGTGCCTCTCACCAGTGTCCTGGCCACTGTGTGCTGCAGCAAAGCCTGGGTACTGCTACCATATCCCAGAGGTGGAGGACCTGCTGCACAAGGACTGTGGCTCCTGCCACATGGGTGCCTCCTGTTCACGCTGCACCAGCGATGCCGACTGCCATGGAGTCACCAAGTGCTGTCCCAGCAAGTGTGGCTACACATGCCAGGAGCCAGTGTTGGGTGAGGACTCAGTGCTGTGGTGGTGGGGCTCTGGAGTGGCAGCATGGCATTCACAAGGGTGGGTGACAGGAGGGGTGTTGGCTGACATGGGGTATCAAACTGGGAAGGGAGGTCCCTGGGGTGTTCCCAAGCTCTTGATGGGTCTTGCAGACTCTGGGGAGTCACCACACTGTGCTATGGGAAAGCTACTGGTGTGTGGGGCTGTGGGCAGGTGGGTGCAGAGCTGTGTGCTGGTACAAAGGGTATGGCAGTAAAAAGGAACCAGAGCTGTGCAGAGCTGTCTGAGGGCCTGAGAGTGCTGAGTATGGTGCTGTCCCCCCCCTGCCCTGGCTCAGCCTGTCCCCTTTGGATCATGCAGACTTCTGCTACCTGCCCTCAGTCTGTGGGAACTGCAAGGCTCTCTTCCGCCGCTTCTTCTTCAATGCCTCCAGCCAGAGGTGTGAGGAGTTCATCTACGGCGGCTGCGGCGGCAACATGAACAACTTTGAGACCATGGGCGAGTGCTTCCAGGCCTGTTCCCACATCACTAACTAGCAATGTGCTGTGGGCCATGGGCCACAGATGGCAGCTGCTCCTGGCCCCTCTCCTGATGCCCCCAGCTCTCAGTTTCAGGTGCCTGGTAGTGCTGCTCTGGGAAGTGGTGGCTTCTGCACAGCCCCTGCCTGGGGGAAGCTGCTGCTGGTGGCCAGATGCCTGAGCCTACAGGGAGAGTACACCATGGGGCTGGTGGCAATGAGGGCTATGGGTCAGGGTGGCCATGCTGGGAACTGTGGCTTGCCTGGGATGCTCACTGGCTGAAGGACAGGGACATGTGCCCATGCCAGCATGGATGCCCCCTCCTATCCATGGTGCCTGAGCTGAGGAGCCTGTCCCTCCCCTTGGACTGTGACAATACAAGGACGGGTCCCTGGATGAGCACGTCTGGGTCTGGTCCTTCCTGCCTGTGCTGGCAGGAGCAGACAGTGCCCATCCCTCTGGGCACTCCTCGTGGGGACTGGGCGGTGGGTGCCTCCAGCAGCATGGCATGGCAGGGCTCACCCAGCCACCACCCTGCAGCTCCTATTGCCACAGATGGGCTCCCAGCCCAACCCTGCCTTCAAGCCACCAACATGACCTGACTGGGAGCTGAAGCCACTGAAGGAGGAGGAACAGCTCCTGCCTTGATGGATGCCTGGGGTGGTGCCTGTCCCCAACCTGCCCCAACCCGGGTCTGTGTCTGTACTGCTTCACTGGCCCTGTGTCACCAACTCCAGCTGAACCTCCTGGCCCTGGTGGCCTCAGGTGATTTCAAGGCCACTCCAGGACCACATGAGGCAGCGGGGGGCATTCAAACACACTTTATTGCTGGAGGTGGTGAGGAGGGGACGGGCCAGACGGGGGTCATGGCCATTCCATGTCCCCTAATGAAGGCATCTTCCTGCTGCAGAGGAGCTGCTCTCCCATCACGCAGCATCTGAAAAGGAGGATGTACTTTTAGGGAGCAACGAGACTGCAGGAGTGAGGGACCAGTTGCTGTGATTGCAGCCATGCTGGCCAGCTCCATAACAGCTCCATCCCACTCCACATCACTTCAGGTCCCCTCGCCCTGCAAATGCATCTGCTGGGAGCAGAGCAATGGGGCAGCAGTGGGAACTGGCCTCACAGTGATGCTGAGCTGGGACCATGCCAAGCGCTGTGCCCTTCATACAGGTCAGCTGGTACCCTGCATGACCTGGTGTTGGCCCAGGGGTGGTTGGCCCCCTTATGGTGGCCATAGGCCTCTTTACCACCAGGCACCTGCATGCAGGCATGGCCACAGCCATTGCTGCAGCACTTGTGTCCCCAGGGACATTCCTCATCGAGGCTGCACAGGTCCAGGCAGGTCCCACCGCCCCCAGGCATGGGGCACGCTCCACCTCTGCCTGCAGGGCAGAGCACCCTGCCGTGGACCACCTGGCTGAGACACCCCACATCTCCTGGGGCAACACTGGGTCTCCTGTGCCTCACCTCCAGGATTGTCCATGCAGACACGGCCACAGGAGGTGCGGGTGCACCTCTGTCCCCAGGGACACTGTGAGTCGGCCTCGCACTCCTCCGAGCAGTGCTCAGCACTGGGCTGGGGCACAGCCACAGTGTCACGCTCTGTGGGCAGGGCAGGATGGTCACCTGGTGGCTAAGCTGAGGCTGTGTGTGCTCATCACTTGCACAGAAAGAGAGGGAAGCATAGAAAGAAGGATGGGGGCAGATCATATCCGTGGAGGGTGTGAGACCCCCACAGGTACAGCAGCCTTGGCAGACCCAGCTCAGGGTACCCGTCTGGTCATGGTGAGGGGTCCTCATTAGGGATGAAGGGCCAGGATGCCCTGGGGTGGGTGCCAAGGGGACCTGCGTTCTGTCCCTGCAGGGCTGGGCGGGTGTGAGGGGCTGACCTTGCAGAGAGACTGGCATGCAGACTTGGCCACAGCCATTACTGCAGCACTTTTGGCCCCAGGCACACTCCTCGTCGAAGTTGCACAGGTCCATGCACGTGTCCATCTCCCTGGGGATGGGGCACACTCCCACTCTGCCTGCAAGGTAATCACCCAGCTGGGAATCATCTCACCTGGGGCACCTCACCATGGGGCACTCCAGGGCAGCCACACATGTCCCCCAGAGGGCCTGGCTGGCAGGCCAGGCTTCTCACCTCCAGGGATGTCCACGCAGATGTGGCCACAGCCAATGCTGGTGCACCGCCGTCCCCGGGGACATTGTGAATCAGTCTGGCACTCCTCCACACACCAGCCATCAGCTTTGTCCCCGCTGTCTGCAGGGGCACCAAATACCTGTCACCTGGCTGCCCTTGGGGGGCTGGGGCCAGCTCCCCTCGAACAGGCTGTGCCCTCTACCTCTGGGCACGGCCACGCACTCCCAGCCACAGCCGGTGTCACAGCACTTCTCCTTTCGCTGGCAGACACTGTCATCCAGGCACTGGCTCCCACGCCGGCGCCGTATGTCCCAGCAGGGCTCTGCCCGGGGGCACTCCCCAGGGTGCTCTGCAGAGGAAGGGACCCGGGTGAGGGCGGAGGTCCCAGCCCTGCTCTCACATCACTTCCCTGTGCTGGTGGCCGGGCTGCCGCGCTCACCTTGGGCAGGGCGGGTGCAGCGCATGGCGCAGCCGGAGAAGCAGCACTTCTCCTGCCGGGAGCAGTCCCTGTCGTGGGTGCAGGAGTCCATCTCCGTGCACGGCTCCGATGGGTGTTGTGGCCTCACCTTCGGGCACTCACCGGGTTTGTCTGGGAGGGGCAGGAAGTGACAGCAGGAGGAGGGACCACCCTGTATTGCAGGCACCTCCTTTTCTGCAGCCTCGGGGTGCCCTGATGACTGCACCCGGGGATCTGAGTGCCTGCCCTATGGCAGCGCCGTCCCACATCCTGCGCCCAGGAGCTTTGACAGCATTCCCGGTGGAATCACTGTTCTAGCGACCATCTCCTCACCTGGTTCGGGGACTGAGCACGTGTAGCCACATCTGCTGGTGTTGCAGCACTTCTCAGCCCCCGGGCACTGCCAGTCCTTGGTGCAGGGGGTGCCGCACGATGCCAGCGGAGCCTCCTCAGCCAGCGGGCAGATGCCTGGTTTCTCTGGGGGCAGGAGGCAGCAGAGCTGGGAGAGCAGGCAGCAACAGCGAGTCTTCCCCACCCAGTCTCAAAGTCCCTTGAGCTGGGGGTCACCCCTGCCCGTATCTGGCACCTCGGGACGGGGGCAGGCAGACATAGTCGCAGCCACGGAGGCAGCACTTCTCCTCGCGGGCGCACTCGCCATCGTGCCGGCACCAGGCTCTGCAGTCGTAACTGGGGAACAGCCCGGCACGGGCTGGGCAGAATCCCTCCTTCCCTGCAGGTATGGTGTGGGCTGGCTGCAGTGCCACTGCTTGGAGACACAGCCGTGGGCACCAGGCTGTCGAACCTTTGGGGTGGCTCCCAGCCCTCTCACCTTGGCTGGTTGCCACACAGTGCGTGGTGCACAGCTGGTGACAGCACACGTGGGATGGGGGACAGTCCTCGTCCTTGAGGCATCCCCACTGGTGCTGCAGTGGCCTCTGAGTGACTGGGGCAGGGCTGGTGTCCTCTGCACCAGGACAGGTTAGAGAGCAGGATGAGAGCATGATGGTGGCCTCACGAGAAGGTGGTTGCACTGTCCCCTTCCCTCTCCACTCCATTGCCCACCTGGGGGCTGTGCAGTCTGTCCCCACCTCACACCTGACAGAGCCCACACTGGCACACATGGGGTGAGGGGTCCCGTTTTGTGCCACAGCTCTGTGCCACGGCGGCTGCTACCCCAGGTATCACTCCCGGCCTCTGAGTCGTGTCCCCGCCCTCACTGCCCATCCTGTCCCATCCTGCCTCACCGGCCGGCACTCCCGGCAGGCACTGGTGGCCACAGCTGCTGTTGCAGCATTTCTGCGCGTCGGGGCAGTCGCTGTCGCCTCGGCACCGCTCCCGGAATGGTCCTGTCTGCACCGTGGGGCCCTCGCTGGGCTTGGGCTGGTCTGACAGGGCAGAAGGGGTGTGACGATTCAGCATCTCCCACTGGCCGCCCTGCCTGCCCCGGGGGTCCCTGGTTCCTGCCATGACCCGCATATTCCTGGTACCTGCGGCCACGTCCCAGCGTTGGGATTTCCCGGCAGCTGTCAGGAGCTGCCGGTGCAGGGAAAGCTGCCTGTGCTGCCCCAGGGACCAGGGCGTCAGGGAGACAGCTATGGCACACAGGGTCCCTGGGCTGAGCCAGGGCTCCCAGCCGTCCCCGCCGAGTCCTTACCCTGCGCCGGCTCCAAGCAGGCGGAGCCGCAGCCCAGCGGGCAGCACTTCTGCGCTCCCAGGCAGTCCTTGTCCTCCAGGCAGGGGAAGGAGCAGGGGGCAGTGAGCCCCTCGGGGGCTGCTGCCGGGCAGGCACCGGGCTTCTCTGCAGCGCCGAGGGGCCGAGAGGTGAGGCTGCACTGCAGTGTCCTAGGGCAGCACCAGGAAACCTGCCCCGGCCAGACCCCTCTGCCTCATCCTGGCTGCACCCCTTCCTGTGTCCCATCCCATCCACATATCCCAGCGGCGGTCAGGAGGCTGCTAGCAGCGCACAGGGAGCTGCTCCATAGCAACGGGGACTGCACAGGTAATGGGACAGGGAGAAGGTTGCCGGCTGCCCCGGGACAGAGGTGGTGTCAGCGGCTGTAGAGCAGTGCCGTACCTTCTGCCGGGGGGATGCAGCGAAGCCGGCACTCCCAGTGGCAGCACTTGAGTCCCGCGGGGCAGCTGGAGTCATTGGCACAGAGGGGGGGCTCCAGGCGCAAGCAGCGCATGAAGTCCCGTGGACACCTCCCTGGTTTCTGGGAGTCCCCTGCGTTGGGATGGCAACGTCAGGACGTTGGGATGGCAACGCCAGAGCCCCTCGTCCTCCATCCCTGGGGAAGCAGGATGTGGATCTCTCTGCAGGAGCCAGGGAACTGAAGCAGGGACTGCAGCCCAGGGGTTGGAGGGTTCTTTGCATCATGGCCCGGGGCTGCTGGACACATCAAGACCTACATGGCACAGCACAGTGTGGCACAGTGTAGCATGACATGTCATGGTGCAGTGTGGCACGGGCCCGTGTGTGCCCTCGCAAGTGCCACAAGGAGTGTCACTGGCCCTGTCAGGGTGAAGTCAGCACTGAGCCAGCACCAGCTGGAGGTCAGGATCCATTCCTGAGCATCCTGCTGCCGCGGGCATCCTCACTGCCAGCAGCACACTCCTCACTCTGCTGTCTCCTCCTCTTCCTTCTCCTTCTTCTCCTCTTGGCACTCTGTGCTCCTCTTGGCCATGCTGGGAAACTTGGGACAGCCCTGCCTCTGGTACGGGCGAGCTCCAGCTCCAGCCTGCGCCCGGCTCCTCCTGCCAGCCGGGGCTGCGGCAGGCGCCGCCTCTGCCAACAGCTCGTCCGGCTGCGGCGGGGCCGGGCGGTGTTTGGGCTGCAAACAGACGCAGCCGGAGTTTCACTGCAAACAGCAGCTGCTTGGTTCAAACAAAGAGGCACCGGCTGTGGTCTCGATGTGGGCAGAGCCACGCCGCAAGCTGGGCACCACCGCTCCAGGCATTGTTCCTCGGAGGGGGCCGGCAGCAGAGGTCTGTGCCCTGGATGCAGCACAGACCCTGCTGCACACTGTACCGCTGGGAGCTGACAGCTGCTGCGACCGTGGGGTGCAGGGGGTGCCCACGGGGCTGAGGGCGTGCACACATGCCCCTGCACCCTGGGGCGGGGGGCAGGGTCCCTCAGGCAGCGGGGCTGCAGAGCAGGTGGTGCAGCCAGCTGGGACATGGTCCCTGTCTGCATATGGGCAGCATATGTCAGCTGGGCAGGGACAGAGGGGACACGGCAGGGACACGGGGGCCGGGATGCAAGGAGCTGCTCCCAGGCTGCCTGTGCCTGGCAGCTGCCGGGTTTGACTCCTGGTACTCACCGCCTTTCCCTGGTATTATGCTCGGCTCTGCCCTGAGGATGAGGAGACCCAGGAGGAGGAAAACTCCTGGGCTTATGGTGCTGCCGGGGATGCTGTGCATGTCTGGAGCTGAGCTGGGGCTTGGTTTAAGGTCTGTGGCAGGGGTGCCTGAACTGCCAGGGCAGCTGAAGCTGAGCTGCCTGCTGTGGCAACTGGCTGTGCTATGGGCAGGAGGGACAGGAGGAGGGGCAGTTCCCAGAACCCGCCGGCGCCCTGCCCACCCATCCCGCTTATCTCTGCACAAACCCTGCATTGGGATCAGGGTGACCTGCGGGGCTGGGAAGGCCAGATGGGGTCAGGCACTGCTGTCCCTATGTTGTACCGCCCCATCCTTGCTGGAGCTGGCTGCCACTCCCTCTCTCTTTCCTTCCAGCCCCACTCACTCACCCCTCTACTCCCTGGAGTGGGGGCTGTGGATAGACCCCATGGCTTGGTCCTGGCATGGTAGTGGGAGCAGCACGACAGGCTCTAATAGCACTACTGCCATGGTGCTGCTCCTCAGCCAAGTGTAGCTTCGATGCATGTGACCGCTTGGGATCCAGCAACATGAGTAAGCAGGTCCTGCCATGGCCCCTGGGACATGGGTGATTCTCCCTGCCCCCATCCTTGTCCGGATGCTCCATCTGTCCTGACCCGTGACTGCTTTTCCCACAAGGTTTTCACACTCTGCGATGCAAATGAGCCCTTCCTTGGCACAAGGAATCTGAGGGAACAGGTTTTCCAGTCCATGACCTGAGGGGACATCATGCAGCCCCCAGGCTCAACAGGATGGTTACCATGGAATGATGATGGCTGGAAGTCATCTGCATAGAACTGGGGCCCTCTCCCCGCCCTGGGGCAGTGCCTGTGTGCAGGGATGGCTGCCTGCACCTCCCTGCCTGCACGCAGCCCAGGCTGCCAACTCCTGTGGGAATCAGAGCACAGAACAGGGATGGTGACCCAGAGCAGAGGTGGCTGTGGAATGCTTTATTCTGTCTCAGTGCTGTGGAGCAGCTGGGGCCATTGTGGATGCAGGGTTTTGCCTCATGCAGGGTCGCCAGGAATCTTGGCCATGGGGTAGTGCAGGCAGCATGCAGCTTTTAATGGCACGGCTGGGGGTACCAGGGACCCTGACCAGGAGCACTGGAGTCAATGCTGGTGCCATCCTGCCAGTGCAGAGGGTCCAGCACAGGGAGAGGTGTGGGGTGCAGCAGCACCTCTGCTCAGCCCACGGGTGCAATGGCAGAGGGGTGGGGGATGACCCTGAAATGGCAGCTCCTGGTGCAGTCCTTCCTGGCCATGACTACGCTGTACCTGGAAGAGGCAAGTGAGGTGGTCAGTGAGGATGCCTCAGTGCTCCTTCTCTGAGGGATGGGGGGCCCTGTGGTGCTCCCACCCTGGGCCCCGCTCTGTCCCCTCCAGGCTGGACCCAGGAGGCAGCAGGCTGGAGGGGGCATGCCCCACAGTGGGTGGATGCAGACCCAGCTGCAGCCCTGCAGGCAGCACTTGTGGCCAAGGGGACAGTCCTTGTCCTGCAGGCACAGGAGGAGGCACTTGGCTGCCCAATCACCCTTTGCTGCAGGGGGACAGAGACCTGGCCATGCTGGCACATGCAGAGACAGAAAGGGGTGAGGGGCTCAGGGCATCCCTCCAGGGTGGGGGAGCTGCCCTGCCTGCAGGGGTGAGCTCCTCACTGAGCTCCTGCCCCATTGGACAGCAGCTCAGTTCCCAGCTTCCCATTGTCCCTGGGAGGGTCATGGTGACAGGTAGGGAGGTGACACAGGGGTCTTGGCCCTGCAGGGTGCTGATGGTTTACCCTTGGTGGGTGGTTTGCAGATGTGGCCACAGCCGGTGGTGCAGCACTTGTCATCCCCAGTGCAGTCACTGTCGGTGTCACACTGCTCCAGGCAGGGCCCCAAGGAGCCCCGCAGCACCATGGGGCACACGCCAGGCTTCACTGCAGCACGGTGGCTCCCTGGTGACAGTGAGGAGTGTGGCTGTGCTGGGATTCTGTCCCCGGTCCTGCTCCTGCACAGCCTCGATCTCCATCCTGTCCCTGTCCTGCGCCTCCATCTCCCTTCCCAGAGCACCATAATCACCTCAGTCACCAGCCTCACACCCATACCAGTCTCACCCAGTGAGACCAGTCACAGCTCAATGTGGGATGCCAGCTGGTAGCTGGAGTGGTGAAGGAAAACCCTTTCTCTGGTTGCAGCAGCATGTAGTCTGAGGGGGGTGCAGGAGGGAGGGTCAGGAGGGGGTTCAGCCTTTCACACACTCAGAGCCATCTCCCACCCGTCATGGAGAAGCTGGGCATGGGGACCCCTTCCCACAGCACCCTGAGGGCCAGCTCTTGGCAAGCAGCTCCTGAGGGCTGGGGCTGTGCCCAGGGGAAGTGTGTGGCACTGCAGCCAGCGGCACACACTCCCTGAGGCCTGGATGGAAGCCACCAGCTGCACACTTGGCCAGGCACAGCTGCTGTGGCTTGTCCAGCAGTATGGCTGGGCACATGCTGGGCTCTGCCAGGGGGCAGCTGGGCTAGCACCAGTGCCGTGGTGGGCTGGACATGGGAATCAGAGAGGGCTGGCAAGGCTGTACCTGTGTCCGGAGGGGTGCAGGCCAACCCGCAGCCGGAGAAGCAGCACTTGTGTTCCCCAGGGCAGTCCCTGTCATCGGTGCAGCGGTTGGGGCAGGCAGCAGCTCTCCTCTGGGCACGCTTCCGAGGGCAGAACCCAGGTTTGGCTGGAGGGAAGGCTCAGGGTTTGGCATGCAGCCAGCCTGGCCCCACCGTTCACGACTCCCCTACAGTTCAATGGGGGCTGCAGACCCCTGGGGCTGCCCCAGGGCATCCTCAGCCTGGCACGGGGATCTCCAGGACACCTCACCTGGTTCAGCAAGCACGCAGCGGGTGCAGCAGCCGCGGGTGCAGCACTTCTCCCCCGAGCTGCATGCGGTGTCGTTGTGACATCTTGTCCCACAGCTTGGCCCGATGGCACTGCCAGCACGGGGGCAGTATCCCGGGCTCTCTGCAGAGGGAGATTCTCCATGCAGCTGTGTCCCCGGGAGCAGGGCTTGCTCCAGGGGCACCGACACAGGCACCAGCTCATATCCCACCCCTTGCCTGATCCTGGCATCCCTTGGAGTGAGCAGCAGTACCTGTGGTGGGCAGGAGGCAGGTCCAGACTTTCCCGATCAGGCAGCACTTCTCAGCACCAGGGCAGCCATGGTCAGAGAGGCAGTACAGTCTGGGGGACCAAGGGGCCCCGCTCGCCCCCAGCGGGCACTCACCCCCTTTGGGGGGGGCAGGTGGGGCCGTGGGGGTCCAGCGTCCCTGCAGAGCCCCCTGTGGGGATGCAGTGAAGGTGAGGGCAGTGCCCTGGTCCCTGGGGCTGTGCTGCTGGGCCAGGGCGAGCAGTGCCAGGAGCTCCAGAAGAAGGGTGCAGTGGCCCAGCATCGTGCTGCAATCGATGTGCTTCTGGGCAATGGGCTGGGATTTAAACCCTGCTGGAGTGGGGTCTGGCCAAGCCAAGCTGCTTCTTCTCATGGCAGCACAGTTTCGGGACTGTGGGAGTGCTGGGCATGAACAATTCAGCTTGGGGGAGATTCCCAGGGCAGTTCTGGGCTCATGGCCCATGGCTGGCACATCCACAGCTCCCTTTCCAGGTCACTGGTGACCTGTGAGCAGCTGGGCCAAGGCTTGACCAGCACTCCCAGAGCCACACCATTGTGAGCATGAATGGGAACAGGAGCAGTGTCCTGTCCCAGTCTTCAGTGTCCACTGGGTCCCTCCTGGCACACATGGAGCAGGGAGAGCTGCTGTGGAGCTGTGGTGCTGGCACAGCCTGCACCTCTACCACAGAGAGAGGGGGAACCAGCACCATACACTGGGCAGTGCTGGGCAAGGTGGGGGACTCACTCAGTCCCAGGGGATGGCTCTGCTCTGTCCCCTGCCAAGGGCCAGGGCTCTGGGGGTGTCCCTCAGGCAGGAGGGACATGCTCTGATCCCAGGGGCTGGGAGCAGGAGCAGGCAGGTATGAGCCCCTGGAGACCTGTGGAGAACAGGAAGTTCCAGGGGAAGACAGGACCGAGCAGGAGCCCAGCTTTGAGCTGGTGGAGAGGGATGTGGCAGGGGCAGGCATGGGACTGGAGCATGTGGGTTGCCCTGCTGAAAGCTCCTTCAGGCTTCGGCTGTGGGCAAGGTGCCATGGCCAGGCTGGGAGGGCAGAGGTCAGGAGGAGTTTAGGTGATGCTCATGTATGGGCACACACTGCAGCCTGTTTGTCTCCTGGCCATTGCAGAGCAGAGCAGAGAGCACCTCTGCTCTGACGGGACACAGACACAGCTGCACCTCAACAGCTGTGCTCTGAGCATGGTGGAGGACCCAAGGTGGAGGAGCCAGAGTGCAGGGACAGCTGGGGCCATGAACTCATGGGACAGCCCCAGGCAGGGCACAGGCTGGGGACCCTTGGAGGCATAGACAGAGTCAGTCGATGCTGCTGCTTGTGTGAAGTCCTTCCAGGAATCCCTGGTGTGGGATGGAGAGGCAGCCATGCCTCGTGATGGAGAGGTGGCCACAGCATGGAACAGAGAGGCGACCATGGTGTGGGATAGAGAGGCAGCCACAGCATGACAGGGAGAAACTGCTTTATTGGTGAGAGTGCAGGGGGCTCCCCCCGAGCAGAGAACCCCAGGGAGAAAACTGAGGCTGAAGACTCCAAGCCTGGGGGATGGTGCAGGGCCAGGACCAGGACATGTGGGATGGGCATCGGGCAGCAGCTTCCCTGTGGCTGGGCGGGCAGGAGGCGGCTGCACCTGCAAAGGAACAGAGGCTGTGAGTGGGATGGTGCACAGGGACCATGACACAGTGCTGTGGGATCCCTGGGGCTGCAATGCACCCAACTGACCTCAGTGGATAGGTGTCACACAGGAGACCTTGCCACAGCCATTCCTGCAACACTTCTGGATCCCAGAGCAGTTGGCATCAGTCTTGCACTGGTTGGTGCAGACGCCTAGCATAGGGATGCCTGGGTTGACAGGTGGGCAGGTGCCAGGCTTCTCTGAAAGGCAAATGAACATGGCTGAGAGCTGCTGGCCCTGGCATGGGGAGCAGGGCCCACTCTGCAGCTCCCAAAGTTGTGGGCATGGCCCTGGCCCCTGTCTGCCATGAAGGAGGGACCATCATGGTACCCAGCATTTCCCCCATCCCATAGCTCTGCTTGTTGGTGCTCCTTGCCAGCTGGACCTGATGGGGACATGTCAGGGAGGCCAAATGGCACAGCAGTCCCCAGCTGTCTCTATGCCCAGTGTTCCCACACAGGGACACATGGCTGGCACAGGATGCACAGTTGCAACATGCAGACATGATGGAGGCCTTGGCCTTTCTGTCCTCTACAACTGCCATGGATGTCCTTGGCTGTTTGTTCATGGCATGGGGGCACAGCCTAGGCCTCAGCCAGGATCACATGCCCCCCAAACAGCCTTTGCCCAGCAGTGTGGGGCCACTGCCCTGCAGTCCCACTGCAGGGCAGTGGCACTGAGCTCTGGCTCTGCACCATGCTGCCCTCCACTGTGGTGCAATCAAGCCAGCACTGTCCTGCAGGCAGCCAGAGAGGCACTGGAGCCTCCAGGTCACAACCATCTATCTGCAGCTGTGGATTACAACTCCTGCACCCATCTCCTTGGGTCACTGTCCCAAAGGACAGTTGTGAGTGTGCTCAGCACAGAACAGTGCCCACACCCCGGGCTGGCAGCTGCCCACAAGGCTGAGCAGGCAACAAGGGCTGCAATGGAAAACGGCGCAGACCCCACCCTCGACCCAAGCCCCAGCATCATTTGGGGGCGTCCAATCAATCCTTGCATTGCTGAGAGGAGGAAGGTGTGAGCATGGCCCAGCAGGAGCACACCCCGAGCCTGATGGCCTTCCATGCAGCCCCCAATCCCCATGCTGCAGCTGAACACAGATCGGGCACCCAGGCCCGTGGCCGCCACTGCACCCTGGAGCACCAGTACTGCCGGCTGGGACGGGCTGTTGGCTCGTGGCAGTGCCACCGACTCTGGGCAGCCCGGCCAGGAGCAGGAGGGAGTGTTACCGTCAGGCTTCTGGCAGGCCTTGCCGCAGGCTGCCGGGCAGCACTTGAGGGTGCTCTCGCAGTCGCCATCGGACTGGCACCCCACCGTGCAGTTCACCGCATCCGTCGCCGGGCTCGGGCACACGCCGGCTTTTGCTGCAAGGCAAAGGTGGGGGCGTGGGCAGGCGCGGGGCGGCCGGAGCCGGGCAGGGCGAGGGCTGCGTCCCTTTCCGGGCGATGCTGCCCCGGCCCCAGGGCTGGGTCCAGGGATGCTGCCGAGCCCGACCGCGCCGGGCACAGCCCGGTGCTCGCCCCGGCCCCCACGCCGGCTGCCTTGGGGCTGGGAGGGAGGGATGCTGGCCGCTCGCCGGGCGTGCCCTGACGAGCCGTGCTGGGCCATGCGCTCATACTCACTGGTGTCATTCTGGGCGGATGCTGCCGGCAACTCTGCCCAGAGAGCCAGGAACCCCGCCAGGATGAGGACGCTGCGGGCCGCGGGCATGGTGCAGGAACCGGCTGCGCTGTGGCCGCCCGGCCGGCCTTTAAGCTCCTCTCCAGGTGGGGCCGGCGGGCTCGGCCTTCCGGGTGGCTCCCAAGGGCCGGGCAGGGCCAGGCTCCCCCTTCGCGCTTGCACAACCCGAGTATCAGGTATCTGCCGCTGCTGGCTGCCGACCAGGGAGGGGGAGCCTCGAGGAGACTGGGCGGCCATGCTGAGAACTCGCCGGGCAGGAACAGCAGCCAAGCGCCCCTGGGCACGGCCCCAGCACGCCGGACCCCAGACAGCCCCGCACTGAGCCCACCGGGGCTCTGGGTCGCCATGCCCTTCGTGGCGATCCACCGTGGGGATGAAGGGGTGCCGTTCGCAGGGAGAGAGGCAGGCGTGAGTGCACTGAGGACCGAGCATGACCCGTTCCTGGTCAGACTCACCGGTCATGAGCTTAAACGGAGCCCCTGGCCTGGGTCGCTGATGCCCCGAGGCCGGGAGAAACCAGCAGTGCAAGACAGCGTTGTGGCTCAGCTCTACTGCTGCTCACCCAGCTCCTGCTCCTGTTCCAGCCACTGTTCTCCTCCAGCTCTTGCTCCTCAAGTGAAGGGTCCTCCAGGCTACCTGTGCCTTGGGCAGGGCTGCCCTGCACCTTCCCACAGCCAAAGGAGCTCCTGCCTGGCCGCAGCCCTGTCCCACGGACCCTGCCATCCTCACAGCCTCCCACAGCACTGGGGATGTGAACGGACCATCCGACAGCACCATTTGTGTGGTGGCTGTCAGGGAGTGAGTGAGTCACTGACATGCACTCCCAGTGCTCCGGGGCATGGTGGTACTGGGGCTGTACGACCCCAGCCCCTTCAGCCTGTTCAGGATACCCTTCCTGTGGCACATTTGGTGGGTCAGGACACTTCTCTGCCCTGGCAATGTCAAGCTGGGGATGGCTTGAATGGGCCCAGCTTGCCCACCTGGCATAGCTGCCCTGCTCACATCAGTGTTTACCACTCTACCAGCACCCACATCCTCCACAGCCTCCTGCAGGAGGATGAAACCTGCCCTGTTCCTTGTGACGTGCCCTTGCTGCTGGCGGGGGCAGCCCTAGCTCCGGGCATCTTGCAAATTTGCATGGGCCAAGGGTGCAGGGGCCAGGACATGATCCCTGCCTGAGTCACGAGCTGGCGTCTGCTCCGCCGGGGTCCGTCTCCAGGTAATTTAACCCCACAGTCAACAATGTGGCGCGGCGGCGTGGCAGTAAATCAGTAACTGTTTGCCTTTGCCTGTGGTCCCCTCCCTGCCGGGTGTTTATGCAGGAACAGGAGCTGGTGCTCAGCCGCCTGCCCCACCGCCACACCTCGTGTCACCGCTGCCGGCAGTGGCAGTGACACACGGGCAGAGGCCTGGGGTGGCAGGGAGATCATCAAGGCAGCCGTTTTCCCTGCTCCCTCCAGCCTGGGGATCTGCTGAGGAGCTGCGGGGACCTGCCATGGTCAGGCTGGCTGGGATGCTCCCACAGTGGGCCCAGGGCCAACATTGGGATGCCAGGAATGAAAAGAACCATCTTACAGCCCAGTGGCCCCTGCACCAGGGCCGGAGCACAGTGCTGTGTTGGCCAGGGTGGGATGGGGGTGACAACAGCTGGGCACCAGGATGGAGAGGAGGAACTGCACCATCCCTGCCTGTGCTGCACAGAGACAGAGCCCATCTGAACCCAGCAGAAGCTTCTCTAGAGCAGCAGTACTGCTGCCAGTACCACACTGCTCACCCAGGGCTGATGCCTTCCCAAGACATCAGGGTCACTGCTGTCCCAGTCAGGTGCTGTCTTTGACAGCAGGTGCTGTCTTTGAGCATCATTGCCCTGGTCTGACCCTGTAACAACTCTGCCCCAGCATAGGGTGACCCCAGCGTGGGGTGAACTTGGTGCTGGCAGTGAGCAGCCAGCACTGGGAGGCTGTGAGGGTGGATGCCAGCAGCCAGGCCCCACAAGAGCAGCTGGATGACAGCAGATGGGAGGCTCATGGACGCAGAAATGGAAGGCTCATGGAAGGAGATGAAGGTAAAACCAAGGGGAAGCTGAGAGCTGGCAGGCGCAGTGTGGGCACCAGTGGTTTTCCCCACAGTTGTGCCTCAGCTCCAAGGTGCCCAGCTGGCTGCTGAGGGAACAATCCAGCTGAAGCTGCCCCCAGCCAGCTGGAGCACCTGGAGAGGGGCTGAGTAAGCTGGCAGCAGGGCCAGCAGCTCCAGCCCACGCACTTGGCATTGCCTTCTGGGAGACAGGAATGCTTTGGCTCCTGTCCCCAGTGTATGGCATTTGGGATATTGGTGTCCCCACCCTGCTTCTTCAGCAGAGGCTGAGGATGGCTGTGGGGAGTACAGGGGTCTGCCAGCTGTCCCCATGGCCAGGGAGAATCCTGGCTGAGCACATGGGATCAGCAGCCCCAAGCCAGACCCCAAAGGCTCATCTCTGCTGCATCCCTCAGGAGCTCTACCCACCACCACTGAGCCTGGTCACAGCGGCTGTGCCCGTCTTGTGAGTGACCATGGCTCCTCCATGGCAGCAGGGAAGGTGCTGGAGTCACGTCTCTTGACTACTGAGGGAATGTGGTCAATGATTAAAAGAGGCACATTGAGGTGCCCCCGAGCAGTGAACCAGCCTCCTGCTGCTTTGATAGCATTCCTGGTGGAATACTGTTCACACAGCAGCGGGACAAGTGCAGGGACACAGAGGGACACTCTGAGAGATACTGGGCCCCTCAGTTGGCAGCACAGGGTCCTCACACCATGGGCATGGACTGCTGCATGGCCCCTCAGGTCCAGCTGTGCACCTGCTGAGGGCTCCTGCCACACTGCCACATCCCGCCCCCGCTGATGCCCCCACTGCCCACAGTGCCCCTGCAGCACAGACCTTGGCAGCCCTGCTCTGTGCCACGGCCACAGCTTCAGTGCTGCATGGATGCTCCAGAGCTTGGGATGTGCCTGGGTCTGTGCTGTGGGATTGCTCCTACCTGCTCCTTCCATGTGGGAGCCCAGCCCCAATCAGCTCCACAGTGCTTCAAGGTCTCTACCCCAGCCCCCCCAGCACTCACCTTTGTCCTTATCAGCCGTAGGGGCTGCCTGCAGCTGGGCACACAGGGCCAGGATGCCCAGGAACAAAATGATGGTGGTCTTCATGTTGGTGAATGCCACAGGTATGGATGGGCAGCGTGGGTTGGCGGGGTTTATATCTCTGTGGGGCTGGGGAGGGGCCATGCGCAAAACCTTCGTGTGCCAAAACACTCACTGCTGCTGCATGTCACAGTTGTGCCCGAGGCAGTGACGGCCTGAGAAATGATTTACCTGGCCTTGTCCAGCCCTGGCAACCCAGCTGCAGCAGGGGGAAGGACCCTCAGCAACCTCATGGGAAAAGGGAGATGAGGGCATGGGCTGGGGTCGCCCTGCAGCCATGGGGAATCCAGAACTAACCAGCTGTGACAAGTGATCAGATGAATTTGTGGGATGGTAACCCAGAGGGGGTTGCTCAGGAGGATGTTTCCCTGGGGGCTGCTGTCCTGGCAGTGTGTCACTGGGGTGACACAGGGCTGTGGGTCTGATGGGCTGTGCCCATTCCAGAGACCCGGAGATCCTGCCTGTCCCAGTCCTGGCCTGGTGCCTGCATCATGCCACGTCTGCCAGTGGAGCCTCAGGGGACAACTGGCTGGGTCCCGGCGGGCAAGCATGGCCTCAGGGGGAGCAGGGTGTGGGAAGGCTCCATGAGACACAAGGCTGGGTGCACCCGTTGCTGAGCACCATTCCTCCGTGGGGACAGGCTAGTGGCTCAGTGCCGACACGTCGCTGGCTGCAGACATGTCCCAGCAGATGGGTGCTGTGGCGGGGTCAGCACTGGGGCTGCCTCACCTCCCCATGCTCCCAGACTGGTGAGAGGTGACCCTGGGATGCCCAAGGTCAAAGGTGTGGGGGGGTCAGAGGGAGCCCAACTAAGCATATGAAGGGTGACCATGCCAAGGGTGAGGTGTGCTCCCTGCTCTTGGGGACCCCACGGTGCTGCCACTGCTGTGTCTGAGACCCTGCCAAGCAGGACCTCTGCTTCCTGCATCTCATTTCATGGAGACAGGGGCATGGTCAAGGGACTGCAGCCCCACCAGGGGGCTGTTCTGAGGCTTCTCTCATTGTTGAAATGTGGCCATGCAGGCACAGCTCTCTGTGCCTCACTGAATGGCAAAGGGCACCTGCAGGTACTGCCGGCAAGTTGGGCAGAGGCAGCCTGGCTTGTGGAGCAGAGCAGGGGACTGGCAGGGCCGCAGCAAAGCACAGGGGACAGCTGGGGCTGCAGTGGGTGGAGAGGGACAGAACCAGGCTTTTTGGGGGGCTGGTGGAATAGACTTGTCCTGTGCTGGAGCTGGAGGACAGCCTCAGCTGAGGTCCCAGTGTGTGGAGGGACACCAGGGACACACCCTGCCTGGGAAGCGGTGACAAAGCCAGCCTGCCAGGATGCAGGCATCTGTGCTGAGGCCAATGTGACCTCTGTGGCCTCATCCAGGGTTTTACAGCTCAACGATCGTACTTTCCCACTTGGAAATTCCTGTGTGCGTCATCCCTGTTCCGAGCACCCAGATGCATTTGTTGTTGCCAGAACTCTGGGTCTGAAGCAAAAGGAAACATGGGCAGGAACCAGGGGCTTTGAGAGCAGCCTGGTCACATGCACGGGGTCCCTTTGGGTGACACTTTTGCCCCAATGTGGCATGTGCCACAGTCCAGTGCTGGCGACGTGGGGGTCACCTGCCTCTCCCAAGCAGCCCTGGCCCTTTGGCTGGTGCTGGCGGCCCCAGGCTCTTTGGGGGACCTCCCACTCTTCCTGCCCCTGCTATGTGACACACACGGCATGGAGTGCCATCGGCGCTGGCCCATGCCAGTCGTGCGGCACATGGCAGTGCCAGCCTGGCGTGCCTTCCGCCACTGGGCTGTGGGGAATGGACCCCCTGGTCTGGGCAGCCCCTTCCCCACCTGCATCCACCTCCCTCCCGCAGCTCCTCCCAGCCGGTGCCGGTGCCTCTGGCGGCTCTCCCCGTCCCCTCCCGCCGTGTGTCGCGGCTCGGGGACCGGTCCCGTCCCGGTCCCGGCGCCGATCCCTCGCGGCGGCCGGCAGAGGAGGCTGTTGCTCTGCCGGAGCGGACCAGGAGCGGGTCCGGGCTCTGCTGGGCTCTGGCAGCGCTGCCCCATCCCCGTCCCCGAGGGTGACCCAGCACAAGAATGTGGAGCTGCTGGAGCGGGTCCAGAGGAGGCCACGGAGATGCTCCGAGGGCTGGAGCACCTCTGCTCTCAGGCTGGGAGAGTTGGGAGTGTTCAGCCTGGAGAAGAGAAGGCTCTGTGGAGATCTTACGGCACCTTCAAGTGCCTGAAAAGGCCGCAAGAGAGCTGGAGGGGGACTTTGGACAAGGACATGGAGTGACAGAACAAGGGGGAATTCCTCCCCACTGACAGGACAGGGTTAGATTAGAGATTAGGAAGGAATTTTTCCCTGCGCGGGCAGTGAGGAACTGGAACAGGCTGTCCAGAGAAGCTGTGGCTGCCTCATCCCTGGCAGTGTTCAAGGCCAAGTCGGATGGGGGTTGGAGCAACCTGGTCCAGTAGAAGGTGTCCCTGTCTATGTGCTCTAGGACTGCTTGGCTCCGAGCTGGCACTGTGGCTGCTGCTGGGTACTGACATGAAAGTTCCTGTGTGTGCGAGGCAGAGTGCTGGCACCTCATCCCAAAACACTGTTCCTAGAGCTGGGGGAGCTGAGGGAGATCAGGTAGGACCACCAGCTCAGGGTGAGGAGGTCCTGAGTCCCTGAGTCCTCCCTGAGTCCCCAGCACAGGCAGGGCACTGCCTGCTGCGGCCCCACTCAGCCCCTCCTTGAGCTGTCCCTCACAATCTGGGGGCTAAACAGCACTGGCTGCCTGAACACCCGCAGGGACTGCTGCTCAACAGCAGCTCTAATAGCCCCTATCCATAATGCAGTGAAGCCAAGACAAGATGCAAGAGTCCAGGCTGGGCTGGTGCTGGCTGCTCACGGCTCTGTGGCACGCGTGGCGCCCGGCTGGTGGCACGGCCACGCGCGGCGCCTGGCTGGCGGCGCGGGAAGGCGGCCGCCCAAAATGGGGATTTTATTACAGCCATACATCACGGCGGCGGCCTGATGCGGGCAGACGGCGGTGATTTTTCTTCATGGTTTACAGACAAATGAGGGGAAGGAAAATTGATGTGAACTTTGCTATAGCGAGAGGTCGGGCGCGGGCAGGGAGCTGGTTATGGATGGGCCAGGGGCTGCTGGGGCTGCCTGTCCCTGGGGCCCCTCCCAGCCCCCTGCTCCAGGCTGGATGGATGGGAGCACTGGTAGAAACAGGACTGGCAGCATTATGTCCAGCATGGAGACCGTGCTTTTGCTCCAGGGGGTTGGAAGAGCAGGGGCTCCCATCCCTCTGGAGGTATGCACCACTGCTCAGGGGGACCATGTGAGCAGAGTTATTAATTCCAGCATGGTTTGGCCATGCAGTGACAGGTGGGCTGCTGTCACTGGCTGCTGGTGAGACCTTGGCTGCTCTTACCACAATTAAAGTTGCCTCCAAACATCCCAGTCCTGCCCAGTGTAAGATAACAGCTAATACCCTCCAATAGCAGTTATCAGCTTCTCCATATGGTCCATAAATATTAATACAATTCTAATTAGTTCCTTTAAATACATTGCCTAAATAAAATGTTTCCAGGGCAATAAATCAGGGGCAGGTTGTCCGTTCACACTGCTCATGCCCATTGCACAGGGACTGATAAACCCCATGGTTTATCATTAACCCCTCCCCTTAGATCCAGGGAGAAGAGGGGCCCAGGTGCAGTGTGTGAGCTGCGAACGCCCTGTAACCCTCATCAGCAGTAATTCGTTGATGTATTTCCCCAGGTGCACTTGGTTTGCATTCCCAGTGATTTGCACAATACCAGGACTGCCTGCGTCTCACCCTGGCAGACAGAGGCTCTGGATTGATGGCTCTGTGCTGGAGTGCTCCTCTGGAAGATCTGTTCCAGCTGCAGCAGTGCCACGTGTCCCCCTGGCACAAGGCACTCCCTGACTCGTGAGGCAGGAGGGTACCTGGGGGGCTGCTGCTGTGTGCAGAGCCTGGCCTTCACCCCCCACCTCTGATTCTTCCCTCTCCTGGGTGGTGACAGCAGTGACCATCCTGCTCAGAGCTCTCCTGTGAGCTGCAGGGGATGGGATCCCTTCAAAGGGGCTGTGTGTGGGGGTAAATGTGTACACAGGGTGACACTGTTCACAGGGGTGCAAGGGGCACAGAGTGCTGGCTGGGGCACAGGCATTAGGTCTGAGGGGAGCATGGCATCCATCCTTCCCATGCTCTGGCTTTGAGCACTGGAAAAGAACAAATACCAAACTCATTTGCTTGAGGAGGAATTAATACGGTGTGAAGCCTGTAGTGGATGATTTAGGAAGTGAATTTAAAATCTCAACACAAATAGATTTTTTTATAAGGTCAGAGGAAAGATTAAATGCTACAGACAAGCATAGCACTTGCCATTTCCAGCATCACTTTCACCATAAATATTTTAGGCTGGCGCTGTCCCTGCGCTGTCCACGTGGGTCTGAGGCTGCTCACCATGGCAGTGCTGGGTGAGCAGGGATGTCCCCATGGAGGGCAGGATGCCTCACCATCCCCTTCCTTACCAGGTTGCTGCCAGCACGTGGAAGCAGCCAGTGATGCTCCTTGGTGAGAGGAAGGAGAGGTGATGTGTGTGGCCATGCTGCTGGAGAAACCAGCTGTAACTGCTCCAGCTTGGGCAGGATCTGTTCCCAGACCCCTCTGGTATTCCTGCCAGTCGTGCAGGGGGAATCCAAACTGTGGTACTCACCCAGCATGGTTGTGTGCCCATTGCCAGTTCCTGGCTCCTCCTCCTGGTGCCTGGCAGCAACCAGGATTGATGGCAAAAGATTTGAAAGGCTCCAAATGTGGAGGTTATAGCACTGAGCCACCCCCATCCATCACCGGTCATTCATTACCAAGTAACACCCTGCACACTGGGCTGATTTCACACCTTATCTGAACCCAGCAGCTGTGCCCTAAATCCTGAGTGCCGAGACTGTCTGGAGGAATTCGGCTGTCTGTGCTTAAAATTAGTGTTAGCATCTATCATTTCCCTACACCAAATGGCTTTTGTGTCGGCACTTGGCAGCACTCATCCGTCACCGAGGCTCCAGGCTGCCCAGCACCATGCCCTCTCTGTCACTGTCACAGGACCCCTTGTTGGCAAAATGTCACCCAAAGGACAAGTGCAGCAGCTTGGCCTCTCCTTTCAGCTGGCCTGATGGCACTGCCAGCTGTGAGGGGACCCTCAGCATGGCAGGCACCAGCTCTGCTCTCCCTGTCCCTCCAGCCTCAGTGCAGCCAGGCATCTGGTGTGGGCACAGCCTGACACATGTCCTGTGGCATGGTGGCCCACAGTCTCAGGTGCCACAATGCCACTACAGCCACGGGGCCGGGCACTTCTGGCTGCAGTGCCCGCAGCCATTCCTGGTGAGGTGAGTCGCTCCTGCCAGGCTGGTGCTGCCGGAGCTGTCGGCGTGATGAAAAGCCTCCCGCAGCAATGCAGATAACATACAAGCACAGGTCAGGCGAGGCCCCTGTAGCCCATCCATCAGGCGCAGCAGCTACAGGCGCTCCTGGTGCCACCATCTGATGCACGTTATCCGGCACAAATGTGTTTCTTCCCCCAAGGTTAAACGGATGAGTGAGGTTCAGGCGCTGACAGCTCCGCCTGCCCCGCGCCAGCGATAAATGAGCTGCAAGAACCAGAGGGAAAAAAAAAGGTTTGTTTTCTGTCAAATGCTCCTTTTGATGGTGCTGGCATGAGGATGGTGGCAGTGCTGAGGTGTGCATGAGGATGGGACCTGCTTCTGGCGTGGCCGCAGGGCAGCCAGTGATGGCACCACCACAGCTGTGTTGGGTGACAGGCAAGAGCAAGGGCTCGGTAAGCTGCTGGAGCACTGAGGGATGCTGGCAGCAGGCACTTGGTGTGGCCCCAGCATCCTGTCAAGACATGCTGGGACTGGCAGGGGTTGGATGGGATGGTGGCAGGCCTGATCCTTCCCAGGGTGCCTGCATGCCCTGGGCATTTCCCCATATAGAGTGCCCGATGGGGGTCCCCCACCCTTTGCAGCATCCCTGCCAGGCTGCTGCTGCCCTGCTCAATGTCACACTTGGAGCCTGTCAATGCTGAGAAAGGTTTGCAGGCGATAAGCGATGGGGCTGCGGCGGCGCCGTGCCGCCCGCGCGTGATTTACTGCGGCGTCGCTAACGGAGCGCAGATTTTCCTTAATCTAAATTGAAAACTACTCAAGTAGAAAAATAATTTCATTGCTGCATCCTGAAGGGGCAGGGGGAGAGAGAGGGGAAGAGCTGTGCCAGGGCAGGCAGGGCCACAGCTACCTGCACTCCCTGTACCACCATTCCCCATGGCCTTGGGCAGCTCCCAGGTGGGGAACATGTGGCAGCTGCTCCAGCTCGGGCAAAAAAACTGGGTTGTGTGGGGAGGGGGCAGCTGCCAGGGCTTAGCTCTGGGGTGACAGGGCACACCCAGTCCTGGCTGGGATGCAGCCCCCCCCCCCCCCAGTACAGGTTGATGCTGGCACAGGTGGGGATGTGCAGCTTCACAGATAGATTGGTAATTTGGAGCACGAGTGAATTCTGGGAGCATTTGCTGAGCTGGATAATAACGTGCCCAGTGAGCTGCATCCCATGCATGCTGCCAAATTAAAGAATTTTTTTTCTCCTTTAATTTAAAAGTCACCGTTGGGAAATTTCCACTGGCCGCAGCAGTGATTTCCCCTAGGCTGCCTTTCTGGAGAAATCTTTAATTTTGATTGTCACACTTTGTGGAGTTTATCTCAGGGAAGCAGAGCCATAAATAAGGTGCTGCTTCAGCACCCAGGCTCCAGCTGTACCAGGACAGTGAGTGGCACCGGCACAGGTGGGGAGCAGGGAGAGCCTGACCATAGGCACCCTCACACCTTTCTCTTCCCTCCAGCCCCATCTAACCTCGGCTCCGTGCTTGGCTTCTCACAGCCTGATTTCACAGGTCAGCAACCTTTAATTACCCGGGCCTCTCCCCACCCCTCCCACCAAATGATCCACAGGTTCATGAAAATCTCATTAACCACAATACCACAGCTGGGTTCCATGCTGGCACTGCACCAGTCCAGCTCCTGCTGTTCTGTGGGCTCAGCCAGTGCTGTGCCCTGGCATCCAGCACCACGGGACCCCAGGACCAGTCATGCAGGGATCCTGGCCAGGAGCTGTGCCAGCCTTTCAGGGTGGGAAAGTGGCACAGTAGAAGGAAGGGCACAGGCTGTGTTTTGCTCCATGCTTACACCTTCACAGCCCCAGCTCAGCTGGTCACGGTGCTGTGGGGCTGGAACGGGTGTCATGGTCAGACTGGGGAGGTGGCAGCTCCCAAGGCTTCCCTGGCACTTCCAGTGCCTCCAGCTCTGGGGAACCAGCACACAACCCTGACAAAGGGCCTGTCCTCTCCCTCCTGGGGCCTGGGGAGGGCATCTCCCAGCAGCTTTTGAGCAATTAAGGGAATTTTGGGAAGGGATTCAGGCAGCTCCCTTCGGCACAGAGCCGGCACAGCAGCGCCGGGTGAGCTCAGGAAAGGTTACACCATTTGCATTTTACCCTTCAGTAATTCCAACACTTACGGGTGCAATTAAGCGGCAGCCTGGTGTTATGAAGCTATCAGGGCGGAGAGACCTGAATCCCAACGAACTCCGTGTGCGTGCCTGTCCCAGACTGCTCCATCTGTCTGCGGTGACACCGCGGCGATGCCGCCGGGTCGCAGGGATCCGATTCCATCGGAGGCCCATTGTTCCCCTGTCGGCGGCTCAGCCCTGTCCAGGCACCCGGTTTTGATACTCACGGAGGGTGAGCACAGATGCCACCCTGCAGGGGAGTGAGTGTTGGGATGGTGGAGCGGGTACAGGCTTGTGCCATACTCATCACCACAACAAAGCATCTGGTCTGATGCTGCCCTCCAAGGAACAGCCCCTGGCCTGCTTTGTTTTATGCAACCCCCGATACTGCAGAGCTGGATGGACTGAGATGCCTGTCCCAGTGGCACATCTCTCCCGTGGAACAGGGTCTCCTCGATGTTTGGCAGCCCCTACCCGCTATGGGAGGACAGGGGCTCTGTGACCATTCTCCTTTCCTGCCTCAGTGGGACAGCAGGCTGGGAGAACTGCTGCCTTCCCCTTTAAGCATCATCTCAGCTTAATTCGATGGTTTTGAGTCCCGGCTCATGATTTCTGCAGCAATTTGGGCTGAGATTTCTCTCTTTCCCTCCATTATCCACTCTGATTAACTCAGCTGGCCCTGTCAGCTCCCATTCCAGCGCGGGGAGCCGGGTGAGAGCCTGTTAAAATGCATGAGCCTGTGGCAGTCGCTCCACTGCCCAGCCAGGCTGAACCGAGGGAAGGGGCTGCAGGCAGCAGGGCCGTGGTGGGGAGCTGGGGGCTGTGGGGGTCCAGGGCTGGGGTGCAGGTGCTGTGGGAGTGCCAGTGTCCCCCTCTGTTAGCATGGGGGTGTCCTGGCTGGAACTGAGCCGGAGGGGGACCCTGTGGGGTGCAGGATACAGTCCCCCCCACCATGCCAGGCTGTTGGGCAGCTGAATCTTCCCCCATGCAAATGCTCATTTCCCATTCCAGCTCTGACTTGTTCCCTTTTTCTCATTTTAATAAAGACGAAAGCATCCGGAAACGCGGCTGCACCCGCCAAAGAGCGAGATCTGACATAATTAAAAAGTGGCTTCAATCAGGCTGTTTTCCTAATGGTTTGTCATATCAGCCCGCGCGGCCCTGCACCCCCTGTGCTCCCAACCCCCTGAGGCATCATTTACATTTCTTAATAACCCCTCATTAATATTCATGACGTGGGGAGGGTAATAACGGCTGAGTGCACACCACTAATTCAATTTCAGCGAGCCTCAGTGTGTTTAGTTAATCACTGGGGGACCTGGGTTACTCAGTACAATTATTTATTCGGAATTAGATCTCGAGGCATCTGGGTTGAAACCTGAACTCGGAATAAAATTAAACCAGGATTCTCCTCCTCTCCTCCTCCTCCTCCTCCCTCTGCTCCCATCCATGGTTCTGAGCATCCCCCTGCAGCCCTGCTTTGCTGGGATGAGGAACTGGTGTTTCCATGCTGGGACCGTTGCTGTGGCTGGGGCTTCTCCTCATCAGCGGCTGCTACTGTGTCCTGGCTCCTCTGTGCCCATCCAGGGAAAAGTGTCAGGAAAGGACTGGGGACATAGTTAGCCCCGAGGGTGGCACCCCATTCCCTGGGGAAGGCGGGTGCCTGGGAACAGGAAGCCAGGATTTCTGGAGTCCTTGTTCTCCTGACCAAGCAAAGTCCCAGGGTTTGCTCCAGCTTATCCAGAGCCTTCAGCCTCTCACCGAACTTTGTTGCATGTTCCACCTGGGAGAGGCTGGTGTCACCCAGGGCATTTGCTTGTCTCCAGCCTTCCTTTATTTCCTTGAGAGTTTTTTTAATAGTTTGATTTTTTATTACTTTGATTTTGCTCCTGCTTTTGCTTTTTAATTCAATATTTGGTCCCTGTGCTCTAACTCACCTTATTGGATAAAAATTCCGTTATTGAATCCTGTCCTGTAGGACTGGATGAGAATTGGGTTTCCCAGGCAGCAATGCGGTGCCTCAGTTCCTCAAATTCCTGCTTTTGTTGAGTGTTCCCCTTGGCCTTTGAGTGCTGTCGGGGAGGTGAACATTTTCTATCCCTTTGTTTAACAAGAAGCTTGAGGCGAAGGTGCCGGCCTCACTCACTGTGCTCAGGTTGGGGCTCTTCTCGTCATTGATGGTTTTTGCCTTCCCCCAGCTCCTCCCAGAGCTGTTCCACTCAGCGGGAACGAGGTGGAGGGGAAGCCTCATGGCAGGGACAGGTCATCATCATATTCTGTGTGTATGTGGATGGTCAGTTCTTGTCCCCACTGCTCTCTGTGTGTGTGCTACACCTGCCTGTTGTGGTTATCCCTGGGGGAGGGTCAAGCTTCCCAGTAGCGGCATCCTGTTCCCCGTATGGGCCAGTTACCCCTTGAGGGTCTCAAAATATGCTGGTTTCACAGCTGGAGAATTATCTGAACACGCAACACCCCCAAGCCAGAGGAGCTAATAATTATCTTCTATTTATCTCATCTTTAACATGCAGATTTGTTGAGTTAATTTTGCCATGACCAATCTACTGTATTTTCTTGAAACAACGGGGGATGAGAGGAACTCCTTCAAAAACATTATATATTTTTTTAATTTTCTGAGATTTCTCAAACCAGACTCCTGCTGAGATAACTGTGTAATAGCTGCGATCATTATGAAAAATTGTTTTAGCTCAAAACTGTTTTTTAAAGCATAGTTGAAATAAATTCAGTAGGATTTTGGCCGAGTTGACTCTCTCCTAATTATTCTTATTTGTTAAATTGAGAAATGTCTCCGTCTGTCTGGGGTTCTGCATCTTGTGGAATTACAGAGCGATTTGTCCCGACCTCAGCAGAGAGAGGGGCCGTCACGTCGCTCCTGCCGCACTCAGAGCCCAGTTATTGGCCTGTTTTCAAGGTGACAGCGGTTAATGACGCCGGGTATAAATAGAAGTGTGTTGTCAATAAACGCTGGCAGCAGTCGCCTGCATTCCCGAGCGCGGCTCAGCCCGGGGAGCGTTTTTAGAAGGTTATGGAAAATGTGTCACGAGAACACGCTGACTGTCGCTGTGCCCGGGGGGGCTCTGCCGGCTGTCGCTTCCCCCGCTGGGTGACAGCAGCGCTCCCGGGGCACAGCGGGGACAGGACCCCCGGCCCCCATTTCGCCCGTGGTGCTCGGGGCAGGGAGGGTCCTCCTGTCACCGGGGGTGCATAGGGGTCTCGTCCTTTCCCTGCCCTGTACCACGTGGCACCGGGGGACAGGTGGGAGGTCCCCGAGCCCTGCCCCGGGACCCCCGAGGGGCGCGGGTGGCCCCGGCCCCGCTCCGCCCGCTCCCGTTCGCGACAGCTCCGCGCTGCTTTACGGCAGTGTGGCGCATCCCGCCTCTCCCTTTCCGGCACGGCCCCGTTCGCCTCGCTTTCCGGCAGTGTGGCATCACGCCACCCGGCCTGCCCTGCCTGCCTTACGGCAGGTGTCGCGCGACCCCGGTGGTTTGCGACAGGTTCCCGGTGGCGGGGCCCGGTGGGCGCGATGGACGTGGGGGAGCTGCTCAGCTACCAGGTGAGCTCGGGAGGTTGGGCCGTGCTGG
>JANPWX010000274.1:95481-150378 GCA_024734555.1 Trochalopteron elliotii | reverse complement strand
GCCGCGGGCCGGGGGGGGCCGCCGTGCGGGGCCTGCCCGGCCGCACTCGGTGCGCTCGCACAGGGTCTGGTTAAAGTGTCGCTGAGTTTTGGGGGTCTCTCTCCCTCTTCGGGGGGGACCCGGTTACCGGGGGCTCCGCAGGACCGCGGGTTTACCCGGGTTTAACGCTGTCGTTTCGGCCACAGATGGGCAGATCGGTGCCCGCCTGTGCCCGGAGCGAAGACTGAGCTCGTTCCATGACTGTTCTAGCATGTTTTTTCCTCCCTGTTTTATGACAAAACCAATTTAATTGAATTCTTATCAAAATACTTTTTTAAAGTTTTCCTTTACTCGGTGCGTTTTCTTCCATTGCCCTGCGGTCATTGATTGCTCGCTCTGTGTCGGTATCGAGTGTGTTGGTTTATTCTCCCAGGAGCAGATTTCAGGTGTTCCCTGTGAAACAGGGAATGAGGGTGTGAAGTGTAATAACAACATACCTTGGCTGGGGTTGTGTTGTGCTTTGCCTCATTTCTCAGCCCGGCTGCAGCCGTGGGGTTTCCCCGGGTGAGGAAAACACCCCGAGGTATTTTGAGCCGTGTACGTGTGGCCAGGTCTGCTCCTGAGCTGAGAGCACGGAATTCCTTGTGGAGCTCAGTGTGTGCCTCATTCCGTGGGGCACACAGGTGGAGGGAGTGTCCGTTCACTCCATGTTTGTGCTTTGGGATTGTGTTGTTTGGAGATGCTCAGGGAAAAAGGGAAAGTTCCTGTTGTGTTTGTGAAGTTTCTCGGCAGTTTTCACGATGGTATTGAAGTGTCTGGGGCATGGCTGTGGGAGGAGTCTGTCTTTGAGAGCTCCACTGGATTCTTCCTTTATAATCTCCAGGATGTTTGCTTCTGTGGCTTGCTCTGTCTCCAACATCCTTCCACATCCTGCTGCATCCAATAGCACAGCCCTGCTGGTCTGAGATCTCCTCCACTTCTGTGTTTCTCAATCATTGTGATTTTTCAAAATCAAATTAGAATTTTCATTCCTTAAGTTCCTTTGATCTTTTGGCCTTCTCCACCCCATCTGGGGGTTAGCAGTGTCATCCCTTACATGTCTGGGATGGCACAGAGAGGTAAACCTGAATAAACTTTGTCATTTTTTAACCAGGTTCCAGTTGGGGGTTTCGTTAGTTGGTTTTTCTCTTGCTCTCAGAATGTGAACTCCCCAGGATTCCCTCCACTCTGGAGGGAAGTGTCCATCCACCTTGCTTTGCTCACTTGGATTTTGTACAGCTTTCCCTTGGATGAGCTTTCAACACAGCAAGGGGTGATTGCTTGTGACAGCAGGGGCTGTATTCTGTAGAGATAAAGAAATGCTCCTTAGCTGCAGGGTATCTAAATTTTAATTTCATTTCTTGCTGCTGAAATTGTTCTTAGCTGTGGGGAAAAGCGTTCTGCAGCTTTCAACCAGCTGCTGGAATAGTTCCTGAAGGATTTGTCCTGGCTCTGTGCTCTCCTGGGCTCTCAGCTGAAGGCAGGTGGTTCTTGTGTCAGTAGCTGAGGTGATGCTTTAGTGAGCATTGGAGGTCAGTGGTGCTGAATTCAAACCTCCAGAAATGGGTACAATGGTGAGTACAGGTGAAAGAAGTGGAGGACCAGAAGGGATGCAAATAGCTCTGGTTCTGAGAAAATGAGATTCCCTTCTGTGAGGGCACTTCTGGCTGAGAGGTGGGGGAAAAATAGTTGGAAACAGCAGATTTCACTGCCTCCCATCCTGTGGGTCAGGCTCTGCCTTTGGGGAGGGTGGCTTGAAGAAGATGGCCAAGGAGGGTGGCTTGGCAGCTCCTGGCCCTCTCCAGCCCTGGATTTGGGAACTTCCCTGCCCTGGACTGAGCTGTGGGCTGGCTCAAGGGCTCTTTGATTATCCTCTGCTGGTGCAGGGATGGTACCGGCTGTCAGGGAGGTGCTGTGGTGCCTCAGCTCTCTGACTTTAATCTCTTGCTGCAAATGAGTTGGTCTTCTCAACCTCCCTCAGCACAGCCCAAAATAATTGCTTTTCTCTTACGCTGTTTTGAATTTTCTCCTCTAAATGTGTAATCTGTGCCCTTGCTTCGGCAAGAAGATGTTCCCCCTCAGAGCCAAACTTGGCGTGGAAGGCTGCAGGCACCGTGCCACCAATTCAGCACCAAGTGTCTGCCAGAACAGGAAAAGAAACCTCTTGCAACAAAAAATACAATTAAACAGCACCTGGCCGTTTATACAAAGCTCAGGAATCCATAAACTTTACGTGTTGCTGCAAAACAGTTGCAGATGGTCTAAAGTGATGATTAAATATTGCTGCTGTTTGCCCAGATCCTCCGTGTTTGGTCTCTGATTACAGAGGGTAATTAAGAGGACAAAACCAACTCCGGGGCTGTTCAGAGTCCTCTTTCAGTTGTCCTGGGAGGGAATGAGGGAGATTATTTGAATTCTCATTAAAGGCAGATTTCATCACCGTGAGCAATCATTGCAAACGGCTAATGTTTTGATGGAATGTCAGTAAGATCAAACAATGGAGTAACTAATGGGGTGAGATCTGACTTCACTGTGCTGGGGGATCTCCCCGTTGTGTGTCAGGGTTGGGTGTGGTGTGTACAGGGGATGGATCTCCGTGTACCCACGGGGGCACATCATCATTTCTGCTGCTGGGATGAACACTTTACTGTCAGTTTATAAAGTAATGGATGCATCTGATGGTAGGGGCAGCTCAGGTGAGCTGCTTGTTGACTACTTACAGCATTATTACCTCAGTAGCTCCTCTCCTGCTGGCAGTTAAACAAGGAGCCAACACTGGCTCAGCTGTCTGCCTCATCCTTTGGCTCTGCTCCTGGGAGTACAGCCCCACGCTGCCAGAGCTGTCTTGGTGCTCTCACAGGGTGGTGAGTGAATCTCTAATTTACTTCCCAGTGTATTGTCTTTTACCACCAAACCAGAGGGTGTCAAGAAAGATCTCTGTCCTGAACCTCCCTGATGTGCTCCCTGGGTGGTTGAGAGCCTCACAAGGGAGGGCACAGGGGTTCATTCCCTCTGAAATTAATAATCCCTATCCATGTGGGTACAGTGTGCACCTCTCATTGCATTTGCCTCAGTGTGTGTGATTTTGAAGCTCTTGGGTCTCTGAGATTTCTGATTTTCCTGGGCAGCAGTTCTTTCAGTTTTTAGCACTCAGATCCTGCTCCGTTTAGAAGTGCTGTGTGTCATGCCTCAGGAAGAAAAAGCATGGAAAAGTGAGATTGATAGTAGCCTGGTTTATCACAAACATTGGAAACAAAATTAGGAAGTCATTGAAGATTCCTCTGGAGATTAGGAACCCAGACTGACAGCTGCTGTGCTGCTTTCTGAGTGGCTCTTTGGAGTGGGCTGGGATGTGGGCACAGGAGAAGCTGCATCATTTATGAAGACTTATTTCAGATTTCATTAACAAAAAATTTCTGAGTTTCACAGTAATGAGGTTACTTACCAAACAGATACCTTAGTAACATGAAACTCCTGAGTATTTCCTTAGTAATAGGAGACATCTCTAAACCTTCTTTATGTTTGGTGAAGGCTGAAGCAATCAGGCTTCTGAGAAATGTGTATTTTGATATTGTGGTGTACTTAACCCTGATATTAATGTGCAATCACTGCTTGGAGGGAGCCCAGGGGCACTGGCAGATTATTGTGCTTTGATTTAGGACCTTGTTTCCCTGTCCCTCGTGGCAGGCTGGGCCTTACCTGGCTGTGCATAAAGCGGGAGCTGTGTCAGGTGTGTCTGGGGAAAGTCTGTACCCAAAGGCTTGGCCCCAGGGAGTGTCAGCTCAGGGTATGTCAGCAAACTGACACAGCCAGTACAGGAGGACTGCAAGAGAAAGGGGAAGATAATTCTCCCGTTCCCAATTACCAGCTTCTGTTTACTTTATCATATTTTATAAACAGTAGCTTTTTTAAAACCCTTTTGTATTCATTGGTTTTTGCGTGGTGCTATCAGTGTTAGATTTAAATGAGAATGCCTACTGAATAAATTACTGTGAATGCCCTGCATTCAACAGGAACAGAATTAAGCTTAGCTACCAAAACAATTGAAAAATGCTTTTCTTGTGCATTTTCTAATGAATTCCAACTTCTTGCCAGATTCACCTTAGCACAACTAAGTAAAAAACCCCACATTTTGTTTATCAAATGATTAACTTTCTCTTTTCTACCAGAAAGGCAGAACTTGTGCAGATGTCTGTGAAGCTGTGGAATTGGTTAAATAAATGTGTTTGGACACAATCTGTGTCTTTGCTGAGCAAAATGCACCAGGCTCGGTGCAGCAACTTATGGGCTTAATTCCTGCTAGTTGGTAACAGTCCTTTGCAAAACACAAACGCAAACCCAAGATGAAAATCAATGAACAGAAGCTAATGCCTGCCTTAAATCAGTTGTTCATGACTGTGCATCTCTTGTGGAACGAGCAGGACCCAGGTGTTCCACTCGGGCCTTGGTTTGGTGCCTTTAATAAGTGCTGGTTGGGAGCAGCAATGTTCTCAGCGAGGTTTTGCATAACATCAATAAGGAGAAGGCAAAGCCTTAATGGCTGCTTAATAGCGTTTGCCCGGGATTCAATTACTGCCTATTGCCGGGCTGCTGGCAGCGTTAATGATCGCACACGGGGCACTCCCAGGATTGATCATGATGATTCTGCTGTGTGTTCGGGACGCCTCTCCCAGCAATGCATAAATACCAGAAAGGGTAAAATAATTGAGATGGAAGCAAGGGTGTAAATTCTGATCTGGAGGATTGTGTACTCAGAGGAAATGGGGAGGGTTTGATGATGGAGTTTTAATTTAGGTTTTGTTCTGGGATGCAGTCCCTTCCCGTGGCACATTACTTTGCATCTGGCAGACCCCCAGCTCCCTCAGCCTCTCATTACACCTCAGGCTTGCCAAGGGTTTTGGTCCTTTTTAATGTTTAGAAATAAGAGTGAGGAATGGGATTCCAATTCCAAATTAGGAACATCCATGGCAAATCTTGTTGAGATTTAGATGGAAATTTCGGGATTTATGTCACTAATTGCTGTATCTGTGTTTGTGGCATTAATCTGTCAAAGATGGTTTAGGATGAGTAGGGTATTACCAAGGAGTGAATGGAAGGATATAGGAAGGGCAGGGCCCCTTGTGACATCAAGGACATTGAGTAAGGAGTATGGATTTACTGAAGTTTTTTCCTTGGATAATGTTATTTAAAAGAGCACATTTTCCTTATTCTTTTTATGGGGTTGCTGGTTGCTCAGGGAGTGTTTGAATTATTAGTTGTTGTCAATGACACGTTTGTTTCCAAATGGATCTATGTGAAATTATATTTTAATGTACCTAGAAGATAAGTAATAGGAATCTGCTTAAAAAAAAAAAAAAAAACACCCAATCCACAAAACCCTTCAAGCAAATAAATTTTTCATTTCACAAAATCTCTGGGTATGCTTCCATGTCATGGCTATTGAATTATGAGCTGAGTAACTGCTTTAAAGGTGCATGGAGGCACTTTAGAAGGGTTTTAAGTCAGGAATGTACCATCTGTAATGGAAATGGCAGAGAAGATATAGGGAGAAAGGAGACAGATAACAGAGCTTGAACAGCTCTGCCTGGGAGCGAGCAGATACAGCTCTGATTTGTGCTAATATGTTGTCTGGGAAACTTGATTCTGCATCTTTCCTCAAGTGGTGACAAGGTGGTAACCCTGAAAACAAGGTGATCCCAGCCAGGCTGCTGTCTGGCCTGCTTCTTAACTGTAATTAACTCCTCATGTGCTTTTTGGGGCTGAGTGAGGGGGGGCTTCATGTTTTTACATCTCCTGAAAGCAGCATTTTCTCCAGAGCAGATAATTTACCACCTTGTCATTGGTACTGGGCTGTGCCAGTGGTGCAGCACGTGGCAGAACTGGAACCACACTTGGATTCCCTTACGAGCCTGGAAGGTTTATTACCCTCTGCAGCCCCAAAGCTCCTAACCTGCCAGGGAGCTGCAAATTCCTGTCTTGATGCTCACACTAGTGCCAGACGTGGTGGGAGAATGACACTGTCACTTATTTCTTCTGCACCTTCCATTGGATTAAACAGGAGAGAGATCCCAGCCTCAGATAAAGGCAGGGTCTGTGTTCATGGAAGGCTGGTGTGACTTTTGCCATTTTAGACAGAGGGTCCCACAGAGCAGAAGAGTAGGGGCTGCCTGCCAGGTGGTGGTTTTGAAATTAGGATGGACATGTTAGACCTAATGAGGTTACAAAATCACCTACAAGGTGACTTGGGGAGTGATGTAAAGTAAAAGAATTTTTGTTAATATTTTATTAGCCTTGATACACACACTCCTTTTAAATAGTAAAGAATTAAGCTTTGTTTTCCTGTAGTTATAGAGCATGGAGTACTCCTGTTCCAGCTTGGTTGTCCTTCAAAAATGTGAGAGACCAGATTTAATGTCCTCGTAGCTATTGAGGGGAAAGTTTTTCCTTCTATTGCAAATGCTTTTATCCCTTTCTGCCTGAATGAAAACATGTGATTAGGATTAATGGACTTCTTGTCCTTGGCAAATTACCTTTAATTTTGACAATCAACTAGAAGTAGTGAAATAAAATAATAGGTTGTTCCAAGCAAACCTTGATGATTTGGGTGCTGTTTTATCCATTGCCAAGCCCCTGCAGAGGTGCAGCAAGCAGCAGTCCTCCTTGTCCTGCCTACACTGGGTTGGGCTGATTCTCCTTTTACTTGTCAGCAAACTTCAGACAGAAGGATGGGGGTGAAATGGGATGGACACAGGAATTCAATATAATCTTGTCTGCGTTGTGGGTAAAAAATTATCTTTCCCTGCTGTCTGCTGAGCATATCAGTCTGCTGGCTGTGAAATGTGGGGTTGTCTCAGCTGAGTCAGCAGATTGGGGTTCCTTGATGGGCAGCTGTGCCCCACTGAGCAGGGCTGTTTGGCCACTCCTTGTCTGTGCACTCCTTGTCCTTGCTGTCTATGAAGATATTTTCCCGTGAATTGTGTTCATAGATCAAAGAAGGTAGGATGTTGACACAGCTCTTGGCAGAGGCATTCATCTACTCATGTGATGTTCCACTTCACTAAATTAATTTCCTTTCCAGTTTTCAGAGTTGTTAAGTGTCATGTAAGCAAATCTTTTAAACAACTCGTAGGATTTTCCTCGGTATGGGTTGTAATATTGGTATTCTGCTTTGCAAGGGTCACTAAACACTTGTGTCCATTCACCTTTTATTTCTCTGACTTCAGCCTAACAGAGGGACAAAAAGACCCCGAGATGAAGAGGAAGAGGAAATCAAAGCACGTCGGAAACAGGCCAGTGCCCGAGAGCATGGTCGTCATAGGGAAGAAGAGTCTGCTGCCCTGGAAGAAACTGATGATGAGAAGAAGAAACTCCTTCAGATAATTGAGAGGGATGGGGAAGAGGAAGATGAGGAAGTAAGTCCTCTGGGAAAGGAGAGGCAGTGGAAATAACCAAAAACCAAACCCCTTCTCTGTGATTTCCATTTCTTACCATGTAGGTGGTGAGATTTAATGTGATTTTCCTGTACTCCTGCAGCTTCACTTTGTGGGTTTGCTTTCCTGCCCTGCGGGGTGTTCATTAATTTCAAATTTCTCAAATATATCAGCTGAAGATTCAAAGCGAGGGTGAAAGGGAGAGGGCTTTCAAGTCTAATCTCTGTTTGGTCTGAGAATACCCAAATCACCTTCTAAAGTATATTTTTAGGAAACAGTTTCTGTGTTCTAACCAATTTCCTGGCTATTGTTCTCATCGTGTACCCCCAACCATGCAGCTTCTCCCCCTCTCTGTAGCTGTGCAGCAGCAAATAAACAAACATTCTTCTGTGCAGGAAAGGTCTTGGGTCAGAGGAGGGGGGTGGCAGCTGTCAAGGGTAAATGATTTCAAGCCTTGGAGACAGAAATCCAATGTTGCATTGGCCTTTCTGCCAAGGGCCAGGGAAAAGATCACTTTATAAATGTGACACATGGATTGGTATAAATCTAGAAGATATTTGCTTCCTGCTGCCCGTGTCCTGTTTGATAAAAAAACAAGTGATATTCACCACTGCAGAATCATGTAGCTTTGTAAAATATCATTGTCCTTTGTATACAACATTGCCAGCATCTGTCTTTGACAATCTCCCTTGTTTTTTTGATGTTGAGCTATTGCCATGACAGTTGTTGCTGATAGCAGAGAAAGATAATGCAGGATTTCTGTAGCATTTCAGCTCCAGGGAGGATGGATTGGGAGAAGAGTCCTCCTGACTGGCTGGAGTCTTGTGGATTCCTGCAGTGTGCCAGTCCATCATCTTTGTCAAGTGGAGTCCTCCCAGCCAGACATTTTAAAGGCTGAAAGTCCAGGCTTTCTTTAGAACTCGGATCTCTTGTTTATTACTTTAGACTGCAGTTAATATAAGTGCCATTAAAATGTGCTTTGTCCCAGTAAATTTGATGGGAAGAAGCTAATCTGTAGGACACTGCAATACTGAATGCAAATTCAATACAAGATATAAAGCAGATCCTAATGGAGATATTGTAGTGATATGTGTTAGAGGAAGCAAACAATCAAAGGGAACAGAGGGAAGCAGTGTCAGCATGTGTGGGTTGAAATCCCACTGCAAGAAGGATGTGCTCTGGGCACTGTGGTATTGATTGGCTGAATGGGGTGGTGACATGAGTGGGATGGCAATGAGACAGGTTGGGCAGAGGGACGAAGGAAATCCAATAATAACTGAAGGCTGGGGCTGGTGTTCTTGTTGTAATGGAGTTTGCTGAAGAAATGGAGATTTTCTTTCTCATACCAGCTTGCTGCTTAGAGTCACTGACCAAAGAATCTGCAACACCAGCTGCAGCTCTTGATTAATCTTAATCCTGGACAAGGGATGGGCGCAAAACCTGGCTTAAGATGGAAGGGCATCTGGCTTGGTTTTTGTTTTGTGAGGTTCTCTTAAATAGTAGTTGTAACACAGTCAGAGGAGAGGGAAGAGGTTACACAGGGAAATCTATATCATCAATTTTTTAATAAAAGAAGTGCATTAAAATCATAAACTAAGGAAAATGTTTGTAGGTGTCAGGGAGGCAGCCAAGGTTGTATTGCTGCTGTACAGTAAATATACAACTCCAGCTGAGAAACACCTTAGAAGCATTTACAAAGTAAAGAGAAAATACTAGAGTAGAATATTGATTTATTTTTTTTCTTTAGGAAAAGGCTTTAAGATAGCAGTGAAAGCTTATCCAAGTGAGGAAAATGCATAAGAACATAAATTCAGAGCAGTTAAATGTAGACTTACAAAAAACAATAGCACAAGGGACTTCTGCAGAGAAGCTCTCTGTGGACACAGGCTGTGAGTGCAGGTTTGTTCTATGTCAGAAGCAAAAAAACCTCAATATGTACTGGTGGTACAAGGTTATAAGAGCTGTAAAAGAACAGCTTGGGGTCCAGGCTGGAGTGGGTACTGATGGTGTGTGAAGAGTTTGGCAGATCTCTGTTGTGAGATTCCAGAGCTGGCTGCAATTCCAAGGGCCCTGGGCCTGGCTGCAGTCCCACCACATTGCTGATATTTCTTCAGCCATCCAGTGCTCACTTTTCTACCTTTTCTGATTTGGTCAGGAGGAACCTTTGGATGAAAGTTCAGTGAAGAAGATGATTCTCACCTTTGAGAAGAGATCCTACAAAAACCAGGAGCTGCGGATCAAGTTTCCTGATAATCCAGAGAAGTAAGGCTATGCTTAGCTTTTTTTCCTTTGATTTTAGGTGTAAGCCTAAATCAATTGCTGGAGTATAGAGATGTTTTCAGTTACATAAGCCTTATGTAACAGTAGTTACTGCCTTGTAGTTCTTCTAAATGTTATTTGAAATGTACTTTGTTAATTAAAAATGGCTTTGTTGAGACTCTGGTGAGGCCAATATATGGCTGGCAGCACAAAAACCTCCATAAGCCATAATCAAAGGTTTCATCCTATCGTTTGATGTGAAGGTGTGTGCTTGCATACCAGCCAGAGATCTGTCTCTGTGGGGAGGAAATCATTTTATGTTACCCAGTGCTGTGGTGAGCAGAATGGCTGGATTGGCTTGGAGAGCCAGATGTGGGGTTTGTGTTCTAGAAGCCTCTTCCTCCCTTCAGGGTGTTCTGTTATTCACATTAAAGGGATTTCTTCCTAGACTTCAATGCCATTTTGTTTTTGTCCAGTTTGCTGTCCTTTCCCTTACCCAGATTATTTTTATGGACTTCAGACTCATACAACCCACATGCTAATACGTGCTAGCTGGGGAAGGTGCAGCTCTCTGCAGAATTTATTTTATAAGCAGGTTCTTTCATGTGTGGCTGCAGCATCTTGATTTTAATTTTTTCTTGAAATTCTAGTACTGATTTACAGAATTGGAACAAATCTGCTTATTTACTCTATGTAAATTATACAGTAGAAATGTTTATGCTGCTGCAGGATTAAACTTCAAGGGGCAGGCATAGGACAGGGAGGATAGAAATGCTGGTGCACCTGGGGTGACAAGTCCTACCTGGTGTCTCCTGGTAGGTAGTGGTCTCTTCTTGCCTTTTTATTACCCCTTTTTGTCTTGCCTCAGGTTTATGGAGTCGGAACTGGATTTAAATGACATCATTCAGGAAATGCACGTGATCGCCACGATGCCCGGCCTGTATCACCTGCTGGTGGAGCTGAACGCTGTGCAGTCTCTGCTCGGGCTGCTGGGACATGACAACACAGATATCCTTCAGTTGTTAAAGCAGCTCTCATGGGAGAGGCTTTCTACAGACTTTTCTGTAATCTCTCATATCCTCTTTCCCAGGCTCCTGTAGATGTTTTTCTACTCTTCCCACCACACTGAATTTATGTGTTGGTTTTTCGTTTTTTTTTCCCAGTGAAAGCCCTCTTTGTTCAAGTAATATTGATTCTGAATTTTTTTCAGTTCTGTTATTCTCCTTTCTTGTTTTATGACCCTTTCATCTAGTTTTGAGTGGCAGCGTTAGAGTGTGAGCAGATGAGCAGCAGAAGAGAAGTGAAGGCCTGGGCTTAACAGCAAAAATCTCAGACTGTGCAAACTTTGTCCGCAATAGCCCCAGTGAAAATGAAACTGTTTTACCTCTTCCTGCTGAGGGCTGAGCTGTCAGGCTCTCAGCTGTTTGTCATGGATTAGCTCACCACATGCTTCACCTTGGTTTGTCAGTGTGCCCTCTTCATGTGCCCATACCTGTAGTTTGGTGTGCACAGAGCTCAAGGCTATGGATGGCCCCTCTGGTTAAGCACATATCCAGAGGCAATTCCATTTCCATGCTCAGTGAGGTCCAGTGTCACTGACTGTGACCCCTCTGTGCACCTGGCTCTTGTACCTCTGAAACTCTGAGGGCATCTGAGAAAGAATTTCCCATTTTGGTAGTGTTGATCAAAAACAGTGCCATTTTTTGAGTGTCCTGGTGCCTTGATGCTTAGCTGTCAGCTGGGAGCTGCCACTATGCCCAGCTCCCTGCTGTGCAGTCTGTGAAAGCAGACCTCAGCCCGCTTTGCTTGTAAAATATTGTACAACAGATTAAGCTGAAAAATTGTTACATGACTTGGGAGATTGCATGTCTGCGTCCTGAAAATATCTATGAGTGGAGGGAGCAGTGCAGCCCCGTGGAAAGGGCACTGGATGTTGACTTGGGACTCAGGCAGTCCTTTTTCCATTTTTATTGATCCATGGCCTTAGGAAGGTAATTTATTCTTTGCTTCTTTATGTATAAAGCAGGAGATAACACTTAACAGCTTTCCTGAGGTGTTTCAGAATACACAATGTGGAAAGGCCTGTTAGTGCTGCATGTTGTGGTCTGATGCACAGATCTCGGTTTTCTTTTTTAGCACTTTTCTTTATAGCACCATCTATTGAGAATTCATAATTCATTCTTTCTAAGTGGGTGCAGTGATCAGAAGCTAAAACCAAAACATAAATATTTTATTACATGCCAGTTTATATTAGAGAGCACTGCTTATGTGTTTGGGTATTTTGACTTGCATCAGGTAGAACCTTGATGTGGTGAATGCTGGTCCCTGCAAAACAGTAAACCCCACAGTTTCCCTTATCCAAGATCTGCAAGGAAATGGCTCTCAAATAACTGTTAACAATTTATGTTGTACAGGGGGAAGCTCCTCCCATGCAAATCCAATTTCGTGGTTACTGTAGTTTAATTATTTATTTTATAGCAGACACCACAGACTTGTTTGTACTATGTGCTTTTATACTGAATTTCTCATTCATAGGGAAAAAAGGAACTATGGGAATATTGACTGGGATAGCAGAGCTGTTTTCCAGATGAAGCATGCTGGAGTAGAGCTTCCTTTGTCCTGTCAGCCATGGAAAGCTTTGTGCTAGGGTCACTGCTGCTGTCAAAGACTTGTCAGGGTTTCTACTGTGAACTCTTTTTATTTGGTTTGCAACTTGCTTGTCAGTGAGTTTATGGGTAGGAATTTGGCCTGAGAACTGCAATTTCGGGAAAAGTGCATTTCTTGTTGTAAAACTGCTGAAGTGTTTTGAGCTCCACTGGAAGCAGAGACTGCTGCTGCTCACGTACAGGGCAGAAGCACTGTTAAAGTGAAGCATCTAGACATAAAACTGAAGTGGTACAGCTCAGGTTTTCTAATGATGTTTTGTTAAAACAAATGGGAAAATATTTTTTAAAATGAGTTCTTCAAGGAAAGAACTAAACAAATGGCTCTTCAGATGTGATTTAAATGTGGTGTCTTGAGGGACTAATGCAAGGAGACAAAAGCAATGTCCAGGGGGAGCAAATAATCTGCTGAATGATTCATACAGTTTTACACAAAACACGTGAATGAAAGATGATCACCAACAAGATTTTATTAATGAAAGACATGAAAGCTTCAAGCGAGACTTGCTTTACTATCTCCTAAATTTTATAGGACAGCTGATACTCTCACTGCAAGCCTCAACAGAAGCTTCTCAGACAGGAATACCCTGCATGATGAACTCTGCTGAGTTCTTTGCTGTGTGTTCTCAAAAGAACCTGGTTCAGTTATCTTTGTAGCACCCAGGAGACAGCAGAAATTTTCAACTGATTCCTCCCTGAGCTTTCTCTCCCACAGTTTGATGAAATGCCATTCCCTCAGTTTGTCCTCATCCATCATGTATTAACCCCTCAGTGGTCCTCTGCCCTCTCAAGCCCAATATGTCAAGGTCTCTTATTGGGAGAGTCCACAACTGAACAAAATACTCTGCAAATTGCCCCATGAGTGCCAAGGAGAAGATAAGAATTCCTTCTGTTGACTTGCTGGTTTTGCTCTTGCTGGTCCAGTGCAGTGTATGATTAGCCTTTGTCACTGCAGTGACACTCTGCTGAGGTGACACTTGGCTGAAGTGACATGCTGGTGACTTGCCTGCAGCTTGTCCAGCAGAAGGTCTTGGCTCTCTCTGGCAGAGCTCACCTCTCCAGCCAGCTCCAGCATGTGGCTGAACCTCGCTAGGAAAAGACAGATTAAAATACTTTTTTCTGTTGCTGCTTGTGTGTCTGAGCAAATGCACAGATAGGAGACCTGGGAGCTGGTTTGTCAGCCTGGGCACTTGAGAGAGATCCATCACAGAGTGGTTATTTAGGACATGCAGAAAACCACCTCTCCTGCTCTGCCCCTGGGACGTGGGCAGGATTGATCAGTGTGTCTGAGAGAATAGGGAAGTGGGTCTAATGAGCTGGAATACGTCTTGTCGTACAAGGGAGCTGTGCAGCAGGCAGGGGAGCTGTGTGTTATGCAGCTCAGAGTTAATGAGTGAAAATTGGGCTGGCAGAAGCTCTGCTGTTCCTGCGAGGGCTGCGGTTTGAGGAGTGTGCTGCCCTAATTGGGCTGGGCAGAGGGGGGTGGTGCTCCTGCTGCCAGTGGTGCCCTCGTTGAGTGTGTGTGTGGATCAGGTTAGCAGGGCTATCAGTGAGAGCAGAATACCCAAATCACATTATTATAACTCATTTCTCTTGGCTTGTGTTCTGTCTTGACAATGCAAGACGGTGCCTCGTTAGACCAACTCCAGCATGTTCGATTTCAAAAAAATAAGTAACTACCATGAAAAAACAGTAAAATTGCCTGATAGAGTAAGCACAGAATCACATTTGTTTTTATCATTCCTAATTGTTCAGATTCCCTAATTTTAGTGCTTGTGGGGCAGGTCTGCTGGAGAAGTCTGTGTGCTCTTGTGTGTGGTATCCTATGCACTGCTGCTGTGATTGTAATGCATTGTATCGCCTCACTGGTAATGTATTGCCAGTTGCTTTGGTGTCGTGTCATGAACACACTGGCCTAAGAGCCATCTGCTATTGATAGTAAATGTGTTTGCCTCCCTGTTGGTTGTCCTTAACACCCAGCACATGTTTCCATAGCTGTGGTTGACTTACTGCAAGAGCTGACTGATATTGATACTCTCCATGAGAGTGAAGAAGGAGCCGAAGTTCTCATAGACGCTCTTGTAAGTAGGAAACCCCAGATTATTTCAGTGCCTCAACATCTGCCTCAGCCCAGCAATGAACACTGACCCACCCTGCTTTCTGCAGCTCTGGGTGTCTTTGCTGCCAACATCATGATGGAGACAGCCAGGAGAAGCCTGTTTTGAACCTGAAACCGCAATGGCTTTTTTTAATCAAATGCTAGAGTTTGGGGAGTGGGTGGTTGCACCATTTCTTTTTTGGAAGGAGTACTGTGATATTGCAAAATGTATGTGGGCTGGGAGATTTTTTGGTGCAGGGAGGGAGAACGAAGTAATAATATTTGTGACTTGGACAGTGTCCCATTGAGAACAGGAGCTTTGTTTTGCATTTCCCTTCTCTCCTGTGGAAAAGGGTGACCTGGGTTCACTCATGGAAAACTGAAGTTTGTGGCAGGACTGTTACTCAAAGGACAGTGATGCTGCTGTGATCTGTCAGTGTCACCTCTTGCACAGGAGACTGGTTGTCTTCTACCCAGTAACTCTTGCTTCAAGCCCCAGCATCTGGGCTTGGACTGGGGCATCTGTCAGTGGCAGTGGGATTTTTTCTTAACAAGAAGTAAAAACTTGAAAATTTTCATGTAGCCGAGCAAATGAACTTTAAGGGTTTTTTAAGGGTGGAGGAGGGTCCAGAAGTAAGGATCCCTTTTGGCGTAGAGAGTGAACCAACCCAGAAAATTACTTATGTGGGTAGGAGGTGCATTGGTTGGTATTAAGTGTTCCCTGCACAGTTAACTCTTTGAGGGCCTCTTGGTCTCTGTGGGGGTGGATTCCCCCTTTTCTTGGTATTTGTGCTGGATGCCTCCTGCTCCCCAGCTGCAGAAACCCTCCAGAGAGGTGATGCCCAGCCAAACATGAGATTTACAGGCCTGTCCTTCCTTAGAGCTGGTGAGTTGCTGCCTTTGGGGGTCACTATGGCTGTGTCTGGTTCTGTAACTATTGTGTTGAATGTGGAAGACAGGGAATTACTGGTTTTCTTTTGTTTGCTTTGTTTGGCTGCTCTGTTTATTTCTACAATCCTTCTTCTCCAGTCACTATAATGTTACCTTCCAAAGGTTAATGGCAGTGCCCAGAGCCCAGTTCCTCCAGCTGGCCTCTGGGCTGTTGTTAATTACTCTGCCTTGGTGGGGAGATTGCTGGGTGAATGAAATGGGAGAGAGGAGCTGCTAGAGAAGATGTTTTCTATAAAATATGTGGAGAGGTAGTAAATCAAGTGAAGTTCTTTCTCTGTTTTCATTGTCACCAGCCCACTGATAATAGCCATGTTTAGAGGTTTCATTGTCCTGCTTGAAAGAAACAGGTCAGGCCTATCTTGGGAGAAATGTTTAGATATCTGCTTTTTAAGATTGCTTTTTTTTTTTTGAAGGAAGTAGGTAAAAGGTTGTATGGTATCTGAAGATTGTTGCATTATTTTCTGCAGCAGCCCATCTGTGTGGTTTTTCCACATATTTACTGGGCCCAAAGCTGGTTAAGAGTGTTTGAATTGGTAATGTTATTTTGTTTAACTGTTCCAAGCTCATGTCCACAATGGAAAGTTTGCCAGAGTCTTTCCAATTCCAGTTTTAAAGGCGTGTTTTGGGTGTGAGCTCTGTGATTCAGGGACTTCCCCCCTGCCTCTCTGGTTTTCCTTAACTGACTAAAGTCAACTTAGTGCAGTCATCTTGAGAGGATTTAACTGCAGGACTTCAGCTGGTGATGGTTCAACTCTTGGGTTTGGATCTGTGGGTGTGAGCATTGTTCTGTCAGGTTTTTGTACCTGTTAGGTGGAAGGTCCAGCAGCAATGTGGGCAGGCAGCAGTGACCAGTTGGGAGTGGAGCTGCTCCCAGGGCTGACAATTCTCCTGTCTGCAGTGGTTTGTGAACCTCGTGGTTCAGAATTCTGAGGGATTATAAATCAGTCAGGCTGGTTCAGGAGATAAGACTGGGACAAGGTGCATGTTTACCTCCTGATCCTTTTCTGTTTAATCTGAAACACAAAACTTGTTTCATTAATTAGGAAAAACAGTGACAGATTTACATGATGATTCCTTCACTTCCTCTGAGATTTTACAGCAGGATTGTTTGTGTCCTCTGATCATGTCTGACAGGGTGTTTCCTTCATCATCTTCTTTTCCAGTCCTGTTTCTTACCTTTTTTATGTTTTCTTTGACCCTGGGGATTTAGGTGGAGGGTCAGGTCGTGGCCTTGTTGGTCCAGAATTTAGAGCGCCTGGATGAAAGTGTGAAGGAGGAGGCTGATGGTGTCCACAACACCCTGGGTAAGTGGCTGCTGCACAGCCCCTTGCTTCTTTTTGCCCTTTGTACTAAGGGCTGTGAGTTATCCCTTCCTTTCCCTCCTTCTCTTTTTCCCTTGGACTGCCAGCACTGCAGTACAGGATCTGGTACAGTTTTTATTCAAGCACAGCTTTGAATCATGTGTCCCTGGAGCCTGAGTTTGTCCTTTGTCCCATGGCTGCATGAAAGGTGCCTCTTCCCAAACTAGTTGTGTTGGGAGGTGCAGATACATGGGTCACTGCACTGAACCAGAGAGGCTATCACAGAACTGTTTAGGTTGATAAAGCTCTCTAAGGTCACTGGGTCCAGCTATCAACCCAGCACTGCCCAAGGCCACCACTAAACCATGTCCTGAAGTGCCACATCTACACAGCTTTTAAAAACCTCCAGGAAAGTGTTCATTTACTGTGAACATATCTGTGAGCTATACTTTGTTTCTGTCTTGACAATATGTTTAATTTTCAAGTAGTGAAACATTTGCAGTTCGTGGAAGGACAAAACTGCCTCTCTGCTCCCTGATCTTTGCACAGCACAGAGTCATTGCAGGGTGGTGCCACTGCTGGCAGTCAGACCATCACCCACTCCTTCCAGTCCTGGGGGATTGTAATCTCCCAGGACTTTAAGAATGAAAGAGACTGGAAAGATGAAGTTTGTAATTTTTGGTGGGGAGAATCATCTGTTTCCTGTGTCTTTCTTCCCAGGAATTGTGGAGAACATGGCAGAGTTCCGGCCTGAGATGTGCACGGAGGCTGCACAGCAGGGCCTCATGCAGTGGCTGCTCAAGAGGCTGAAGGTGAGCTGATTTCTCACATTTCCTTCTACAGACCAGTTAGCACAAAAACTAGCTAAAGAAAAGCCAGTTGTGCTTGTGTGTGTTGTAAAAGCCCAGTTAAGGACAAAATGTTATAGGTCAGGGTCTGTGTCCTCAGCAGTTTTAGTTTAAAGAGACACTCTTTGGTCTTGTCTTTATAAATGTCTTGCAGTACAAATAGTCTCTTTTATCTTTCCATGTGATTCATATATGTTGAATTTCCGTCTGTGAGATCTGTAGGACTATAAAAGCTGACCACTGAGAGAGGACACTAATATTAACCATTTAATGGCCTTTGCTTCCCACGTTTCTAACATTTTTTGAGTTTTAGATTATATCTGTGTTTAAATGCTGCTGGGGGCAGCTTTTGCTTTGAAATCAACTAATTGCCTTTTAAATTAAAAGCTACTTTTCATATACTGCCTCCTGTGACAGTGAATTACACACTCTATCTTGTGTGAAAAGATGCTTAAACATTCACTGGAAAGTGCTGTAGAAAAAGAATGGATAGTTCAGCCCTCTCACAGAAATAGTAAAGGAAATACAGCAAAGAAATTCTGGCTGTTCTCTAACCTGTCAGTAAGGCATTAGCACTTCCATGCTTAAATGTCTGCATGATTAGAAAGCCTCTGAATTCCAGAAATTCTCCATCAGCTGTGTAAGTGCAGGTGCCCCTCTGTGCACTTCACATCCTTGTTAGTAGAAGTAATCTGTAATTTCTCACTACAGGTAGTAAGATAATTATGTCCTTTGCTTAAAAGGAAAAAGTGAAGTTAATTTTAGTCTTGGCAGGTAGGTACTGCTGCCTGCCTTGGAATTGCTGTGGCAGCTGAAAGACTGAGAAACTTTGGAAAGTAAAATAATCCCAGCTAGTATTCCCCTGCTTGGTGCCACAGAACATGAATGCTTTCCAAGCTTGTGCAGGGTGTGTCTGTTGTGTTCCCTAGCTGTGTTATCCCTGGATTTGGGATGTGGGATCAAGCAGGACTTTTTCTTGCCTGCACAGGGTTGTGGGGAGCTGAGGAACCCCTCTCCAGGTGCTTTGGCTCTTGGCAGTGCTTGCTCTTGGATCTCTTGCCCTGACAGATGTGTTTGGGATTAACCCAGCATCTCAGCAGCTGGGTAGAGCTGCTGTGGAATGTCTGTCGGATGAGTTTTAAGATCAGGGTTCTGTCTAGGTAGTGATGAGGACATCTGGCACACAGCACAGGGCATGAATTTCTGTTTTCTGACAACATTTCAGTTCTTACAATTGTGTTGTGACTGTCAGAGCTGCATCAGAAAGCTCAGGTGTAGAGCTCATAGCTCACTTCTGCAAACACAAGCAGGGTTTGATGATGTGTGCAGTCTTGAGAGATCAGAATGTTGTTTCCCAGAATTTGCAGGGCAGCAGTTGGTCACTCCATGGCAGAAGCTTGCAGGGCTGTACAGCACCGAGCACCTTCCCCTGTCCTCAGTGGTCTGCCTGGAGGTGTCACCTGGCTGCTGTAAATACTGTTCTCTGCAGAGTTCATTTGGAATGAGAAGCTTATTTAAAGTCAATACTTGGTGGTGTTTGGGGTCTTCTTGCTTTCCATGTTTCTGTGTGTTGTGTGGTGTTTGCACACTGTGCTCTGCTCCATGGCAGCAGGATGGGATGACTGGCCCAGCAGCCCTGCACAGGCAGGACTGTCCATCATGCTGCAGGGAGTTGTGTGTTTGGGGAAAAATAATGGGTGACAGATGCTATGTTTTAAGCCTAGGACTTCTGCTTTTTCCCTTCTCGAACAGTGGAGTATAAATAGCTGGTAACTGATGATTTTTAAACTTGTTTTATTTTATGAATCTCTCAGTAAACCAGGTTGTGTAATTATCTGATTGGTTAATGTTCAGTCTGTTTCTGTAGATGAAGCAGCTTTGGCAGCATGCAAAAACATTAGATCCAGTTCAGAATCCGCTCTAGGGATTTTTGGGGAGTTCAAATTCAGCATTTTTGTTTCATTATAATTTCTTTAGTATATTTGAGGATGGAGGGAATATCTGAAATGGAAGTTACGTGATTGTGCAGGCAAAACTCATCTCGTGTTCTTCTAACTGTGATACTCTGATCCTCACAGGAAACTCTGGCAGTTACTGTAGAATGTTATTGTGATGTATGTTCTGAAATTCTGGTTTTGCTGACAGGCATGGACTTCCAGAACAGAGATAAGTGCCATGCACCCACTTAACATTGTGGAAAATATATCACAGGAAGGAGATTCTGTGTGGCAAACAACTGGAGACTGTTCTTAGGGATTTTGATCCAACTTAGCCAAACCTATTGCTGTAGGCCCGTGTGAAGGATCACAGTGGAACTTCTGCATGTGTGCATGAGCCCACATATACCTCCTGTCACCCCTGAATCACCATTGTTACTGTTCTGTCACTGAGGAAAACTGCAGAATTACTGCAATTGGGTTTTATTTCAAGTGCTGCTCATACATTTGGTGATTTGATTAATGTGTTCTTCAAATCAGTGAGATGCTGAGGGCCGTGCCCTGATGGGTCTCTTGTTCCTTCCCCCACAGGCTAAGATGCCTTTTGATGCCAACAAGCTGTACTGCAGCGAGGTGCTGGCGATTCTGCTCCAGAATAATGATGGTGAGCCATGCCTGCCATATCTCTGTCAGTGAGGGCAGAATCCAGGCTTCTCTCAGATCACAGCAGCCCTTTGCTGCCTCCAGCTCCCCTTTGCTAGCTTAACTCTCCCCATGTGCTCCCTCGCCTCCACCCTCTTTTTCTCTGCAGCTTTTGTGCTCTGTCAAGCTGTATTGATTTTGTTTGCTGATGTATCAGTGTTAGATGGCTGTAAAATCTGACAGTTAGCTTCATTTTTCTTTCTCTTTTCCCCCTTCCCCCCACCTCCGTCTAGACAACAGAGAATTGCTTGGGGAGCTGGATGGGATCGATGTGCTGCTTCAGCAGTTATCTGTGAGTAATTCCCACATGCCTTCTCTTTCACTGGGAGACTGCTGGGCTGGGTGGGAGGAGTGGAAAATATCTGGGATGCAGGTGCTGTCCTAGCAGTGCTTCATATTTGGTGAGGCATAGTCCCCAAATACCTTCCATGTGGTGTGTCATCCATGGTCAGTGAGATGAATCCCATTTGTAAAAATAGTAATGCTGAGGTACATGGAAGTTAAATTATTGCATTATAATTTCATGGCAGATTGGAGGTAGGCAGGGTTGGAATTGGTCTATCTTCAACATGCTCCACTCCAAGCACAGGGCTGCCCACGTTTGAGCTGGCTGAAGGTAGTATGTTCATAGCTCCCCTGTATTTCTCAGGCAGTGCTGCCTGCAGCACTCTCAGGTGTGAATTGTGTAGGAATCTCTGGTAATCAGCTTATCCACTTACTTGGGTGTGAATTTGCCCTTCCCCTTGCAGACCCTGTGTATTATCCTTTATATCCTGCACCAGGCTGCTGCACATTTGTGTGTGCACAGTCAGGGCAGCAAAGGGCAGCAGCTACAGAGGATGCAGCAGTGACCTGTGTGATCACTGGCTGATACCTGTCAGGTGTTGGAGCTTTTGGTGCAAACTCTTCATGTGTTCTGCAACAGCACAGCCCAGCTTTTGGGAGTAATTTTGCTTTCTTTGTCATTCAGGTGTTTAAACGGCACAATCCAAGTACAGCAGAGGAGCAGGAAATGATGGAGAACCTGTTTGACTCCCTTTGCTCCTGCCTAATGCTCAGCTCCAACCGTGACCGCTTCCTGAAGGGTGAGGGTCTGCAGCTGATGAACCTGATGCTCAGGTACCTCATTAGCATTGTGATTTCCTTCCTGCTTTTGATGTGCCAACATGTTCTGGCTAGATATTTGTGGGTTTATTTTAAAACTTCTGTGTTAGGATATTTGTCTGTCTTCTCTTTCTTTTTTTTTTTTCAGCTGGTAAGTAAGTTGGACTTTCTCAGACATGGAATCTCCACTCCTTGTCTGTAACTTGATTTCCTAAGAACTGAGGTTGCCACAGTGACTGCTGGAAAGTGGCAGATCTTTCATCTGGGTGTCTGTCACAGAGAATGCTGTAGGTCAGGTAGACCCTCTAAGGATTTGAATGACCTCTGTGTGGGCAGCAGAGGACCTTTGGATGTCTCTAGGGAGAACATTTTTCCTTCTGTTCCCCAGTTCAGGCTCCACTGTGCTGTGTAGCCTCTGAGCTGCTGAATTTTTGTGGATGCTGATACAAAAATTACTTTTGCGAACAGGGCGTTAAGTGTGCATTTCTTGTGCTGTGCTTTGTCACACCCTGAACCTCTGGGGCTTCTTTGCTCTCTCTTCACTTTTCCTTGCTGGCCTGGCACAGAGCTGTGTCTGATGGGCTGTCTGGCTCCCCAGAGCAGCAGGAGGGCACAGCAGGTTCTGTCTGGCTGTCCCCAGAGTGCCAGGCTGTGTGCTGGCGGGTTAGCAAACACCAGCCAGGAATGCTGAGCTCCTGCAGCTCAGGGCTGGGGAATGTGTGGCAGCAGGGAACCAAATAAATAACCCAACATGGATTATTCAAATAGGAACACTGGGTTTTCTCGAGGCTAATTAAGGAAAAGCTCCAAAACTAAGAACGGGAGGGAGGCCTCCCTCTGCCTGGAGTCCTAAGCTGCTAAACCAGCCTTGCAGAACTAATTAGTTGGAGTTCTTGTGCCATGTGGGTGGGATTCAGTGTTTGGATTTTTAAGAGCTTTTTACCCATTTTTTGACTCTACTGTTTACCACTGTCTGCACCAGCATCCCAGCTGGAAAATTATGACAAGAGGAAAATTTCTCCTTGCCTGCATTTTGCCCCCTACAGTACTTGCAAAGGGGTTGGGAGGGACAGAGTGTGATGGATCTGTCAGCAGCGTCTCTGTCTGATGGAGAGAGTTTCCAAGGCCTCAGTCTGTGCATTCTAGAGTTTGAGTGGGATTGGTAAAGTGACAATGGAAAAAAACTGACAATTCACAGAATTTATTCTAGAAGCTTCTGTCACTACTGTCCAAAGGCATGTGCTATACTGACAGCTGATAATTTTTTTTTTTTTTTAACTTTTCTAATTTAGTTCTAGTCCTTAGAAGCTTTCACAGGTGCTTGGTTTTTCTTGGACAGAGCAACTTAGGTGACCACAATCTGTTGTTGTAAATAGGGAGTGAATGTGGATAGTTGTGATCTGGAGCTGTACATCTGTTTCTTCTTGATACCTTCATGATAAACAGCAGAGAGCAGACATGCCATTCAGTTGTGATTGACCACCTTGCCCACAAACAAGGCAGAGTATTATTTTCTCCTGTTGATGTCCTCAGAAGGCCGGGGGCAGTGATCTGTTATTTTTTAGTTTTACTTTGCAGGTGGTTAATCTCTGTACCACAGCCTGTGCAGATGAAAGGACAAATAGGCAAAGTTGAAAGTGTATTGACATGATGTGAGATAGATAAGCTATGTGAGAATAAAGATATCAGGCTTGAATCTCCATTACTGTCGTGGGGAACACAGCATTCTGTGTCTGGTGCTGCTCGATCCATCCAGCCAAGACGTTCCATTATTGATGGTTGTGCACACAGACCTGTGGAGAGCTGCAGCAGCTTTCGATGAGTATTTAATGTGCTCATGATATTCCTACAGATAGTCATGAGAACAGGATGGTTTCTGTTGTGCTGAGCCTTAAAATGTGTGGCCAACAGCAAAAGGTGATGTTGTATCGTGTGAACTTCTCCTGGTTTATGGGGGGTCAGTGGTAATGCCTGAAAATGAGCCCAGTGTGGCTGGTGTGCCTTAGGTGCACGTCCATGGCCAGATGGGTCCTGGACTTGTGCTGTGATCTGGGACTTGCAGTTGGCCCTGAAGGAATTGAGGCTTCACCAAGCAGGTTCATGGGAGGTGAGCAGAGGGTCTGGGAGAAGAGCAGGTTGAGAGGAATGAAGCTTGTGACAGCAGGAGTAAAGGAGGACGTTTGGAAGTAGAATGAGAGCAGGGCGATATATAATTATTTAATTTACATCTCTGCACCAAGGGAAGCTTGTTTATTTTATGTTACATCTTTATCAAAAACAAGATGGTTTATCACTATCTGATGGTAGTAGCCACCAGCAGAAAGTTTAGAAATGTCCCTTAGAATTAAACTAAGTTTTCCTTTTAGATCAGGAAGTACTTCTTAGTGCTCAGTCCCTCAGTCTTGCTGTAGTAACCTAACTGCAGTTTAGCCAAAAGAGAGGAAAACAGGCTTGTCCTGTCAGCTCCCTGGTGCACACTGCCAGGCAGCCTATTGCTTTGGCTGTAGAGCTGTGTTGGGTTTGAGGAGATGCAGCCGTGCTGCTCCCGGGGGATGTGTCAGGGAGATTCTCTGTTGCTCAGGGAAAATGACGTGTGGCTTTCCCAGTTATGAACTGAGGAACATGTGTATGCACAGAGACAAATGCAGCCCAGGGAGCTCAGGGGGACCTGCATTGTTTGGGCCACAAAATGTTCTGTCCTGCAGCTACGCTGGGACTTTTCATGACCCTCAGTAAAAGCTTTTGTCTCCTGTACAGCAAAACAAGGTGAAACCAGACAACTCCATATGGCTCCCTGAAGCTTTTCTGTAGCTATTTTAGGTTATATTTTTTGATGGTTATTAAAATGTTTTTATGTTTTCTTGTCCTGCTGTTCCTAATGACCCCTGGAAACATAAGCTGTCTCTTTACTAAATCTTCTGGTTAATTAAACAGAACCGTTTTATGCACGCTTTCCCAGGAAATCCAGTGTTTTGCTTTTGCTGGTATTTTGGAAAGCTAAAGGCTATGTTCTGCTAATATGGAAAGTACAAATAATGTCAGCACCTCTTTTCTTTTAATAATAGATGTATCAAAAGAGTTGTCTCAGATGTAAAGGTGTTAAAAGGAGAAAAACAATGGTCAGCAAATGAAGTTGTAATTCAGAGTTTCCATGAACACTGAGACCTCTCCACATTTGGTGGTTCTCACATTTGCTTGTCTGTGAATTAGTGTTCAGCTAAAAGTTCCCTCAATAAGCACAGATGAGACTAAGATAAACTGCTTGCCCTCCGGCAGAATAAATATTTCAAATAAAATCAACTCCAGACAGTCCAGGCAAGCAGCTATTGATCTCTAAAAGCCTGAACTTAAACCCAATGAATATTCCAGAGCTCAGCCCTGCACAGCCTTCCTAAATGCTGATCAATATGCAATTACTTCCCCTGAAAACATTTCTGGTGTCATCTGGCCTAAGGAGTATTTTATTTTTAGCTCTCTGTAGTGGGGATCTGGAGGTGCCAAACCACCCTCCTGCAGAGCCCTTGGCTGATGGGGGGAACTCATCCAGCTCCACACGCTGCCCTCCCACCACAGGGTCAGAACTGCCTGTGGCTGCACTGGGCAGGGTCACTTTCTTTTAGGCTGGGGTGTTCATATATGGGTATTTTAGTTTCTCTGTTGTTAGGGGCTCGTGAAGTTGGGTCTCTGCAGGGAAGTTGTTTTCCACAGCTCTCTGGAGGCTTTGAGGAGCCCCTGCTGATGGACATGGAGTCCTGGTGGCTCAGTCTGCAGCCAAGCAGGATCAGAGGAGATTGGCACGTGCTTGGGGTGAAAGGTGGTGAGGTTTGTGGCTGTCCTATCCTGGAGGGAATGTCCTCCTAGGCTGGCCTTTGAGGACACTGGTGGCTTATGTTCTCCAAGCTCATGTTAGCTCCTACTGATGTTTGCTTGGTCTGGGCTGTATTATTGACCTGTTTCAGTTTTCCCCTGGATGGATTATAAATTCCTCTGGTTTGGTGTGTGAGGTACAGGGCAGCTGGAGATCATTTTCAGGGCATCCCTGTGTTATTGGTGTGAATTACCACCATCAACATTCTGAATTGGCATTAAAACAGAACAGCCCAGAGTCTGTCTGCCTCCTTCCATTGTGTGGGTCCAGTCCATAGCTGACCCAGCTATGCTCACCAAACTTAGTCCTTTATTGAATTAAACTATTATTAGATCTAAATCCTTATCTTTTTGGTGTTTGCCTTTTGTATCCAACCCAGCCTTCCCTTGTTTTGTGTGGTGTTTGTAAAGGAGTTAAGAAGTATCTTCTTCAGTAGCCAAGAAATAAGAAAATAAAACCATGACAATAAAATACATAAAATGAAATAAAAATAGAAAATAAAAAGAAATAAAAGACATTACAAAAGAAATAACCAAGACAATATTCTCAGCCACAGTTGAAAAGAGTTACTGTTGATACAATGTTTTGGTTTCTAGAAGAAAAATCTGGCTTAGAGCTTGTGCTAAGAGTCTTCATCTTGTCCTTGTCGTGTTCCTTTCCCTTGTCTGTTTAAAGCAGGGTACTCCAGAGCTCCCTGTACAATTTAATTTTCCTCTTTTCACAGAGAGAAGAAGATTTCCCGCAGCAGTGCCCTGAAGGTGCTGGACCACGCCATGATTGGACCAGAGGGCACAGACAACTGTCACAAGTTTGTGGACATCCTTGGGCTGAGAACCATCTTCCCTCTCTTCATGAAATCACCCAAAAAGATAAAGAAAGTTGGAACAACTGAAAAGGAACACGAAGGTAGGTGTGCTTCCAGATCCTTCTTATTGCCATGTGAGAGGTGAATAGACAGCCAGTGTCTGAAAAGTACCTGCAGGGAGGAGGGAAGGACACAGCACCCTTCTTTGCAGGGCTCCTTCTGCAGCTTTCAGGTCTGGGTGTCCAGCCTGCTGCTCCCTGTCACAGCTGGCTGTTGAGGGCACACTTGTCCTGCTTGTTTTGGTATCAGCAGCTCCTGGCGATTCCATTTTGTGTGCTGTTAATAAGTTATTTTACTCCTGTAGAGTCTGTTGTTTGAAGCTCTTACTCTGATGCAAAACTCTTTTGAAAAGAGTAATGAGGCAACTACAAATGTCACCTCAAAAGCAGTGTTTTCATGGCTCTGAGCACTGAAGTGTGACTGGATGAACATCAGCTATTGCAGAAATAAACTGCATTGCTTTTGAAGTTGCTTTTTTTTCCTTTTTATATTTTTTAACTCTCTACCCTGGAAAACTGCTTTAACAGAGATCTGCTGTGGAATAAAACTATGATTAGTGTGGAACCTTACCCTGAGCTGAGTGGTCAGTCCCTCCTGCTCCTGGTAACAATGTCTTTCCCATTTTGCTGGTCATGGACTATGTCTTGGAAGAAACTTTAAATACTGCTAGTGTTGCTTTAAGGTTTTGTGCCAATTCATTGCTCAGCTCAGTTCTACAGAGGGTGAATATTGTCAAAAGCTGAAGAGATGTGAGTGGGTCTCACATATGCCTAGGATCCATCCTGAACTTCTGCAGCAAGCCAAGGGGAAGTGGAAGGAAATAGGAAAAACATGGGAGCTCTGTACCCAAATTCCCTGCTATGGCACTGTCCTGGCAGCTCAGGTGGCACTCAGGTGTTCTCCCAAGGCCAGGAGGGAGGTGCTGTCCCTGCAGAGCTCTCTGGGTGCTAGGACTGAGCACCTAGACTCCTTTCTCTTCCAGAGCTGCTGAGCTGGGGGCAGCTGTTTGTCCTCCCTCCTGAGGACAAGGAATGGGCAGTGGCATAGGCTGGGCATATGTGTGACAGTGGCTGCTTTCCTGACACTGGTGGAGAGCAGGGGCTCACCTGTCACCCAACCCCAGAGCAATTCACACACCTGCTGACAGTTCTGGTCACTTCATCTGCCTTGTGTTGCTTGTCTTGGGTAGATAATGGTGAGAGGGAAATGCTGTTGTGGGTCTGGGGGTTATTCAATGGATTTGCAGAGATGGGTTTGGTTTCTGTAGGTTGTGTAATAAAATTGCAGGTTTATGTAATAAAATATGCAGTTATACTTCGATGGATTTAGGGGATGTTTTGAAATTTTCATTTGCAGTGTGAAAGTGAGGTTTGTTTAATTCTTCTTATTGAGAGAAAGCTTCAGTTGCAATAGAAGGTTCTGGGTAGAGATCTGAGGCTGTGGCTCATGCCGTTGACTTAATTTTTCAGTTTTGGAAAGTGAGCTAATCTTTGTCTCATCTGCTTCTTCTGGACACTGCAGTTAATACCTGTGTGCAGTCCTGGCTGCTGTGAGGATTAGTCTGAAAAGCCCTGACAGGGTCAGTTCCTGGCTATTTCTGTGATAGCATGAAAAGCCAATCTGGCCTCAGGAAAATGAAGTGATCCATGCAAACAGGCTTTGTATCACACCGCCGTCTCATTATCATGCTGAAGAAATTGAGAACATTAAGATGAGTCCAGAAATCAGTTCTATTAAAATAAACTCTCCCTAAAAGGCTGTGGTAGTAAGTCCAATTTTCTTTGTTTTGCATCACTGGGCAGGTGAGTTACTGAATTTCTAATGACAGGAGGTAATAGAGATGTTCAACAGGGTTCCCTGGAGCCTGTCACGCGTTGTCCCGACACGGTGTAAGCAGCACAGTGTGTGTTTGTACTCTGCTGAGTACCCCAACCATGGAGTAGTTGCTCCTGGGGGGGAACATGGCACAGGCTCCTGGGTGCCTCTGGCTTTAAGGGAAGTGCTGCAGGTGTGGCATGATGAAACTGGTTCCCTCTGTGTTGTTCTGGTCTTAGGAACATGCTGCTTTTTGCTTATCTGTTTGTTTATTAAACAAAAAGAACTCTCATGTTCACTCTGCATCTTTTCTCATAAAAACTTTATCCTGTGTTCAATCTGTTTTAAAAAAATTAGTTAGAACAATCTTGTATTAGGAGAGCTTTCATGTGTATGCCAAATGGAGGAAGAGATTCCTTTAAAGGAGTCTTTGGAATGGGTTTGCAGCAGTGGCATCAGTATTTGTTTAGAGCAGTTCTGAGGAGCTGGGCTGTGCTCACCCTCCCTGCATTGCTGCTGGGATGGTGTCAGGCTGAGCACCCCAGGCTGTGCTGTAAACCACGAAATCCTCAGTGGGCTCTGAAACCTGGGGCCTAATTACAGCTGCCTAAAGGCCAGCCTTGCTAAAATGATCCAGCACTGGGTGAGGTATCAAACAGCTCTGCCAAAGTGTTTGTCCTGCCTGTCCCTCTGTCCCTTTGTGGGCAGTGGCTGAAGTGCCACCAGCCCACTGTGGCTCCAGGTACTTCACCTCTCACAGGACATCCAATGCTCAGTCTCTAGAGCACCAAATCTTCTGGATGTATCTGATGGTTGTAGGAAAATATCTCCTTGTCTTTATTTTATAGCAGTGTTGCTATTTACATAAGAGATAGTCTATAAAACCATGTTTGTTTTATTGTCTCTAAGGCAGTGTTCTGAATGTGACAAAATAATAAATATCCCGGTTAAAAAAAAAATCTCAATGTGACTTGCTGAGCTTTTATTTATTGCAGAAATTTATAATCCAAATTAAATTTGATAAAAGTAACTTCTCTGTAATGTATTTCTTCCTTTCTAAATGCTAGCATAAAGGTGTCAGTGCTGGTTAGCTACATTTTAAACACTGTCAGTGTTTAAAAATTATTTTACTCTAGGGAGCCTGTGAACAATTTAAATCCAAACTGCACGTATTTATGCTTTATGTACACTATGTAATTAGGGAAAAAGAAAGGGAAAATTTCTTAACCATCTTTATGGATGATCTGAGCCTGAAGATTGGGCCTGTGGTGTCTAACTGAGTGCACATTATCTACACTTGAATTTTGCCTGTGTTTGTACAGATCATTATATTAAGATATTAGATTTGGGAGAAAAAACTCATTGGAAGCAATTTCCCTTTTTCTGAGGCAGTGAAGCAACTCAAACCAGAAATATTTTGCAGCTGAAGACAGAAATGGCTCAGAGTTTTCTTATGTCTGTGGGGTTGCAATACTCATGTGAGTGCCCAGCTGGGTTGGACAGCCACAAAGGGCACCAGCCTGGCTGGGTAGGAGATGCCATGTCATGGTTGTGTGTTGTGAGCTGGTTGAACAGCATTGTCCCGTTATTGTCTGTGATTGCAGGGAATGGACAGAAATCTGCCTCTGGGTGGTTCTTGGCATAAACAGAGGGTGGGATTTTAAATAGCACTTCTGTGTTCTGACTTCAGAAATGTGGGGGTTCCTCTAAGAGCATCTGCATTCTCAAAACCTTCCTGTAGCAGATCTGAGGGTCAGGGTGTCTCTCAGTCCATGAGGGTGCGGCTGCTCTCAGCACAGTGGAGTCACAGCATTGGATGCTGGCTTGAAATTCTTGAACAGTCTCAGTGAGCTAAAAATGGAGAAAACACAAATTCCTCCTGAATTAGAGAGTCTGTAGTGAAGCAATCATAGCTGGCTCGACAGGCTGTATATCCTCCTGCTCTTTCTCAGGATGGTTATTTGCAGCCCAGTTTTGCTCACTTGGAGAGTGTAATGAACTATAAAAGGATGTTTGTCCAATTCATCTTCATTTAAAAGCCTTCTCTTGTCTTAGATGTCAGTTTTACTTAGGAATGCTTAATTTGATAACCTGAGAATTAGTTCAGCCAGTTTCCAAAGGAGAATTCCTACTGCTGGGGTGTTTTGCTTGTTTGCCCTCTGTCAATAACAAAGCCTCTTTTCGAGATCCTCAGCTACACCCTCCCTTTAAAAACAACAACAAAACCCATTTCTGAGTAAATATACTCTTACTCCTTTGTGACATCCACTAAAGGCAGCAGAGCCCTTGGAATGAATGTCTGCTGAAGCTAGGCATGGGGAAGTGAAAAGGCAGCAGCAGAAACACGGCCTGATAAGGAGTTACTGGTATTAACTGAGCATCCTCTGCCAGCCAGCAGAAAGTGTTTTTCTTTTGGTGGTCTTGAGGATTGAGCACCCTGGGGAAGGCATCAGTCTGTTTAAGCAGAACTTTATTATCCTAATTTGGTATTTCACCATCACCCTCCGACAGGAACCTGTGATTTGAGTGAGCCATGATGCTGAGAGCAGAGTTAAATTTATCTCAATTAAAGTGAACATGCTCTGTTGCAAGAACATCAGAAAAATAAACTTTCTCAGTCGATAGAAAGAATTTTGTTTTACATTCAGCTTGATGGCTGGATTCAGCTGTTACATGTGGAGCTTTTCCAACCCTCCCAGGCCCCCCTTCACCCATCCATAAAATTGGTGTGTCTTGCTTGTTCTCAGTATTTTAAGATAAGATTTTTCTTGGCAGAATGCCAATGATAATCGAGTGGGTTACTCCTCTGAAATGTAGATTATTAATGCATGTGAAAACAAGTCGGGTTATCAGATGCTACACCACTGGAATAGCATGTCCCAGTGCCACCTGTAATGCTGGGATGGGCAAAGTCTTCATCCAGGTTTGCCAGCAGCCCTGAAGCCACAGAGTTGTGTGCCTAGGAGGGGTAGAAGTATCTCAAAGAGCTGGCTTTCTTTTCTCTAGTATTTTCCTGCTTCTAATTAGAAACTACAATTCATCTTAAGTGTTCTGGACAAGACAGAAGGCTCTTAAATGTGTTTGCTGGGCTCACCAGATCATCCTGCTTGGTCTCCAATGGGCTGCTGTCCCTGGCATCCCAGTCCCCTTCCTGGAGGATGATGCTTGCCTCCTCTTCCTCATTGTTGAGCTTCCTCCCCTGCCAGGCAGATGTCCATTATAATGAGATGTAAAAAGAAAAAAAAAAAGGCAGGGGGTGGGGATAATAAAGGCAGAGGAGTGTAATGTTACAGCTTGATTTGACAGGACCTCCTGCTGTTGCAGCTGCCAGTGCCAGCCATGGAATAGATTAATCTGTATTCCAACACGCCGAGCTGAAGTCAAGATCGATCTAATTAGGGTGTTTTAAACACTGCTTGCATGCTGAAGTCTCTGTGCCTGTCTGGAGAGGGAAAGGCTCCTGAGAGCTTGAGGTGATGCTGGGCTAAGCAGGACCCCTGTGCTGCTGCAGGAAGCACATGGAATATGACCTCCTATAGCCAGGATGTGTCTGGGATGGTGCCCTGCAGGATTGGGATCATAGGGAGTGGCAGGGCCTGCAGGTGAGCAGGCCATGGGGCAGCAGCCGTGCTACTGGCTGACGAGAAAAGCCTCCCATCTTCCCACATCCATCAATTTAGGGGATTTTGGGATTGAAAGAAGTTGTTCTTGATGCATAGTAGCTGCCAGCTGGTACCTGTTATTTCTATGAAGGCACCTTTGTGGTGCTTCGGCACAGCTTGGTTTGGTGTTTGCTTCTCAAAGGAATCACATTTAGTCATTCTTTGAAATAGGGCTCGTCTGCAACCTCTGCCTCTGGCCTTGTCTGTGACCTCCCTGGAAGTGATGCATTTTGTGCAGGTGATGTGGACTTTGGCTGAGTGTTACACTCCTATGGAGAAGCTCCCAGAATATTCTGTAACAAGGAGACTGCCTGTGGGTTTGCCCCAGCGCAATGCACAGCTCATGGCCTCTGTCTGCACTGAGATCAAAGCCAGGCAGCTGCAGGTTCTGGGGACTCAGAGCAGCACCAGCGACTCCCCGTTTCCCAAAGGAGATCCAACCCTGAGCAAATATGGTGATTACAGCTTTTAAAATGTTGCACATGTGAGATGGAGATTGGGTCAGACCATGGTAAAATGGTGAGATTCCATCTGTGGGAACCTGCACCCCAAGGTTAGTGTTTCTCACTTCCCATGGCTGTGCAAACACTTTAATCCACTGAATCGTGGACTCAGCCTCTCATTCCATCAAGCTTTGACCTCTTTTTGGCCAGTGTCCTTGCCCATGGATGTTGGTATTTATTGGGTCAGGACTTGCATTATCAGGCATAACCTTGATTTAGGGGTGCAGCATGAAACACACTAGTGAGTTATTTTTCAGGAAGCTGATAAAAAACCAGTTTAGATAGTTCACAAATACTTCTGTAAAATACTTCTTTGAACATTTTGATCAGGCAACTAAATATTTCCTGGATTTTCTGCAGTAATATGTTGAAAGAATAACCTTGTTCTCAAAACCCCTGTGTCAGCTCCTTTAGACTTGTCAGTAGTTTTAAAGATTTTATTGATAAAATGGATAAATATCTGCATACAACCACCAAAGCAAAAATGATGGCTAAAATACATTTCCTAGTAAAGGAATATTGGGAAAAAAAGCAATGAAGATAGATCATTGGTGAGAATACTGCTACTAAAATGCTGCATCAACACTTCCAAAAAAAGAAGGTTGGGGAAAAAATAGTGGGACGTACAGAATGCTGACTGCTTTCCAAACCAGAAGAGCATATGTTGGCATATATGGGAGGAAAAAAAATCTTGGTTTCGTTGAATTTCTTTCTCCTTAAGAAAATGGGATCTTGCAAGAACTTGAAGGTTTTTACCGTGCTTTTAATATCAACACTTAATTTGGTGTTGCTTTTTGTGGAGTAACAGTTTGTGTGCAGTGAGAGCAGCGTGCACTGACACCCCCGGGGCCATCGTTCACCCCCGCTCGCCTGTCGGGATGACGGAGCAGCCACACGGTGCGGCCGCCCGATAAACCTGTTATCTGCCTGCTCCTCCTGCCGGCAGCGCTCCCAATCTCCTTGGAACATGAAAAATTGACACCACCTCAGGCAGAAATCTGTTTCCAAAAGGAAGCTCCATTTATAAGCAGCTAATGAAATGGGGGGGGGGGGTTTGTGCATGTGCCTGTGCAGCCTCTCCTCGTGCTGCCCTTGTGCAGGATGCAGATAATCTGTGCAGCAGGGAGCACAGGCACCCTGGCCAGGCAGCCTGTGTGCCTTCACCTTCCAGGGCCCAGGCAGCTGGGAGCAGGAGCTCCCAGCAAACACGGTGGTGTCGCTCATTCTTTGTCTTGGAACTGATCAATCAGGGCTGCTCGTGGCTCTGGGCTGGGCAGCACTGGGGAAGTGCATGGTCTGACAGCAATGAGATGGTCATCCCTCTCCTCTGCATATTGTTTCCCTCTCTGAAAATATCAAATCTTGAGGCCCCATTGCTCCTTACCACCATGGATGAGGAAGTCTTTATGGCCATTAATTTTCATCTGTCTTAATCAGCAAGATTACAGTGAGGACATTGTGGAGAAGCTAGGGTGGCTAAACCACCAGGTCTGTGCTTAGTGCACTCATGCAGGTGGGAAGTAGTACTGGCTGGTTTGGAAAGGGAAGGAGATTCAAGCCCTTCTCCTTTGCTTTGCACCACAGTGATTGGGCTCGAGGCAAGTGGCTCAGTCACCTCTCAGAGTGGTGGGACATTGACACACATGTCTCCTGTGTGCCTGCAGCCTTGACTTTTTACTTGTCTCCTTGGCTTGTGCTGGAAAATATGACCCCCAAGTGCAATTGAAAAGACTGTAAACATGTCTATTTGGTCGTTTCTGGTTTGTTGTAGCCCATTTATATTCATTGATGAGATTTTCTGTAAATGAAAGTGGTTGGTTGGACAACTTTTCCACTAGTTCATGCCACTTCAGTCTCTGCAGGAGCACACTTATTCCCTTTCTCCAGCTCTCTTGTTTCAGTAGCTGTCGCCTCTTTGGTAACCTGAGGGTCATTTGGGTGACAGTGCTGGCTTTGGCCAGGGCTTCTTTAAGCCCAAAAGAGGAGGAAACCAGAGTGGAACTTGTGCTTTATGTAAGGTGCTTTAGGTCCCTGAGGCAGAGGAGGAGGACACTTCACTGGCTGGGCTGGAATGAGGAGCTATCTCTGCTCCCTGGAAACATGGCTTGTGGCTCTCACTGCTGCTGTCTCCTCTCACCATGACGGGAAGGAACCAGGGCTCTGCTTATCAACAGCTACATGCTGGAGTGTTAATAGTAAATTTAATGGCATGTTACAGAGGGAAATAAGCTCCTCTTCCTGATCTCAGCATGCAATTTTCTTTTTGTATTTCTAGAACATGTCTGTTCCATCCTGGCCTCCCTTCTGCGAAACCTGAGAGGGCAGCAGAGGACACGCTTACTGAATAAATTCACAGAGAATGACAGTGAGAAGGTGAGTGCTGAATGTGTGTCTCAGTCTCTGGGCTGCCAGGCTGGGAGGGTTCCTGCCCAGGGTGCCTGGTGCACTCGCTGAGTTACAAAAAGCCATCCTCATTCCTGCCTGTAGAGACTTCTGCTGTCGCAGACCTTTGTTCTCTCATTCACATTGTGTCTACAAACTGCAAAACTGGACATTTAGTGCATGGCCTCCACATCCCCTGTGCTCTTGTTTTCTGGTGCTCTTGCATATGATAGTAGCAATTCTGTCCTGGGTTGTGTCTCTGCTGAAACCTGGCCATAGAAGAATCTGTGGTATTACATTGTGCTGGCTCTGAGATCAGGACAGTGTGGAAAGGTGCCAGTGTGTCTGGTGAAGCTCTTTTGCAGAGAGTTTAGGAGCTGCTGTGGTACACTCCTCTCCTAGAATGTTTCATTTTAGTGGTGTTTGCTCTGGGAAATTCTTCCCAAAATATTTACATGGTGGTGGATAGATCAAAGCTATGCAGAAAAGAAATAGCTTTTGCAAACCAGGGATCCCAAGGGATTTGTAAATTCTGCCACTGGGAAAATACTGGTTCCTTAGTATTCCTCATTAGTGTGTTTTAAAGGTGTTTTTTCATAACCTGTTCTACCAATTGTAGATAATTACTGGATAGGATTTCAGCTGCCCTAACACAGTTCAGAGGAGAGTGGGAGAGCTGGAACATCCAGCACAGATAGACAAGTCCACTGGGGAAACCAGGAGCCTGGAGTAGCACAGCATAGAGAGTGAGCTGGGGACACGTGTCCGTTTGCTGCCGTTTATCTGGCACTGATGGGACCGTGCTCCCATGTAGGATGACATCCAAACGCCTGCAGCCCCAGCGTGCTCATCCGACCAGCACTTGTACCCTCCTTCTGTAACACGTTCCTTCCCACGAGGGACAGAGCTGCCTGTTGCTTTGTGAAGGCTGAAGCTGAGAGGAAGACAAAACTGCATGAAGGATTAAATGATTGTGTTGTTCTTTTTTCTTGCTTATGTCTCTCTCTTCTGCCCTTGCAGGTTGATAGGCTGATGGAACTGTATTTCAAGTACCTGGATGCTATGCAGGCAGCTGATAAGAAAATTGATGGGGAGAAACACGTATGTATTGCTTAAGTTTTGCCAGGTCATGTCTGTAACACCTCTGCACGGCCATGTCATCTGCACAGGGCGTATAGCTCAGCCAGTCACTCTTCTCAGGTGTGCCCTCACACCTGTGTTGTTGCATCTTAATTCCTATTTGCCTCACTTTCCAAATCCCAGGTAACCTCAGATAAAGTGGGCCAAGAATTTCTCTACAAGTGCTTCTGGCTGTCTCTTAGAGTGAATTTTACTAGAAGTACTTAAGCCTGTGCTTCAATTTGCCTTCACTTTTACCTGGCTGCGTCCTGCTTGGTTTGGCAGATGGAGAGCAGGTGAAATGCAGAGAGACAATTACATGATAATGTGTGAGGCCTCCTACCCTGGTCTGCAGAGTTGTGATCAGCAGTGAGAAAGTGTCTGTGTTGATGAGTTGGCTGAGGTGCAGCCGAGGGCTGTGTGCTCTCTGCACACCAGCAGTGAATGTTGGAGTGACACGAGCCTTGGTACTGCACAGCACTTTCTTGGAACTGAAGCTGGAACAGACCTTTTGAAAGGGAACGAGTGGCTGGAGTCAGGAAGCAGCTTGCAGAGCTGTTAGTGAGCTTGGCCAGCTTCCCACAAGATTATCTGTATCAGTGCTGGGGAGGGTGTGAGATTGATTAGTGCTGATGGAGAGCAATGGCTGCAGCTGCCGTCCCGCACGCCGCGCGCTCCGCGTGCCACAGGCAGCAGCCCCCCACCAGGCCCCGACAAACAGCTGCCTGCCCGCTGCCAAGGCTGCTTCTCCAGGCACTGCCAAACATTCTGAGGGCATCAGAGCACTGCTGCTGCTCAAAGAGGCACGGGAGTGAGTGATGAATGGAGCTGCTTTTGCTGCCAGCACACAGGCTCCATATGGACAGCGGCAGCGTCACCGCTGAGCGGTGGCCTGGAGGAAAACAGCGTTTACCCTTTCCTGCTTTCCTTCTGTGCTCTGTTCTTCCTCCTCAGAACAGGGCAGGAAATTATTTATTCTTCACGGTTTGGTGTTGGTGTGGGGGTTTTAGAACTCAAAAACCAGAATGGATTTTTTCATTTGAAGCTTTGCAGTGTGGTGGAGCTGCCTGTAACAGACCCCTAAAATACCACATGTAGGGTGAGGGTATGTGCCCTTTATCCAGGAACACCCTGGAGCGGTCTGCAAACGTTAGCATCTGTAGCAAACAGCCAGCACAAAGCAGGAGTGAAGGGAATTTGAGTGTGAAGAAGCTTTTATGGAAGCTTTTCAATTAATATTAACCCATTCATGTCTACTAAATGCACAAGAGAAGTAAAAACTAAGGAACGTCAGATTTTCCTCCTGTTTCCAAAATAAATGGACCTCAATTCTTTACCTTCTGTTAGAACTAATAATAGGATTTGGTAGAAGCATCTCATGGGTGCAGTGTATTGGCCACAACATGTATAAAATATGATGCTGAAGTTCATTTCTAGCTTGGGACACTTTTGGAGAATTATCATTTGCTTTATTTTGTAGCATCATCAGATGGTCAGAGGGACATATCTCCTGAGATCTGAAGTGGCTCAAGTGTTTGCCCCACACAGAAATAGGCAAAAGTCATCATTCTGTCTGTCACATCACGGCACTGTCTGGCTGTGACAGGATTTATGGGCACTTTAATGTTCCTTGTTGTGGCACATGAATCACTGAGGTGGATTGTATGAACACTTTAGAAACTGTTCTATTACTAGGGAGCTTTTGACCTTCCCCTTGCAGTAGAGGACATAGTACCCCAAAAATCTGGTATACAGATCCTCACCTTTCTTCCTGCCCCCTGGAAAAATGATACTTGGTGAGGTTTTACAGGTTCAGCCTACTCTGACAAGAGTGAGATCCGAGTCTGATGGACAGAGTATCCTGGTGTAAGTCTTGCATTACAAGGAGTGAAAAGCTGCTTACACAAGGAATGACTGAGTGCTTTATCTTTAGTAGTGCAGCTGCCATAAGAAGCTCCTGCTCTTGCAGTTCTCCTCCTTTTTATTTCTTTTAGCTTGGCTTATTTTAGTGATCTGCTTTACAGCTCTGCTTTTCAGCCCATGGCAGTAGTGGTAGGGGAATTGTTGAGGGTGGAAGGGAGGGGAGTAATTTCTGAAGCCAGCTCTTTTGAGGAGGAACAGTTGTAATAATCTGCACCGTGATCTGGACTGTGATACAGGATGAGGTCACTGAGCCCCTTCTCAGTGTTACCCCCTTATTTGCTTCAGTGGAATCTGTTCAGAAAGGTTCAGAGGTGATAACTTGGTGATTATCCTAATTGCCATGGGAAACCCAGGAGCAAAGTCCATAAGAGCATTGTCTCCAACACCTGATGCCTGTCTTAGCACTTTTCTCAGAGTTTTTAGTTAATGAAAATATCTTGTTCCCCTCTCAATTTCTTTAATTGTTTCTGTAGGAAACAGTGCAACATCCTGTGGCCTTTACCTCTCTCTAAAATGAGGTATAATTATGGGTGGCAGCAATAGCCTTGATGATCTCTAAAGATGGTGGGAAATGACAGGAGATAGTTTAATATTTTTATAGTTCCACAGAAAATTATGCTCATCAGGTTTATTCAATAAAATATTCTCACCAGACACTTTGTGCTATAATGACTTACAAATTACATGCTAATTGTGCTACAGCTCAGCCACTCCATCCTTGAAAGGAAGAGGTGGAACTCCGAGCTTGAGTGTGGTATCCACAGGTGGGGATAACAGGTGGGGATTTGTGTCAGCCCATCCTTTCAGTTTGGTGTAGAAAGACCTAATTGCCTGGAGCTGTGCTTGAGGGCAGGACGTGATGGCTGTGAGTGTGGCTCTTAGCCTGTGGTCTGAAGGCCCCTCCTGGGCATGTGTTGCATCCCTCAGCTCTCACCAGTGATACAGAGAGAAAATAGTAAGGGGAGAGACTCCATCCTTAGAGTGAGAGACACGTTGTGGTGCTTGTTTTGGTGCATGGATATTTGGAACATGCTCATTTCTGTCCGGCTGGATTGGCCTTGCTGTTCCACGTGGTGAGGATGTAAAACCAGGATCCTAGAGGTGTTCTCTGTTCTTGATCAGTACCCATTCCTTTTCCTCTGCCCAGCTGTGCAGTGTGTGCTGTAAGGTGAGTGATAGATGAGGGGGGAAGAGGATGCAGAAATCTCCTCCAGTGCCCGTGTGGAGCAGTGTGATCTTTGGTACAGCACTGGCACATCCATTGCATCTTCAGGCTTGGAGTCTCTACTTGACACCTCGAGGCCTGTCAGTCCTGCCTCATTAGTGTGAGAGAAGCTCATTTTAGCTTCACAGAAGCCCATCTTATTGCTGTCTTCTCCCATCAGCAAGGGGCATCTCAGTACATATTGCTGGCAGATTAGAAATGGCACCTGAGTGCTCATTTGGAGGTTAGCGACTGACAGCTCTGAAAGAGAGACCAGGTGGGAAAGGGGCTGCTTGGTACTGTACTGGAGGGCAGATTAGCACTGAAAGGGTGGCTGTGGTTTTAAAAAAGGACTGTGAAAAGGCACCTTAAAACTGTACTTGTCTTCTAATTCATATCTGCTTAATTTACTGGCACAAAATAATCTTCTCTGCCGAGAGGGGCTGTTAGAGCCGCCACCACTGTGTAATCAAGAGCGCGGCTGCCTGGATCCAGCTCCTGTGATCACCGTGCTCAGATCAGAATACAGAGCAGACCTGGCCTTTGTTTCTTGCTCTGGAGATTCAGAGTCCTGGCCTGTGGCTGTTTTTCTGCTCAGGAATTTAGCACTGTTGAGCAGAGCAGCCAGTGAGCCTGTGTGGAGTGTGGTGGTTCAGGAGTGAGTGTGTTGTCTTTCTTGAGTGCTTTTTTTTGATAATTCAGTCAGTGTTCAGCTCACTCACTAGCCAGACTCATCATTGTTTAGCTTTAGAGACCAGATTTTGAGCCATTTGGCATGGATTTAGGGTGAGGGAAGTCACTCTCTGCACAAAATTGGATTTTTCTGTTTACTGGCAAGAGCCCACATGCAGGCTTTGCCCAGTCATGCCTGTGCCCATGATTTTGAGAACCTGGACTAAATGCCAGTCATGCATATGTTGGAGTCTTCAGGATCTGATGTTAAACTGTCACATCTGAGTGTAGCCAAAGCAGTTGATTTCACAACACAATTAAGAAGGCACTGGCTTCTAAACTTGTTCTTTTACTGGTGGACTGGATTTCTAGGAGAAAAGAAGCATTTCACTACCTAAGCTTTCCTCTCCCTTTCAAGAGGAAGTGAGAATCAGCTGTCTAAATCACTCCCATCAGATTTCCGTCTGGGGAGCATTGATCGCCCCACTCCAGGGAGAGTTGCACAGAGCTCATTTTCCTTCATATGCCTAAAACCCTCAACTCACCATTAGGTGCGAGGGCTTGGCTTGGCAGAGCAGCAAAATTTGGCAGCCTCAGTCAGCTTTGGTGCTGGTGACCTTGCATGTGTGCGTGCCTGGAGCCCGAGGAGGTGCGTCCTGTGGAGCGTTGCAGGTTCGGGGCGCTAGCAGGCGATGGCTCTAATGAGGAAATATTGCTCCTCCAGCGTGTGCCCACCTGCCAGACAGCTGCAGAATAAATCACAGAGCTGCAGCAAGCTCACAGGGCTGACGAGCTGCTTCCTTTGTTTGAGAAAGAAACCAGAAGACAAACCCCAAAATGCAGAAGGGGACACGTGACACAGTTGTTTGGGCATCTCAGCCCCCCCATGAGGATGGAGCACAGGCATGTCCTGGGGCCAGCTCAGAGGAGGTTGCTCTGAGCTCGCTGCCAGGTGGCTCTTGATGGTGTTTTGAAGATGGGCTCTCTAGACATGAGGAATGGAATGGAACGGAATGGAATGGAACAGAATGGCCTCTTTCATTTTTCCTCTGGCCTCCCTCTGGGCAGGTCTCTCTGGTGAAACTCATGTATACAGAGGAAGGATGGATGGTGGGCTGTCATTCCCATGGGAGTCTGTGCTCTTTGGCTAAAAACTCTGTCCTGGGGTCTGCCCTGGCAGCACCCCTTAGAAACACAGCTGGAGGAGCCTGGCTAAGCACAGAAAAGCTGTCCTTGTGTGGGATTTTCAGACACGTTTTCTCATCTGTCACTCAATAATGAAACTAGAAGCCTGATAAGGCTTTGAGTGTGCTGGAGTCATGTTCTGCACTGCCAAACAGCACCCTCAGATGGCCAGCAAAAGAGCAGGTTTTGTTCCACTCTGACAAAGAACTTGTAAATCACGGGTACATGGGTCTGTTCCATAGTCACACACTCTCACCCCTCAATGTAGAAATGTGATTTGTATGTTTAAATTGAAATTTTAACTTGCAGATGGACACACTTCACGGCCAGCAAAGGCATAACTTCTTCAAAACTGAGTGAAATGTTTTGTGAATTTAAATGAATTGTTAAAAATACTTCTTCGGCGAGAAATGCATGACTGATAATGTTTGGGGGAACAAAACAGTTCTTAAGAAACCATAAATTGCACCAACATTTTGCCACTCCTAATGGGAAATGCCCTTAGAGAATCCTCAGACCTTTCCTTTGTGTGGCTTTACAGGACATGGTGCGTCGAGGAGAGATCATAGACGATGACATGGAAGATGAATTCTATCTCCGTCGTCTGGATGCCGGGCTCTTCGTGCTGCAGCTCATCTGTTACATCATGGCAGAGATCTGCAATGCCAACGTTCCCCAGGTAAAGCTGCATACAAGGTTTACACATCATCTGTGTTTCCATTCATGGTGCAGACAAGACTCTAAATTCTTGCAAATGCTGCATTGAGTAATTGTTTCTCTAATTCCCGTTTGGGGAGGAAACCTCCTGTTTATTGCACTTGTGTCCACATAGCTCCATCAAGTTGCAGCAGATAGGAATGCATTAGTGAGACAGAAGCTGATTGTTGTCACTAAATTCATATAATCTGTATGAGTGAAGTCAGGGTTTGAAATGGAAGGGCCATGTTGATGCCATTGCTGAGGGAGCAGGGGAAAGAGACCTGTTCTTGGAAGGTCTCACAAAAGCACACCTACAGCTTTTCTTGATCTGTGCAAAATGCTCATCTCTGCTTCCTCTGTGAATACATTGGGGTTTGTGTGTACATTCTGTGGGTTTGTATTTCTGTGCCATGTGCCTTCCTGGGTGTTCCTGAGCAGATGCGGAGGGCTGCCAAGACTGAGTTGGTTTTTGTGGTGCTCAGATCTCTGCTTATCCCTCAAAGTGGGGAAAAAAATGGGGCTGTGCATGGCCTTGTGTTGAAGATCTCTTTCTTCTCTGTCTACTCTCCATCAGATTCGTCAGAGAGTCCACCAGATCCTGAACATGAGAGGCAGCTCCATTAAAATTGTTCGACACATCCTGAAGGGTGAGTAGAGATATCTTTGTGCAAGTGTCTCATCGCTACCAGGGACAGCTTGGTCATCGCTTTGCGGGATGAGCCTTCACATGTAATTCTCCTTGGCTTCCTGAGCATCTCCAGGCAGCAGCTGAGCAGTGTTCTGAGATGCTGGCAGGGCTGGAATCACCCTGATTAGTGGCGTGCTTTGCTTTGCCTCCGAGTTAGGACACTTGCTGTAGCTGCTGTCAGAGAGCAGCACATCACTCCACACTTCCATCAGCCCCGGCCTGGCTGGAATTCACTGCTGACATTAACATGAGAGTAAATATTTAAGGAAAGTGTACATGCCTGCTAGAGGGAAGAATAGTGGAGTCTCATCTTTCATTAACATGGCCTTGCACTTTACCATCTGCACCATATTAGTACCCGTGGTGTATTTGTCTTGTTCTTAGTGTCAGATTAATATGGATTATAGCATTAAAGTATCCTCCATAGCTTTAAAATGTAGCTGTTGTGATTTGCAATCCCAGTTTTAAAGTACTGCTTGTTATTTTTAATGCTTGTGGTGAATTAGAGCAATGCCTATTTGAGCTGTGGCCCTGCTCTGCAGCCTGCTGTCCTTCAGCAGCAGCAGCCAGTGGAACTGGGGGAGAGGAGGGCAGGACTCAGCCTCTTCCCAAGACCCCTTGAAGCTGAGAGGCTTAGTGGGAGCAGCAGGGAACCAGAGATGCCCGGAGGAGATGCTTCCTTATGAAATGTATCTGCTCCAAAGAGGCTGTGTTGTTTTCAGCATGGGGTGAGGAGTCTATTTTTCTTCTGGAGGGAAAGGAAGTTTGGCAGCATTTCTGGGATACTGGGCTGTGGGTTGTGTTTCAATGTTTCTGCTTTCTTTGGGGGCAACAATGTTTTCCTGGGCTTTCCTTGCCCCCACTTAAACAATGGCAGGTACACACCGTTTATTTCCTGCAGAACCCGTCGGTTTTCTCCCTTCTCATATGCAGGAAAAAAGGAATCTGAAGGCTGGCTGGTACAACAAAATTAAGAGTGATTTTCTGACAGCATGAGATTACCTACAGTTATAGACAATCTCTTTGGCCCTTGTCCCTGGCCACAAAGTGCAAGTTAATGCCTGCTGGCAAGCAGGGGGGGCTGCATAGGATGTCTTTTATGATTTTTAATTATGATACTTGAAAATTCCTGCCTCTAAACTGCCCCTTTCCAGTGTGGAGTATGGCACATGTCCACATTCAGATTCCCACACTTACCCTGGGCCATGTGTCCCTGAGGGAGTTGTCTGCACACCGTGCTGGATTTGCACACCTCACGGTCACGGCTCTGGCTTGTTGACTTACATACCAAACTGAATTGGAGGGCAGCTGCATTAAAATTTCATTTGATTCTTTCTTTCCCAGACAGTGACTTGCATTGTGAAAGTTTCTCCGCAGTTGTATCAGGTGTTGCAAGCTCAGGGTCGTGCTGGGTTGGGTGCTCTCAGCAGCACCACGTTCCCTGCCTGAAGGGGAACATTTACTTGTTAATGATGCAGGGATGAGTACAGAGTTTGGGCTCTGACTGCAGCTCTCCCCAACTCTTAGACTTACCAGTCTTAGAGACTTTGAGGGACAACAGGCAAAACCTCAGTGATAAATTTCTTAGTGGGTGCTAGTGAAGTCCTGCAGTGGGACCCGGGAGGCAGGAGCAGAACTGGGCACAGCTTCCCAGGGAAACAAAGGGGTTGGAACAGGGGTTTGGGTGTGGACCCTGCAGTGTGCTGCTGGTGGGTGCTGGGGCTAGCAAGGGGCTTCCAAAACTTCACTGGAGTCAACTGCACAATACTCTATTGCAAGTGACTGAGAGATCAGGAACTTGAGCCTTGGCTGGGATGCTTCCAGGCTACTTCCCAACTTGCTCTCAGGACAGATGAGGACTGGTTTATTTTTACTTTTCGTTCACTGTTTTGCTCTTGTTCAGTTTTTATTTTCTATTTTTGCATACTAATTAGGTGCTCAGTTTTTAGTTTGATTTTTTTATGGCCTACATATTCTCCATGTTTCTCTGGCAACCTGACAGCTGATGGATCCCTTGGGGTGGCTCAGAATTACTTACGATGCAAGCAAGGAAGCGAGACTGTTTTCTTATGGTAGAGCTTTCAAGGGGGAGGAGTGGGCAGGGAATAACGGGAGGCTCATTAATGCATTTCTGCAGGCTGACCAGTCCTCCCACACTTCCTTTTTCTGGAAGATCAAGCATTTCTTGCAATAGGACAGTTAGTTTATGCTTTGGAAGAAAACAACTTGAGTGGTGTGTGCCTTGGCAAGGGAGATGTTTTGGGGATGGAAGATGGATTTGGGATGGCAGCACTTTGTATCTTGGGGAGCTGCCTGGTCTCCATCTGCTCACTGGGAATGGAGTGAGGCACGGGCCTCTCTGAAGTGATACTTGGCTCTGGAATGGCAAATCTCCCTGCTCTCACTGATCCAGAGGGACCAGCCATTGATCCTGGCTCCCTCAGGAGCTCTGTCAGAGCTCTGCTCCTGTGAGGCCCCTCCCCTCACACCTGGTGTCAGGTGAGCAGGCACATTGGGAGCTGGGCATGTGGAATGTCTGCTGCACATTCCAGCCCAAACCTGTTAGCACAGGTAAACACAAAGGAAGGGTCAGTGTGCTCTGAGGATGGAGCTCAGTCTGGCTCATGGTGCCTCCATCTGTGCAGGCTCCAGAGCTTCCAATATCCATTACAAGCCTCAGTATTTCCCAATTGATTTTTACTGTTCTGTAACCATTGTATTTTGTCTAATGAAGCAGAAACCAATCTTGGGCTCTTTCCCTTTGTGTAGCTACAGCAGTGTGTAAGCTCTGTTTAACTGTTGGCAGGGGCAGCTTACAGTTGATTTTTTTTTAAGCAGTCTCAGTGAAGTGGCGGAATTTTAAATAAAAAAGTAAATACCTAAAATCTCAGTTGGAGATTTACTTTTTTAAGCCTGGTTCTGGGGGTTTTATCTGTGTCTTCAAGCTGCTAATGCTTCAAATGAGCATTAGCAGCTGTCATAACCCAGTAAACATTCTGCCTTGGAGTCACTGGGGTTTTTAGTCTTACAAAGCCTAGATGTTTAGAAGGAGAAATGCTGAGGTTTTGGATAAGATAAGAAGAATTTGTGTCTTGTTTTTGTTTGGGTGATCTCCTGGTACAAAGGAAGGGCAGGGTCATTAGTGGCACTCAGCAGCTCCCTACCTGTGCCCTAGTCCAAGCAGTCTGGCCATCCTTACAGCTGGGGGCAGAGCTGCTGGCTGTGCCAGGCTTGGAGACTCTGGCTGTCCCTCCCCTGGGTTTGGAGAGGCCACTGCAGGTGGGAAGTGTTGCCCTTGGGCTGCAATAAACTCCAGCACTCATATCCACTGCAGCTGTTCCAGGGGCACTAACCTTGATGGAGCATGGAAGGGGCTGCTGGGGACAGAGCTGGCTCCTCCATCAGCTCCCTGGGCATGCTGCTGACAGAAGGCTCTGCCACTGCCTCAGGGGACAGGGGAGCCTGAGCTAAGTGCCAGCCTTGGCTGGGAAGGGAACCCCATCCCTGTGCACTGGGATCATCTCCTGCCTGAGGTTTGGATCCCCAGTGCAGCCCTCAGCCAAAGCATGCACAGCACAGCAATCAGTCTATACACAGAGAGCTACAAGGAGTCCATCCTTGTAGGAGCTTTCTGCTGCTTTAAAGAGCTGTGGAGAGCAGCTCCTCCATCGAGGAAAGGTGGCCTGAGCTGGTCCCTTTGCTGGGACCGTGGGCAGCTCAGGTTCACCTGCAGCAAACCTCAGCACTACCACCTGCTCATGTTACAGGTAATGGAGCAGTTTATAAATATTAAAAATATTTTTCCCAGAGTCTTGGCAAAGAACTCCACTGCTTTTACATGGAGAGAGAGAGAGAGAGAGAGAGAGAGAGTGTACACACAGGAGGGAAGACTCCCACATCAGCTAACTTCTGCCTGTCCTCACTGCTTTCAGTGCTCCTGTAACAAAGGCTTTGATGGAGCTCAGAGCGTGTAGCTGTGCTGAACGTATAAATATTAAAGCAAACTTTCTGCAGCAACTTACCATTCAGTGCTGAATACAAGCTGTTCTGTTTGTTTGGAAGAAGGAAAAGAATGCAAGCAGGCGGAGGCAGGAAAGCGCTGTCTTAACCATCAGCCTGCTCCTGATTTCCTCAGATTTGTTCAGCTCCTTGCTTCTGCAGCTCAGAACCTGCTTTTCATTTTTTCTTTTTAAACCATCTTTGAAAATGCAGGTTCTGGTTGCAGGAAGGAGGGAGTTGGTAGGGGATAAGAGCTGCCAGCTCCAAATGATTATCAGAAAGGAAAGCTACAGAGGGAATGTTTAGTTCAGTGGTGTTTGGCTGTGTGCATGGATAGGCAAGACAGTGGTCAGTATCTGGTGTCCTCTGCCTGATGACAGGGAGTTTGGTTTGTAGTTAAATCTGAACTGGTGGCTTTTCTTCTGTGTGGTTAAAAGCACTGGTAGATGGAGGAGTTGGAGTCTCCTCAGCAAAAATCCTCATTCAGGATGCTTGGACAGTAGGCAGGTTAAACCCAGGACTGGGAATGATTAACAGTTGTCACAGAGCCCTTCTGACTTTCCCTGCTGACACTCAGTGTCCAAAGGACCCAGGAAGATGGTGATTTGCAGTGATTTATGGTACTGTTTGCATTTCTTGGGCAAAATGCCACGATTCCCATGCCAGGGAATGGGTGTGTCTGGGTGCTGGTGTCTGCTTGGGCCAGAGCAGGGAGGAATTCTCTGCCTCTGTCTGCCACAAAAGCTTTAATGAGTGTCAGCAGGTGCTTGTTATGCAAAGCTTTAACCCTGGGGATGGGCAGGAAAATCGTCAATGCTCCTGCATTAATTCCCATTTGTCTGTGTGCAGTACTGTGGGTGTAGATTCTGCTGTGGTGTCTGCAGGAGTTGCTGCCCTTCCTTTGTTCCTGCTGCACTCAAGGGCTGTGTCCCTCTGCTCCCTCCCTGCAGAGTACGCGGAGAACATCGGCGACGGGAAGAACCAGGAGTTCCGGGAGAGCGAGCAGAAACGGATCCTGGATCTGCTGGAGAACTTCTGAGGACCTGGGAGACACCTCTGTGTCTGCCCACAAGGATGTGGTGCCAGTTCTCCCTCCTTCTGCCCCTCCTCCAGCCTCTCTTGCACGATGAAAGTGATGTTTCTATGAAACTGCTTCTAAATGGGATTTGGGAGATATTAAAGATAGTTTGCTTTTTTTTTTAGTTTCTGGTTTGTTATTTGAGCTGTATCCTCTGAGTGGGGCTGCAGCTGCATATCCAGCACAAAGCCAGCATGAGGTTCCCATCTTTTTTATCTTTTTCCCCCTAAATCAAGCTGCCACACATCAGTGTGAAACAATACAAGTGTATGCATGGCAGGGAGGGCACAGAGGAAGCCTGGATGGTTTGAGAGACTGTTTGCAGGTTATTCCAGCCTGATCCATTAATGAAAATGTACAACCCTTGCTCTGATGGGAACCAGGGAGGCTGAGGTGGTGGTGTGTGTCCACTTCATCCCTTCTTCAGTGGCAGAAGTGATCCAGGAATTTGCCACATCAGCCATTCCTGTTAAATCTTCCCAAAGGTGAGTGGGAATTGAAAGTAGGTTCTGGCACAGGCTGGTCACTGTTCCCTCCTGAAGAGGGAAAAGAGGGAATGAGTCCATTGGGGTTTTCCCCAGAACTGAGAGTGAGGGGAGGTAAGCAGTGACATGCCCAGATTCCATCACCTTCTTTTCACAGTCAGCTTTGGGTCTTGGCTGTGCTTGTTCAGTTGAAAACCAGTGTTGTGGTTCCTGGACAGGGAGCTTGGCTCTTGGAGCAGCACCAAGTCCCCGAGAGCAGAGGGATGGCCCTGCCTGCCCCAGGGGAAGAGGCCACAGCTCATTCTCATCACCCTCTGCACCACAGTGTGGTTTTGGGTGTCATTGTGCCAGACTGGTGCTTCCCTGATCCGGGACTCCCAACTGGGATAGGAAGTAGCAGAGGATATTTTCCTGCATTCTCTTTCCTGCTGCTGAAGTTAATGACTGTCATCACAAGCCATCGTGGCTCCCTCAAGCTGGGCCGTGCCTAATTTAGAGAGATTTGCATGCTGGCAGCATTCATTTTTTATCTCCAAGAAAAATGCATTGTCAGGGAAGCTTAAAGGCTTCCTTCAATCCTGGCTGCACAGGCACTGCTGGCCTGGTGCTATTGAATGCTGGTGTTCAGGGGATCAGCATGGAAGTCATGGCTTCAGCAGCCACAAAAAGCTGCAAAAACAATATTTTTTTTGTGCAGAACTTGTCAAATTCCTCATTTCTTTCTAATGTTTTCAACCTGCTTCCTGAAAGGTGTTTTTTCCTTTAGCTTTCAGGTGTGTTTAGGTTTTCACTTGAGTCTGGGAATTATTCCCTTTCCACACCAGTGGAGTTGTGGTCAGAGCTGGTCTCTGTTTTCCCCTGGAAGGTGACTGGCTGTCCCCTCACACCTCACTTGTGTTGGAGGAGCTTAGGAGAAAGGGAATGATGTAAGACAGAGACTGAGGCAAGGCAGAAAGGGGACTTAGTCAATGTGGAACACCTTCAGCTGAAAAGTGAGGACATGTATCTGGGGGAGAAAAGAGCAGGGAGGATCTTGAGAAAATTTCAATAAACTGCCTAAGGGCAAGGTAAGTTTATAAATCTGACCGTACATTTTAAACCTGGTTTTGCTGTGTGCTGCACTTGTGTGTATGCATGGGATCATTTCCATGCACAGCTGGTGAGCTGCTGTGGGTGTGCAGTGCATGATCCCTGCTCCAAGTTGGCTCCTCTCAGATGGGGAGAACCTCCTGCAGCATCTGCTGGGAGTGAAATGTCAGTCACTGCCTCAGTGGGCTGTGCCAGTGAACTCACATTGCACTTGCAGCAGGGGGCAGGGGATGGAGGAACCAAAAGCGTGGTGGTGTGTGAGTTCCCTGGACTCCCTGGGGAGCAGGAAAGGGTCCTGGTGCTGCTTTGGCTGCCAGCAGTCAGTGCTGTCCTGGATCAGGAGAAGGAATGGACACAGCTTGTGATGGGGGCTGGGCCTCAGCAACATCCTGTGAGGGTGGTGTTTCCTCTGCAGGGCTGGCGACGTGCTGCCACCCCTGCACTGTCCCTCACAGTTCTCTGGGCCATAGTGCTGCACCTGGGGAGCAGGAATGCCTTGTCATGAGTGTTTTTGTCTTCCCCAGCTGAAAGAAGAATTTGTGGGATTAGGGAATGGCGATGTGCCCATCCCGCCCAGCCACTGTCCCTGTGATGGATGAGGGTGCTCCAGATGTTGCTGAGGAATTTGCAGAGAGATGGTTCCTGCAAATCAGGCTTTTACAAGGTGGATGACAAATTATTCTCTTCTAATTTCCTTTCAGAAAATTTCAGGCTCTTTCAGAGGGAGGAACCCCACTGCTCCAAAGGAGCCCAGTCAATTTTGATCCTGGTAATCACAGCAGGCCCTGCTATGCACCTACACTCTGGCCCCACACCCCACTGCTGGGAAACACTGGATCCTCTTAGTCCTTGGGATAGGCTGGGGGCCCACCTCGGCACACTGTTATTAATTAAGGTAATTATTCAGCCTAATGTGCTGCTCCTGGCCAGCTCATTTGTGCTGTCATATTAAGCAGCACAGAAAAGCCTTCGAGGTGTGAGGATGGGCACCCCGAGTCTTGGCAGTTGTGGAGAATGACGTTATTGTAATTGAGGGAGGATTAAAAGGTGGAGCTAATTACAGATTTCCTTGAGGAAGCATCCAAAGGCTGCAGACGGGGATTTTTGCCCTGGTTTAACCCTGCTGGTTCTGTGGCCCTGCAACAGCAGCATCATTGTTGGCTTTAGAGCTAAATGTGGGTTTTGGGAGAGGGTGTGGGAGTGGCACAACCCACAGGCAGCACCCGTGGGACTCTGGGCTGCTGGGAGTGATCCAGGGACTGGGTGACAGGAGCCTGGTGGCCTTGGCTCCTCTGTGAGCCCTCACTGGGTTAAACCACACTCCCTTGCCTGCTCTGCTCTAAGTGTACTGGGCCAGTCTCTCCACAGGGCAGTGGAACATGCAGGGACAGAGACCCCTCTTCATTGTACCCCTCCCTGGGCCGTGCTTTCTTGTCTTTGACTGTAAACAGATTTGACTAAAGAGGTAAATGAGAAGGTAATTAGAGGGAACATGATGGATGAGGTACTCTGGTGATGGGAAGCAGGAAACTTGCCCTGCAGGAGAAAGGGGCTGGGAGGGTGTTTTTCACCTCTGCAGCAGGATCCTGGGATGCAGCAGTGGGAGCTGTGACCCCAGGGGACGCCCAAGGCTGCCCCAGACAGACAAACCATGGGTGATGGCTGCTGCAGGCAGGGATGAGCCTGCACCCAGACATCTGGACTTGGCCAGGGCACTGATCCAGGTTCAGTACCAGGTGCACGAGGCTGCTGAGCACCAGCACAGGATTTAAAAGCAGGAAAGCAGCAAAGGATGAGGGAGATGCTGTCCTCGGTCTGCAGGGTCATTTGATTCCTCTGCTCCATGGAGGTGCTTGCCCCAGTGGGGTTTAGTTGGGCTGAGGCCAGGCTGGGCTTGGCTGGGGCTGGGGAAATCCTGGGGCAAATCCTGAGGACGCAGGTGTGGGAAGGGGGAGGGAGAGGGGTGGTGACACCATCCATGCAGTGGGTGACAAGGTGGGAGCCCCAGTGCTGGCAGTATCAGGGAGGGTGGGGACGCTGGTTTCCTCTTGCTGGGAGTGGCAGGAGCTGATGGCATTTCCCCCTGGCCACAGGAGACAGGCACCAAATGTCCTCACTGTGTGTCCAAATCCATCTTCAGCTCCACTCCCGGCTGAGCCTCCATAAACGGGGAGAAATGAGTGTAAATCATGGCTGAGGAACATCTCCTGGTATCCCAGTGGAGGGACTGAGGCTGTGCTAAATACAGTCAGAGGCTGTCAGCACTGGGAACAAACCATCAGCTGCAAAATAAGTCACTTACACTATTGATTTTACTATTTTTTTTTTCTTTTAAGGCCTTGCTCTCAGGGAGAGCTTTTCTCTTGGGGCAGGAAATTATTTGGAAAGGGAAAGGCTGGTTGGTTTGTGTTATTTTTTTTTTTGTTTGCTCTTTCACATTTAATTTTTTTGGTGCTTAATGGTTTGGAAAGAGGGAACTGTTCCACAATGAGGGACACCTGTGATGTTGCTCTTCACCATTGGGAACCTGGTGGTGGGTTCTGCATAGGAAGGAGTTAATGGCCTGGAAAGAGGCTTGAGTTCTCTGAAGAAATAATTCTTTTCAAGTCATTTTCTTCTGAATTTTATGCTTTGGAGATTCGCTGTGTAGGGGCTGCTCTGGGCAGAGGCCTTTGAGTCCCAAAGCCCCCATGTGCTGGGGAGGAGGGGGGATGTGGTTCCTCCTGCCTTTCCCACATTGTGCTGGGACTCCCAGGGCTCCCCAGGGTGGAGGGCCAGGGACACAGGGCCATTCCAAGCCAGGCCTGGGGGCAAAGACACTGCCCGGAAATGCTCCCACTGCTCTCCCAGCCAGCTTGTGCCACTGGGAAGGGCTGTGCTGGCAGTGACACGAGGAGCCCATGGTGGTGCTGATGCCTTGAGCAGGGTTCCCTCTACCCAAAACCCCTCTCCTGCTCAGTCTGTTATTTTTGGTGCTGTTGTGGCTGTCGTGGTGTGGGTGGGTGGGTTGTGTTTGCTCACCTGAGCTCCCACTCGCCTCCTCCCTGGCTGCTCCCTGCACCAGGGGATCCCGACAGGCGCTGCCTCCGTGGCTGGCTGCTCCCGGGATGATTTGTGGAGGAGCAGGCGCTAATGTTGCCTGGCGGGAGCATTGTTTTCCTGCAGCGCACGCAGACCTTTGCAAATAATCTAATAATGCAGGAATGTCAAACTTCAGCTGTGGAAGGAAATCCTTTTATACAGGAATTGTCAAGTCTCTAAACAAGTATCAGAAATGAGCTCAGTATCAATGTGGAGGGTGTTTATTCTGCCCGTCAGAGAGATGAACAACCCAATTCACTCTCCCAGGCAGACGCAAATTCGAGCGCTGGCTCCTGGACCTCAGGAGAGCTCAGTGCTGAGCCTTGGGGTGCCCCTGCACAAACCCTAAAGAGGTGAATTTCAAAATAATGCATGAGGCAGATCCTAGTGCTTCAGCAGCTCTGGGGTTTGAGGTTTTGAGGTTTTTTTCCTTCCAGTTGCTGGGCAGCTTTTGCTGTCAAAAGGGAACATGGGGTGTTGGCATTGGAATGAGCATGAGCAGCACTCAGGAGCCAGCAGGTAGGACCAATGCTCTTTCATTCTGGGTGTCCTTAGGCAACTCCAGGTTAGAGCTGGGTCCCTGGGGATGTTCTTTGTGCCCCTCAAGGTCTGGGGTTCCCCCTGAGGCTGATGCCCCATGAGGTGCTGTTGATCTGGCTGATCCCCATCCCCTTCCAACCTCATCCAGCTGTTCTGAGTTCCACTGCACCCTTCAGCTTCGCAGGCTGCCTTTTCCTGATGGACAGGTGTCCCAGGGAATTCACATGCAAACCTCATGGGCACACAAGCTGTGACTGTGGTGGAATTGGTGTCTCTGGGATCTTTGTGGTTTCACTGCATGTAAGTGCCCACTGGTTTCCTCCATCTGGTGAGTGCCCCCCCCTCCCCGGGCAGAACTGAGCAGTGGGCAGGAACCTGGCACTGACAGAGATAAGGAGTGTTTCATCCTCGGGAGCGAGTCCCTGGGCCCGTTCTGCTGAAAGAGAAGCCCTGTGAGGGAGGCGCCGGCTGTTCAGAGCAATAACGAGTGAGCAGATAAGGGACCTCGTTAAGCAGCGGGTGCGGTTCGGCCCCGGGAGCCGCTGGCTCTGCTCCCGCCTCTGTGTGTGAGTGACCTCCCCGTGAATCCCTGTCAGACACACACGGGGTTCTTTGGGGCCACATGGCTGCACCTGCAGGCAGCACCTGCCCGAGGCCTCGTCACCGATGGATTAAAATTGAGGAGGAGAACCAAACCTTCCCAGCACACTTGAGATGTGGGCACTGCACTTCCCTGCCTGCTGGGCCCTGCACGGCCTCAGTACCCATTTTTCATACACTGTGATGGCAGAAAATCTGCTGGAAATGGGACTTAATTCAGGCTCTGCCTCTGGAGGTGTTCCTGGCTCCAGGAGGAATTTATACTCTTTGCTTCCTCCTGGCATGATTTAAATATCTCCGATGGTGCACAGGCAGGTTTCAGCCCTTGAGGTGCAGCTGCATGGCCTCAGCCTCCAGTGGGAGATGTGCTGCCCTTGTGTTGGGGTGAAGGAGCTGGGCTGGAGCCAGGAATCCCTGCCTGTGCCTGGAATGTGCAGTCACCACTGGGTGACATCTGCAGCTCCTGCTCTGGCTATACCTGTGGGTGGGTGCTTTGCAAAGTGGGGTGCCAAGTCTGGGGGAGCACAGTTTGTAGCTGCCACTTCAGTGTGGGTTTGTTTTCATTCCCTTGCTGGCCAATGGCAGAGGATGGACCCTGGGCCAGGCAGCAGCCATGAGACTGGGCCAGTCACCCAAAATGTGCGGCACACGAGTGCTTGGTCTTTGCTGCTTCTCCTATTGCACTTGACCACGTGCATGAGCCCCATCTTTCAATATATGAACTCTGTCTTTCAGTGCAAGAACCCCCTGTTTTGGGAGTTCATGAACCCCATCCTTGGGTACCTGAATCCCCGTTTCAGTATGTGAGTTTTGCCTCCACACATGCCTCTGGGAGATCTGATGCTTTTACTTTGTCAGGATCCAGCCCAGAGCTGCTCCCTGACACAGGTGTGTTTGCTCAGCAGCTCCAGGCAGCTTTACCTCAGGACACCCAAAGTCCTTTGCCACTGCTGCTGTTGCCATCCCAGAGCCAGACCCTCTGATCCCAACCAGCCATGGAAACTTCTAAATGCACCCAGGCATGCCTGTGATGCCCATTTGTCTGTCACTGCTGCTCCCTCCTTCCCTCAGCTTTTAACTCCAGAAGGAGTAATGAACTTGGGCAGAGATCAATGCTCTGCTCTGAGCCAGGCTTTATTCTGACATGCAGCAAATGCTGCAGCAGGTACAACTTTTTTTTTTAAATTATTGATTAGTAGCATTGGTACGAGGCAGCACAGCTCCTGGCCGGGGACCTGCCTTGCTGGAGGGGAATGGGAAGAATACCCCCACTCCTTCTGGAGCCCTGCCAAGGGAAGGCTGAGGAAATACAGTCAGTATTTTCAAATCCAATTTAAAGAATCTCTTTGCAGCCAACATCTGTCATCTCATGGCAGAAAACACCTGAAATAATCTGATTTTTTCTGTTTATCTAGAGAGCAAATAATATTCTTTTGATTGCTCTGTTGCATACAGATACTCTCATATGAGTGACGCCTGCTCTGTGCCTCCCCTGGTGCTGAGGCCAGGGTTTAGGACGGGGATATGGCACCACTGGGCCTCTTGGTGAATTTTAGGCTTTTCAGAAGAGGTGTATGAATTGCACAGGTGCTGGTGCTGTGGTTGAGACCTGCTGTGAGGCAGGGGTGGGTTTTATGTACCTTAGGATTTATGCACCCAAAGGGACATCACCATCCTACTGGTTCCATGAAATCCTGCTCGTGGCAGGAGCAGGGTGGCCGTTCCAGCTCTCTCTGGTGCCACTGGCCACACACATTCCAGTCGGGCTCTGAGGGTGCATGTGAGCTTGCAATCCACCCCAGCTGCAGGTTTTCCATTTTGAGACAAATCTTGCACAGTCTGGGACAGCGATCAGGATACATGTGGGGACGGGTGTCCTTGCTCTTCCTGTAACGTTTCAAAATCCCCTCGAGCTGCCCCCAGAGGGGCCCTGGCTCTTGTGGTGAAGCCCGAGCACCGGGCACCGACCCCGCCGGGCGCTGTCCCTCCAGTGCTGCATCTGCAGATGCTGGGGCCATGCTGAGATGGACTGGATCGCGCTGGGCTAAGCGGTACCAGGCCGTGCCGTACTGGGCTGTACCAGACCGAGCCGGGCCGTACCGGGCCAGTCGGGCGGAGCCGCGCTCCAC
>JANPWX010000274.1:61494-90487 GCA_024734555.1 Trochalopteron elliotii | reverse complement strand
CCGTGAACCTCCCGGTGCCGCCGCCCGCCCCGTGCGGTGCCCCACGCCCCGGCAGCGGGGCTCCTCCGCCGCCTCCCGTTCCTCCGCTCCCTCCGGTGCACGGTGGTTCGGCGGGTCCGTGCTACCGAGCCCACTGGGATCCACCGGGGTTGGGGAAGGGGAACCTCCTCCTGCATCCTGCACCCTCCGGTGAGGAACCTGGCACAGGGGCATCTCCCTCGTGGGTACCGAGAAGGTGACAGGGGATCAAGCCCCCTCAGAAGAGGCTTCTGAGACCCTCCTCGCTCTCTGTGGAGTGACACGGGCACGTTCAATCTTAGCCCGAGGAGTGACCACGGGGACATGCTGGGTGCCCGGATCCCAGCTCTTCCCCCCGCCCAGCTCCGGGGCCTCCCGTGTGCGGAGGGACGCACTCTCTGCCCCGAGGAGCCTCCAGGCACAGAACCCCTTGGGCCATGCCCGGGTGGAAGGTGTGAGCTGTCCCGCAGTTTGTGGTGTCCCGCAGCAGTGCGTAGGCTGGCAGGTACCTTGCCTGCCCAGGGAAGGGATGATCAGCCTCTGCATTGGGGGTTCACAGTAGGAGAGTTTCCAGACCTGCCAGGCTGGTGTGCCAGACGGAAAGGTGGGTGAAGAGCCTCCATTAGCCACCACTGCTCCCCTCAGAAATTCAGCAATAGGCAAATAAATAGTGAAATGGTCGCTGCGAGGGAACAGGGAGCCAAGGAGATGAAATGTTCAGGGAGGGCGAGTGCACTTTGGAGCCACATTACAGCTCGCTACTCGAGCAGTTCTGCAGCAACTCACTTAATCACAACAGAAACCTTTATTAACGATACTGAAAAGCCGTGAATAAGTGGGTCATGTATAATAAGCCATTTGTGTTCAGTAGGTGAATACCAATTTGATAAAAGCTGTGTGTGCTGAAAACCTGTATAAATCGCTGTTTAGCAGATCGGAGACTGATCATTTCATTACCGGCTGGTGCAGATTTCCCTCCACGCCACGAGAGCCCGGCAGGTTGGAGACATGGAGCGGGAGAGGGGCTGTGGCCAGCGGGCTGGGTTCGGCTGTGCCTGGCGGGCACGGGCAGGTTCGGCCGGGCTCTGCCCGCAGCAGGCAGCGCCCAGAGCCCGCCGCCATCTCTGCCCGGTGCAGGAGGCCTGCAGGAGCCTCCCCGGCATCTCCAGGCTCTGGCACAGCCCCGGAGTGTGTTCACTCCTTCTTTTAACTTGTCCATGCCGGATGCAGAGAGGGAATTGACCGGGAGCAGCATGTGTTCCGCAGGCATCGGCGCGGGCAGCTCCCCCATCCCGCCACCCCGCAGCGGGGCAGCCACGGCTGTGGGCAGGGAAAAGTCACAATCAAAGAAAGTCCTTTACCTGCCCCCACAGCAAAGGCTCTGCCTTTGGCAAGGATGGAGCCAGGATGGGCTCCAACTGCCCTGTGAGAGCATCTGAGCCTCAGGATTCTTCCCACCATCCCTTCCCTACCCACAGTGCTGCCTCTCCCCCTTCTCTCCTCTCCTCAGGCTGGTGCCTTCAATTATTCATGCCCCCCATTGCAGCCTGTGCACGCTGGGCTGCTGCCATCGGCTTTCTCATGCGCTGGCTGGGAAGCTCCAGCCGCCTTCCCAGCCTGCTGGCTCTGGAGCGGGGCAGGGGAGCCGTGCCGTGAGGAGGAGCTTCCCGGCTTCTTCCCGGCACCGTGTACAGGCAATATCGCCTCGCCTCAGCAGAGCCGCGGCTGGAGGCTGGAAGGAGCGGTGCCCCGGCTCCCCAGGGCGCTGCCCTGCTCCGTTCCCGCACACCCCAGTGATTATTCTATCAATTACTTTCATAAACACTTTGCATTCCGCCGGATTTTTTCACACTTCCTGGTGGGAATTCTCCATGCGATGTGTTTTTCCTGCTGCTGTTCGTGCAGTCATTCAACGCAATTACATCTGACACCTCTCCTCATCAAACGTCTGGGCTTTCTCTTCCCTTGAAGCGGCTGACAGACGATGGGCCAGACACTGGGAATTATTACGTTAGGACAGTGACAGCTAATTTTAATCATAACGTTCCCTGTGAGCGAGGCAGGAATGAACCAACAGCCGGCACGGCTGCACGCGGTCTGGGCAGCACGGCAGGGCTGGAGTGAGGACCTGGAGTGGGCCAGGGAGCTGGAGGCTCTGCACTGCTGCCTCCTTCATCAGGGACTGCTCCCGGGGCCAGATGGATGCCCAGGCAGGCACCTGCTGGGCCCTCTCCCCTTCACAGCTCCTCTGGGATTTTGGTTCATGGTGTGAGTGGGACTTGTGCACCCCAGGACAGACAGCCCTTCCTGGCCCTGCCCTCAACAGCTCTGGCTCTCTCCGAGCTCCTCTGTTCCACAGGTGTTTCCCCTCCTGCAGGGCTCTTTCCCTTCTGGCTGCCCCCTCCATAAGGCTCCATCTGCGGGGGGTGCCCGACTGAGCACCGGGGATGTTGGCTGGGCTCGGCTGTGATGAATGCATTGATGACTTGTATCGTGTGCTCCGTGTGAAGCTGGATCGGGATGAGCTCAGCAGGGATGGGGTGGGCAGAGCCCGGCAGGAGGGTGCCATGAGCAGCAGGCACTGCCAGCTCTGTGGGGTGGTATCTGCACCTGTGTGTGGTGTGGGCAGCTCTCGGCAGGGGCTGCCTGTGCCGGTGGTTTGTGTTTTGGGTGGTGAGTGTGAAACCAGGGGGGCTGATCCTGTCTGCCCCATCCCATTCCTGCTGTATTGCTCCAGCTGAGAATCCTCCTCTGGCTGCTGGCAGAGAGCAGCACCAGAGTGAGTGGTGGCTGCAGGCCGGCTGCACACACTGCTGGAGCCCCTCTGGGAGCAGTCAAAAATAGGCCGTTTTAGGGCCTTGCTACTTATACTATGAAATAACAGCTCTTCCCTGAGCCCCTTGGGAGGGAATTGTCTGAGAACTGGAGTCCCCTGGAACCAGATGGGAGCAGCATGTCCCTTGTGTGGGCAAAGCTTTGTGTAGCTGGGGCCAGACTGGAGAGACTCATCACTGACCTCTCTCTTGCTGAGGGGGTTAAACATGAGGGGAATGGGAAGCACTGGGGGCAGGAGCTGGGACAGCCCAACCATGGGGCACTGTTGGAAATATCTGCAGTTTTCAAGGTTACTTCCAGCTCTCTGGTGAGGTGAGTGCTGGCCTCATCACAGTCACTGAGTTAGGTGGGGTTTTTTTTGTTGTTTTTGTTTTTAATTCACATGCTGCAAATTTGAGCTCCTTCTGCTGCTCATATGACTGTAAAGAGGGGCAGAGCAATGGCGCTGCCATCCCCAGCGTGTGGTGGGAGCCTCCCGGCCCCGCCATGGCCACAACGCTCCAGTCTGACTCGTCCCGTGGGAAGGGAGAGGGCTGGATGGCTGGAGGAGAGCAGCGCTCACCGCCGAAGTCCTCTGCCCGCTCAGCTGCCGGGGCCGGAGCCACCTGCCCTCTCTCAGCAGTGACGCGGCCGTCACGCCGTGTTTATGCAGCGGTTTGCACCGCGATGTGTTTTCAGCGGCCCGGGGTCAGCATCCCTGCTCGCAGCCTTGTCAGGAGGAGACGCATCCACAGCTGTTAGCGGCGGTGGGAAGGGGAGGAGAGGGGAGGGGAGGGAGGCTGCAGCCCGACCTGTGCAGCAGCCTCCGGCGGATCTGGTGTCCCCGTGGTGGGGACAGTGTGGGTCACACAGGCACTGGGGTAGTGCCCAGGCCTCTTCTGGATCCATCCGGAGGGTGCCTCCTTTGCCTCCCGATCCCCCGGGATGGCTCTTACTCAGGCAGCCTGTGCCAAGGGGCGGGGGTCCCGTGGCAGCCAGGAGGGTCCATCTGTGTCTGGGTCTCTGCCCTGTCTGTGTGCCGGGATGTTCTCGGGTGCCTTTGCCGCCGGCAGGACATGGTGCCCCTGAAGCCGGGGCTGCCGCTGTCCATCAGCCACAGGACTTGTGGGCTCCTGGATTTTTGGGGAGGGGACGGTGCCGGAGGGGCTGTGGGTGTCTGGGGAGAGTGTCATTGGTGGATTCTGCTGGACACATCTGCTTTTCCTGCAGCGGTGCAGCACAAACCCAGCAGGGCAGAGCCGGCCCCACACCGGGGACACAGGGCAGGGTCTGGATGGACACTCCAGTGGGCAGGAGCAGGAGAAGAGGGACGTTTCAGCTTCCCCAGCCCCTGTCCCTGCCCAGTGTGGGACGGAGCCAGCCCCAGCCCCGCTGTCTGTTTGGCACTTGTCACTTGTCACCCCACCAGCCCGGCTGCAGTTCCACTGAGGGGCCCCAGCTCTGCTGGGCAGAGAAAGAGGCTTCTGACTCCGGGCTTAGTGAAAAAATTCCTCCCGGAGCAGGAACCTGCGCTGGCCGGGTGATTAACAGGCGTTAGCAAATGTCCAATGCATATTTCATTGTCCTCTGGTACATCTTTACACAACAATTAGCCAGAGTTCGTGCCCATGACGCTGCTCCGGTGTCATCCTTGGTGCCTTGTGGGGGCTTGGTGGGGATCCATGGAAGCTGACACAGCTGTGGAATGGCAGGCAGGCAGCAGGCAGAGTCCTGGAGAGGCTCCGGCGGGCTGCATGGCTTTCTGTGCTCGTGGGGCCTATGGACGAGGCAGGGGGATGGAACAGGGGTCTGTGGGTCATTTCCAGGTACTTGGGGCAATGCACGACCTGCTCTTGCCCCAGCACATCCCCATCCCCGCTGCCAGCAGCCCCCTCCCCGTGCAGAGCATGACCAAGGTGAGGGATGGTGCCCACCTCATGGAGGGACCCTGCAGCCCGTCTGTCTCTGGTTTATGAGAGCACCAAGCCGTCCCAGCAGGCGTTTTCAATTCTGTTTATCTGTGTTTCCCCATTGAGTTCATTTTATTTCCCCTGATTTTTATTTCCTGGAAGATTTATTGATTCTGGTGTTCTCAGTTTATGACAGGTAGCAGGCCATAAAGCACACGGAGCAGCGGCCCCCGCCCCCGCCCTCCCGCTGTGGGGATGCGGCTCCAATGTCAGCGGGGAGAGAGGGACAGGGCCGGGGTGGGCGGGGGACCGGGACGCTGCAGGGACAGGGCACTGGGCACAGTTGGTGACTTGTCCAGTGTTTGCAGGAGCAGTGTCCAGGCAGTTTGGCTGACCCAGTGCAGGGTCCATGCCCAGCCTGGGGGCTGCCTGGGGGGACCCTGATCCCCACTCGTGTCCTTGTGAGGGGCAGGGCTGGCAGTGCTGTGAGTCACCTCTGTGCAGGCAGGGCCGGGGTCCACGGCATCCATCAGGGAGGGCACACGCTGCTGCTGGACGACAGATCTGAAAGATATGGCCCCAGCAAAGGTGATGAACCATCTGCAGGATCTTTGCTCCTCTGGATGTGCTTGGAGGGGGCCGAGCTCTGGGGTTAATTAATACATACACTTCCCAATTAAAATCAGAAAGAAAGAAGGCGCTTGATTCAATCCAGCCTTTTCTCAGCTTATCTGCCAAATTCCCATCTCTGGGAGCAGATTTTAATTGTGTTTGCAGTAATTTGGACTTGGCTGGAGCTCTCAGGCCATCACCCCACCCCTGCACTGCTGGAGCTGCAATGTCTGGGGGGCTGGTGCAGGCTCTGCAGGGACCCACTGGCTTTGGCCATTGCTCCTGCCAGCAGGAATTCTGTGGGGCGAGAGCCTAATCCTGGCTGCAGCCAGGGAATGGGTGGGTGAGTGCTGGTTAATGACTGGACACAGCAGCCTCAGCACCACTGTGCCTTGGAGCACAGAGAAACCCTTTTTCCTGTGCCAAGAAGACCACCCTGCTCCTCCTACAGCCCTCAGTCACCAGAGCTGTTCCCTTGCCTGGGGTTCCCTCTGCTCCCTGGCACAGAATCCATGTGGCTGCTGGCACCGGGTTCTGGGTGAAGGGGATGTGGGAACAGCACTGGGAACCCCACCAGGACACCCTGCCTTGTAAACCCCGGTGTTGGGTATTTTCCTCTGTTCCCTGCTGAGATGGATTAAAGGAAAGCAATAAGTGGATGGGATTTCCACGCGTCCAGAGGGACAGGGAGATATTAGAGGTATTAACTTTTTGTCTGGGCTGATAATAATTGGTTTTCAGAGGGATCAGGGCTGGAGAGAGTGTTGCTCCCGACAGGCTGTGTGTCTCAGAGGGCTCCGGTGGCTCCGCTGGGAGCTGCACTGTGGCTGTGAGCCGGCAGCGCCGGCAGCGTGAGGTCGTGAGGGGAGACAGGAGGCACAGGGCAGCCTCGGCAGCCGGAGCAGTGACTGGGGTGTGCAGGCGGCTGGCAGCCCTGTCCCCGTGCCGTGCCTTGGAGAAGCCACTGCACCGACCGTGGCAGCAGCGTTTGCCGGTGCCCCGCACGCTGGGGCCGTCAGTACGGAGGAGCAACCGTCTCTCCAGAGGAGATGAAAAGAATTCTAATTACATCTCCGAACAATATTTGTTTTGAGCGAGGAAAGCAAACCATATGGCGTGTGGGAGCCTGTTTGGGGCCGCATTAAGTGAGGATTTGTTTTTCAGTTATGTCCTGATCTGAGTGAGATGCGATCATGCTCTATTTGTTTCCTTCACCTCAGAGGTGTGGCAGGTCCCACACTCGTTCTGTGGCAGGGGTCAGAGGGATGCTGTGGAAGCAGGGGGCCACAGGCTCCTGTTCCTTTCCCTTTCTCCCCACTGCTCTTTGCAAAGTGCCAGGGTGGGGCCAGGCAGCTCTGCTGGGGGTGGAAAGGAGAAGTTGGGGATGGCAGAGACCCGTCTGCTCTGCCGTAGGGGCTGGGTCTGTTTTCCCAGGGAAGGATCCAGGTGACTCTGTGTGGCCGGAGGCATTGTCCTTCAGTGGGACAGTGCTGTGTCCCCGCAGGCACCCACAGCCCTGGCTCTGTCTCCAGCAGCTCTGTTCACCGAGACCCCCCACGACATGACGGCGCAGGCGGGGGAGGATGTGGAGATGGCGTGTTCTTTCCGCGGCAGCGGCTCCCCCTCCTACTCCCTGGAGATCCAGTGGTGGTACGTCCGCAACCACAAGGACTGGACGGACAAACAGACCTGGGCTTCCAGTCAGGTAATGCCCCTCATCCTCCTCCTGCATGGCAGCACGGAAAGGCAGAGCCCTTCAGGCAGAGCCCTTCCCTGCAATGCCATGGGGAAGGGCTTTGCTTGCAGCCACTGTCGGGTTTTGGTGGGGGACCCCAACCCGCAGCAGCATCCCTGCTCTGACAGAGAGCAGCCTGGGGGTCCTGTGGTGCAATTAATAGGCTGCATGGGCTGCTCAACATCCACTTGCATTGAGGGTGCTCTGGGGCCAGTGGGGCTGGGCTGTCCTGACTGCCCTTCCCAGCCAAAGGGTTGCCTGGCCCATTGCCAGGACCCGTCCCAGGCTGAGGCTTTGTTTTTGTGCTCGTGCTTCTGCCTTCGCCTATCTCATCGCCAGCTCATCCCTCCTGGCCCTGCACCCTCCATCCCTCCCTTGTCCCCTGTTTCCCTGTGTATTGGTCCAGCAAACAGCCTCTCTTTATTTCTCTCTCTGTTCACACAGAGATAAGGGCCAAAGAATGAGAAACAGCTATGGGGATTTTAATGAGCCTTTATTGTAGTGCCTTTGGCAGGGCTGCTGCTGGTGTTGCCATAAATTGAGAAGCCTCAAGGGAGTGCTGCCAGGATGGGGGGGAATGCTGCCAGGGATTGAAGGTGGACAGGGTCAAGGGTGTTGGAGGCACTGGGAATGCACAGCCAGTGGCTGCTGGAGGGGAAGATTGGTGGTGATGGGGCAGGTGCTGGCAGTGATGGGGACAAAGCTCAAGGGACAGGGGTTACTGCTGCAGCAGTGATGCCACAGTGATCATAGCTCCATCCCCACTCCTGGATCATGGGGGACACCTGGAGCTGAGATGCAGTGGGACCTGTGGGTGAGCACCCCATGCTCCCTGGCTGCTGTGTTGCTGCTGGTTCCCCCCATCCCGGGTGCCCGGTGTGGCTTCATCTGCCCTGGGTGCCTGGGTTTGCTGGGGCTGGGCAGTCTCTTCTCTCTTCCCCCTTCTCTCTCTTCTTTCTTGCTTGGGGCAGCCATCCTGGGAGGGGGAAGGGGTCTGGTGGGCTGAACTGACCCTTTCTCTTCCCCCTCTGGTCTCCCCCTACCCTCCTTTTTCCACAGCTGAAATCATCACCACCAGAGGAGCCCGGGAAAGAGGCAACAAAAATCAGTGTGAGTTTGGGAGATGGTTCTTGTGGGGGGCTGCACTTGAGGGCTCACCAGGACATTCCACTGGTCCCAGTGCCACAGTCTGGGAACACCAGGGTGGGAGAACTGGGTCTGCCTTTGCTCAGTCCTGGGGGTGACTGGGGTGAGGGGTGGCTGCCCTGCTCTCCCTGGCACTGAGAGGCACATCCTGGATCCTGAGCCTCGTCCGGCATGTGAATGACACATTAATGCCAGGGATAAAATAATCCAATTGACTCAGTGGATTAGCATCCCAAAGCCATTTAGGCTCATGTGAGCAGAATGAGGAGCCACTAATGAGTTAAATAAAACACTCTTGGCCTTCTGCTGCCAGGTGTGTGCCACCCTGGCTCTCCCTGCCTTGGGGAGCTCTGTGTTTGGGGGTGCCACAAACACAGAGCAGTGCTGGAAATCTTCCCACTATCACCTGGCAGCCTCTCCTGGCACCTCCGTTTTTCCTTCACTGAGTGAGCAAAGGGGATGGGGTTGGTCAGGCATCTGTGGCCTCTCAGATGGGTGCTCCCCACATCCAGGATCAGTCTCATTCCTCGGGATCCCTTCCCAAGGGACAGCATCACCTTTCAGCGCCCATCTGCAGGACCAGTGCATGATTCTCTTGATGGCAGCAAATCCCCCTCCAGAGGTCATGTCCCCTTTGACTGACACCCACAATCCATATCCAAACCTAAGCAGGTTCCTCCATGGTCTGTTCCTCACCAGGGTGCTGTGGCTCCCTGCCTCACAAGCAGCAAAGTTCCAGGACTGCTGCTGGAACAGCCAGAGCCTGGGCTCTGCCAGGTCCTGTCTGCTGAACTCAGAGGCTGCTGCTCCCCACATCTCACCCAAGCCCTGCTCCAGGGGCAGGAGGGGCTATGGCGGGTGCATGGAGCCATCCTGGGGGTAGCACTTCCTCTCAGCTCAACTGGTGCATGTTTCAGCATAATTAGGCAGTTAATTGCACACTGGGATGGAATTGATGGGTGTGCAAGTGTAACCGGGATTTATTTTGAATCATTCGAGGTCTCTGCTGCCTCCTCCAGATCCAGCCAGCAGGGAGAGGCTGGAGCTTCAAACCTCTTTTGTTTGTTGTTATTTCAAATGTCCTTGATAATTAAGTGTTTATGGAATGGAGGAGGTAAATGAGCATGGGCGGCTCTGATGGAACTTGAGGTACAGCCACAACAGCAGCTGACTGGGAACAAAGAGCAGAGTCAAACAGTGAGGGGGGGATGTAGATCCCAAGAAAGGAGCCACTGTGCCAGGCACCCCCTGGCCGTGTGTTATCCACCAAACACACCTGGTCCTGAAGATGCTTTGCAGGGATGAAGAGAAGTGAAACATGATGGGTCTGGGTTTATTTTTTCCCCCTTCGAATCCAACTCAGCACAGGACTGAGCTGGAGCTGGGCACAGCAAATCTGCCCATCCTGGCTGTGCCAGGGGCTCTGCCCCATTCCCATGGGCAGTGAGGGCCATTGCTGCCCTGCCTGTGCTGGAGGAGCCACAGGAGTTATGGCTGGTGATAAAATCTTCCCTCCTGAGGCTCAGTGACCTGCTGGGTAGCGGCTCCATGGCCACCAGTGGCACCAGCAAATTGGGGTTTTATTTTATTAGTTTTAAATTTCCCAGCCATTAATTTCAGTGACTTCTGGCTCTCCCGACGAAGAGGTTTTTTTGAAGCTCCTTTCCCATGACACTCTCAGCAGCTGGGTACATTTGCACCAGGGCCTGGCAGCTCCTGCCCCTGCCTTGTCCTGTCCCTCCAGTCCCCCACAATGCAGCATTGGGGCTCAGGGCTGCACTTGGCCACTGAGCAGCCCTGAGACACTTTTTGGGGTGGCCCTGGCTGTGACCTGTGGCACCAGCTACCTCTCAGCAGCCCGTGGCGTGCAGGGCAGCTGAATGCAGCAGCTTGTGTGTGCTCATGTGTGTTTGTACATGCTTGTATGTGCATGTGTGAGCAAGTATCTTCATGTTCCAGCACTGGATGACCCCACAGTGAGGGGCTGAGGCGCCATTGATGGTCCCCCCACTGCCTCCTGTGCTGTTTGGGGTGGGTTTTGCCCCTCTCCAGCCCCGTTTCCAAACACCATAAAATCCTCAGCTAACAAATGCAGCGGCGAGTAGAAAAACGGCCTTTGCCATCCAGTGTGATTATAGGGAACAGAGCCAGGGGCCTCGGGGTGGGTTATAAATCTGATTTATTGACCCAGCCCAGAGCAGCCGCGGCTCTGGCTAGTGAGTAAGTCTTAAATTTCATTGGGTGATAAATACTGAGAGCGAATCAATTTGGTAGAAAAGCTAATTAGCCAGCGTGGTTCCGCATCGATCTCCGAGCCCCGCGTGGCCGGGTGCGAGCCAGGGCTTCCATCATCATCCTGTGGGCCCGGGCTGGGGCTGGGGCCCCCCGCACCAACTTCACCAACCTTTGCCATGTCCTCCCCAGCAGAAGGCTGGGGCGTGGCGTGGTGGGACACGGTCGGGGGATGGCATTGACCCGGGTGTTTGAGGGGGGCAGTGGGGGTCCTGGGGACCCCCTGACCGCCCGTCTGCCCCGATGCAGGTGGTGAAGGTGGTCGGCAGCAACATCTCCCACAAGCTGCGGCTGTCGCGAGTGAAGCTGGAGGACGAGGGGACCTACGAGTGCCGGGTGATCGACTCCAGCGACGGCAAGGCACGGCACCACAAGGTGAAGGCGTACCTGCGGGTGGAGGCAGCGGGGGGCCCGGGGCACCCCCAGGACACCGAGCTGCCGGAGGCCCCCCTGGCAGAGCTCACCGCGCCGGGCTCAGCCCACGCACATCACCACCACCACCACCACAAAGCCGGGAAGGAGCTGAGGAAGCGCTCGGCAGACACCTCCTGTGTGCTGTAGGTGGGCGGTGTGGGGGGACGCCGGAGCCCCCCTCCGCCCCGGACTCAGCGGAGCCATCAAGGGTCCCGCACCCCCTGCCAGAGACTGGCCCCACCACCCCGTCTTGTCCAGCACCCCTCACCACCTCCCCGTCCCCCAGGGCGCCGCGGGTTTTTCCCCAGCCACGGGGCACAGCGGTGCCAGGGCTCGGCGTGGTGCGGGAGCCGGACCTGTCAGTGCCACGGGTGCATCGCTGGGGCCGTGCCCGGGGCCGGGGCGTGTTGCCCACACGTGGTGGTCCCGTCCCCCCGGCCTTGTGCGGGTGGGCACCCGCTGCCACCGTGGTGCCGCGGGCTGTGCTGTGTCCCAGCTCTCTGCCCGGTGGAGACCCTCCTGCCCACGGGACCCTCCCTGCCCTCCCCTGTGCTTCGCAGACCCAGCCCCCTGTTCCTGTAGGTTGCCCCGTTTAGTTGCTCGGTTCCAGCCCCACAGTGCGTATCTAAGTTCCAGCCTCCATCCTACAGCCCGTGTGTATCCCCCCGCCCTGCCCTGCCCCTGCCTGCCCCGCAGCCCCCAGCACGTCAAGGCCTGAGCTCAGCAGAGGAAGGACGGCACGGCACATTCCTGGCATCCTCCCGGCACGCTCTGGCATCGCTCAGCCAGGCAGCTGCCCGTGCTCCGTGTATGCCTGGGAAGGTGTGCCATCGGAGCTGGCCCCTTGCACCCATCATTCCTCCTCCCCTGGCATTTCACAGAGGACGGGGCGCTCATCCGCCAGCCCCGTCCACCCCGGCCCCATCCCGTGCTGGTGTGGCTCTCGGCCCCCTCTCAGCCCAGCATCCCTCTCTCCCTCCCCGGCCACAGCACCACACTGCCCCGGGCAGGGTGTGGCCCACGGGCTCTTGTGTCGCACTGCAAACAGCAGAGCCCGTCTCTGCTGCCCCCACGGGTGACCACGGCCACTGGGGACAGAGCTGTGGGGAGGGAGAGGGGGGGTCCCGAGCCTCCCCGCCCGGGTACGGGGCACTGCTCCCCTGCTGCCCCCCAGCCTGCCACCATCAGACCTGCTGCAGCTAATAAAGCTCTTTAAAGGAAGCCTCTGTGTGTCTCTGTCTGTGCACGGCAAGGGGACATGGCTTTGGCACTGCCTTGGGTAAAAAGGGGCAGAGCTGGGGCTGCTGGACTGGGGCTGGGGATGAGGGTGGGCATCAACATCATCACCTGCAGCTGAGGGTTCAGAGCTTTAAAAAGCTGCAGCTGGGGAGCTCCTGCCTTGAGGGGTGCAGGATACAGCAGGGTCCCAGGTGAGGTGGGGATACTCCATGCTGTGGCTATGGAGTGCTGGGTCCTGTAGAGTGGCTGGGTGGGCTGCCAGCTGAAATCTTGACACCCACCTGGGCACTCAGACCAGATGTCCAGCCTGGTGGGAGGTGGGGGTTCCCAAAGCAGGGCTGCCACTGGGGCCTGGCTCTGCCTCTCCAGTGGGAGAGCAACTCTGAGCACTGGCAATGCCCAGCCTAGCCCAGCTGCCTGGAGTTCTGCAGCTCCTTTGCCGCTTGTTACTTCCTGGACCTCCATCATGCTCACCCCTTGCTGTGCTGATCAGAGGGAGAAAAAGCTGGTGGCTCTTTCTGCCACCAGAGGAGTCAGCCTGTGCAGGGGGCAGGAACAGGCAGAGGTGGATGGCATCTCTGGAGCTACAGTCACCTCTGTCAACTGGAGACCTGTGGTCTTGGGGAGCAAAGGGCACAGGAGAAAAATATTCAGGAACTGCAGAGCAAGGAGAGACTGCTGGTACAAAATTCCACTTTGCCACAAGCAATAATGGTGGCTGTGGTGTAGCAATCCCTGGCAGAGCTGTGGGGCTGGGGCTATGCTCAAATTCTCCCAGTCAGGGAGTGGGATTGCTGGGGGAAGAAGACAGATTGGGTTGCATTGGTCACTAGTGCAAAACACAGAACACAGCAGAGGAAAAGGAAGACCCAGGGACACACTAGGGAGGGCAGGAGGCTGCAAATCACCTCAAATGGGGAGTAAACAAATTGCTGTGCAGCACAGTGATTTGTAAAACTGGAGGAGAGCTTTAACAATAACAGGTTTTATTAGAAGAGATTAGTTTTGCTGAGTTTATAGGAAATTTTGGAAGCAGGAGACGAGGAGAGGACCCTGCTGGATCTGTGTGTGTGGCTCAGCGGTGCCTGGTGCCAGGGGCTGTGTGTGGGACTGTGCCCCCAGTCCCCCAGGGTCCTGGCTGGGTTTGTGCATGGAGGAGGTGGCTCGACATGGCTTTCTTGGCTCTGATCCCAGAGAGGGTGGCTGGAGTGGTGGGAGCTGGGGGTCTCCACCCCAGAGTGTTGGGGGCTGCTTGGTGGAGGAGAGTTCTGGTGGGGAAAGCCCTGGGCTTGTGAAGGGGCTGAGCTTAATATGCAAGTCACTGCTGGGGAGGAACCAGCCTCATGAAAATGCCATTCCCACACAGTCCCTCTCGCAGCCATTATCCTGCCTCAGACAAAAGCAATTTAGTCAGCCTCTAATAAAGCAAGGGCGATAACGAAGCTGAGAGGAGCTGATTGTGACAGGCAGGAGAGCCTCTCCTGCCACCAGCACCCACCTGCTGGCTGGGGCTGTGGGGAAAATCTCTGGACAGCAGCACTGTGAACCAGTTTCTGGGTGGGGGTGTCTTGGTGTAGTCAGCTGTGCCAGAGCCCTGGCTGGGTGATGTGGTTGGTTCCTGGGCACTGGGCAGTGATGAGACAATGCTGCCCTTGAATCATGTGCCTGTCCCTGCAGGATGGCAAGCCTTGGCATGGGTAGGCTGGCTCCTTGGAGTCCCCAGCACAGCACAGCTGAGCAGAGTGAGGCTGGATGCAGCATCTGCACCTAATGGATGAGTTTTGTCAAGAGCTACAACAGCCCAGAAAACTGCACCAGCCCCAAGGGCGCTTGGAAACCAAAGACAGTATTTCACCTCCCTGCCTGCCCTGTCAGAGCAGCTCTGAAGGCTCCTTTGTATAGAACCCAACCAGCGTTAAGCACTGAACAGATATTAAAACAGAGTAAAGCCGACCTGCAGCCCTGTCCTACTGGATAAAAAGCCATTGACTTGTGTTCTCCCTGGAGAAGAAACCAGAAGGAAAGCCTGAATAAAACCAGGGAGACAAGGGGAAGTAATTTCAGCTGAGGGATGTGGCAGCAGAGGCAGTGCCCTTGGGCCCACCAGCAGCGACTTGTTTCGGGTGTTGACCCAGGATCCCAACAGTGATGCACAAAGTCTGCTCCACGTAACAATCTATTTATTTCTTTGGTTTTTTGTATTTCTGAGCTTGCTTCCAAATTTAGTCAAGAACTGCCTTTTGCTTCACTTGCATAGATCTTCCCTGAGTGGCAGGAGGCAGCCTGCTGCCAGGAGCTGCTTGGGTGAAGCTGAGGGATCCAGGAGCTAGTGGGGTCTGGGAGGAGCTGAGCAGAGCAGTGCCTGTGGACAATCTCTGCAGTAAGAGCCTGGGGATATGGGAGCTGGAGATCAGGGGAGAGGCCCCTCAGCAGGGGCAGTGAGCTGACCCCAAGATGAGTCATCCTCTGCTCATTGTACCATGTTGCACCTACTTGGACAAACCACGGCACTACTGGGGTGTCACAGTGCTCACAGGCCCTGTCACTGCTGGCACTTCCTGACCATGGACAGGTACAGAGGCTGCACTGGGGCACAGGAAGGTGCTTCATCTAATTCTCCTTGGGGTGGGGGTTAGAAATGGCCTGAGAACCGTGATCTGGGCATGGGAGGAAATTGTAAATCACTCCTAGGTGTAAATCAGGGCTGGCTGATTCTCTATAGAACCTCACAGAGCGAGAGAGAGAACAGAGCACGTTTGGCCACCTCCATCTGCTCTCAGCAAACTGCAGCTGTGAGGAGCAGCCCTGATGCCTCTGAGAGGACACATTGTTCTTGCCAGTAACATAGGTGAGGAATTTATTGGAAATGCACTTTAACTTCTGAGATTAACTGCTTTTAAAGAGAACAGGTTTATAGTGCACCCCAAACAAGATTCTCTTCCTGGGAAGGGTAAAGGCCAGAAAAAGCTTTTGCTTTTGAGTTGTCAGTTACTGTCCAGCTGAGAGTGGGAGGGGTCACCACAGCTGTGAAGAGATCACAGAGGTGTGGGAGGTGCTAAAGGGGCATTCCCCCAAGGATCAAGGGTTAGGAAGTAATTTCTGGAAGATGACTCATTCTTCATACTGAAGAATTTGGAATACATGTGCCATTTTCTCTGCATATGGTGCTGGTGAGGCACAAGTCAGGAGGAGTCAGGGTCATGTACCCACCTCATCCTCAAACACTGCTTCAAAAAATAAACCTTCTGCCACAGGGACAGTGTCTCAGCCAGTGCCCCAGACTGGGCAGCCCTTCCTCTGCCCCTGAAGCATGTGGGTCCTCAGCGATGGCGTTTTCCCAGGTGAGCTCTATCCTGGTGTTTCCTCTTTCCCATTCCAGCTGCTGTGTAGGTCTGTCAGGAAGGAGATGCCTCTTGTGTGCTGGTCCCAGGCCCTGTGCCCTCCTGCTGCTGCAGCCTCTGGAGCAGGAGCAGCACGTTGTCTGTGAACTCGTTCCGTGGCCGCCCCATCCCGCTGAGCTTCACCGGGTGCAGGCTGGTGTGGGGGGGCTTGTACTCCTCAGGGCAGCACACCTCACTCAGGAGCAGCCAGGTGCTGTCAGGGTCCACGTGCATCAAGTGCAGGAAAACACTTGGGAAAACAGTAGGAAGAGAGAAAAGAAGTGTAAGGACAAGGGCTTGTGGCTGGCACCCAATGGGGTTATTAAGAGCTAAGGAAAGCTTTGATGCTGTTGGCAATCCCTGGCAGCTGCACAAATTCAGCTCTTTACAGAGGGCAGAGCAATGTCCCCCATGCCCCAGGAAGCAGCTCTGTGTCTCACAGCTAATGGCACGTGGGAGAAGAATATTTATGATACCACACAGTCACTTATGGACATCAAACAAGCAGCTGGTGCAGAACTGACCCAGGCTTGGTGCTGGCACTGTGTGAGTTCATCCTGGCACAAGCACAAACCTGCCTGTCCCATGTGCTGGGGAGGTGACTGTGGGTGACTGCATATGCTGTGCATATCTGGGATCTTTTGGACTACAGCTCCTGCAGAGATCTTGGGAGAAGTTGTCTGCGTTGTTCACCATCCTCTCTGGTTTTTGGGGAGTGAGGGAGTTAACCCATCTGGGCTTCTCTGCCTTTCCAGAGGTGAAAAACCCAAGAGTATTTGGGGACAGCTGCCCAGGCTGGCCCCCAAGGGAAACTCAATGCTGTATTTGAGGGCTTTTTGCTCAAGAGAGATTTCCCAAGCCCTTCTCAGCTGGCTCCAAGTTTTTGTTGTTCTGCACAGCACCTTTCACAAAGCAGGATTTTATACCAAAACCAAACACAATTTTCATTAACAACAGAATGAAGGAAAAGAGCAATCACAACTTCCTCTGAAGATTTACTGCTGTGTTGATGGTTTTCACTTTGCATTTCCATACCTCAGTAAGATGGGATTTGCCTTTCCAGCATGCCCTTCACACAGGGCTCCAGCTGTGAGCTGCTGGGACACAGCTGCTGCTGAAGAGCAGGAAGCTCAAGGAGTGAAAGAGCAAATGCTGATTTGTGTGACCTACACTTACCCACCCCCTCCTGCCAGTTCTCCCTGCAGCAACCTTTGGGCTTAGCTACATCTGTGTCAGGGTTTAATGCACAGAAGGTTTACTGGGCTTAACTGGTATTAAACTCTCTGGCTGTGCCATGAACAAAATTAGACTGGAATCTGCAAGGCCTCTTCCTGAATGGTGCTGAGTGCTCTGTGAGCACCAAAGGCACTCAGCACTCACCACACCCATGGTAGAGTTTTTCAAGATCCCAGTAAAGCCCAGCCATGTGTCTTCAGGTCTCTAGTTTTCAGTGAAATCATGGAGCTTTGAGGAGAGCAGCTGCCAGGTCAGGTAACGGGAAGAGAAATCCCAGAGTAGGTCTGTCTCTGCTCCCCCAAGAAGCACAGGACTGAACTACCTCTCTAAAAGCAAAGATCACCTGCTACAAAAGCCACACAAAATCCAGATCTGATTGCTGTCCAAATTTCTCCTGGAAGAGCTTTCATCCCTAAAGTGAGGTTGCTTCCAAAGCAGGGAGAAATCCCTTTGAGAAGCTCTCCTCTGAAAGGGAGTGCAGTGCCATGGGTAACGTGAAAGAGCACAGAAATGAGATGAAGGTAGGAGAGAGCTCCCTCTCCTCTCCACAATAACCCTGTGGATGTGACTTCTTACTCATGCCCAGCCAAAGCTGCTGCTTTTGCCTCGCTGCCATTAACACCTCACCTGTCCCTCAGTGCAGGTCTCTGAACAGCAAGAGGGAAGATGTCACCACTGAAGCTGTTGACAGTGTCCCCTCCCAAAGGTGCTGGCAGTGCCTATCTGCCTGCTCCAGAGAATCCAGTGGGAATGTGCTCTACAGTGATAGCTGGGCTTGGCAACAGCTGCTTCAGCAACACGACCTTTATTCTGTGGATTGGCCAGATGCAGGTGAGCTCACAGGACTCCTCATTCCCCTGGCTTTGTTCCTGCAGCTCTGCTGACTGGAAGGGGAGGACTGGCCCACTCGTGCCAGCCCAAGTGAGGGGCTGGTGGGGCAGAGTGTGGAGCTCTCACTGCTGCCTTCCTGGCTCTAGCTCTCCAGACAATGCCCTGCCTGTGCCCTCAGCCTGGCTGTGACAGTGGGAGCACATAGCTCTGTGTGCCAGCAAACACCAGCTCCCAGTGGTTCCACCCAGTTTTCAATGGGCTGCTGCTGGTGGGCAGCTGGAGAGATAATCCTCACTCCTTATGGCTGGATGGCAGCAGGCAAGGACAATGAATTGCTGTGAACAAGGGAATGGGGAATAATTGTGCAGCAAGCTGCTGATCCCCAGCACACACACAGCTGTAGCTCTTACACTCACAGCACAGACACTCTGCTCTCCAACCTCTTCCCAATCAGTTGCTCCAGGGAGAGTGACCCTCAGAGATTATCCATGCCCTGGAGAACTCACTGCCTCTGGTGCCCATAATGGCTCGAGGCTGTGATTATCCCTGATAGCCTGGAGTGCTCTGCAGCTTAAAGAACAACTTGACTTTTACATTTTCAAACTAACTCTGGGGTAGTTTCCAAGCAACCTGTTTCCATAGCAAAGAATCCTGGGGTTAATCCAAGTTTGTTTTCTGTTGTTGCCTTTTTCTTTTTCATTTTTTTTTCCTTAAATATAACTTTATTGACTTTTGCCTTGAGCAGGTGGCTGTTCTGACGTGCTTCAATCCAGCCTGGGAGTGACAGCTGACAATGAATATCCAACAAACCACACAAGTAAACCAGAAGAGGCAAGCTGCATAATCAACCTTGGTAACAAAAAAGGTCTCAAAATAGCTCATATTCGTCCCAAGTGTGCTAAACTTATTGTACTAGCACAGAGCAATTTGGCTATTCTATTACCTTGTCTTTTACCAAGCTCCAAGCAAAGTCATGGCAAGTGAGCAGACTGGCAGGACAAGCTTCCTGGCTTCCCATCCCTCCTGAGTGTTTAACTGGATACAGCCCACCATAGGTTTTGGTAAGAACTGAGGAAATTATTTTGGCATCTTAGGGGGAAAAAAATCATTCCTATCCAGACCGCTGACTGAAAGGTCATTGGCTGCAAACATTTAGTAGGAATTAAGTGTCAATTTCAAAACAGTCACTTGAAACTGAAAGAATGGAAAACCACTTGTCAGTTTGACAGGGGCCAGTGACAATTTCCTAATCTCTTTCCTTGAAAGGTTTTATTCCCTGAAGTGAAAAGCTTGTCAGGGATGATGCAATACATACATTGATGAGAAGCTCAGATTCACATATTGTGACTTTCAGTTTCCACCATCTCCCCCAGCCTTTTTCCCAGTGGTGGGGCCCCACACACCTCACCCCCCTGCCCAAGTCTTTCTGGGCATTTCCCCACCCTTGCGTGGGATCATCTTCTTCGATGATGGCAAAACCCTTCCTAGTGCTCCTTGGCATTCCCAAACTGTTCTTCAGTAGGTTTGGTCTCTTTAGTGATTTTGCATTTGGTTTTTGTTTGGTTTTTTAAAGAGCTTTGGATAATACTCTCTTGGAATATTGTCAGCAGTCATCTAAAGCCTATTGTTATTGTCCCATTCTGTCTTCCTCAGATGTCCTGGAGTTCTTTTTTTCCCCAGCATCTAGTTTTGCCTGTTGAGTATTGCACGAAACTGCAGTTACAGAAATCACTTACTCCCACAGCTTCATCTAATAAAGCTACATGGTCCCATAAATGGGATTAAGCAGACTCCTTGGGGCATGATAACATCCCTGGATGATTAGCCAAACTCCCTTTCTCTCTCTTTTTTTTTTTTTTTTGGTGTGTGTGTGGCTCAAGCACCTTGGCCAAAATTTCCCACTCAGCCCTTTGCACGCCTACAGAATCCTCATGTAGTCAGTGTATGATTTTTGGAGCTGCAACTGACTTTTCAAGTCCTGACCTTGCTCTTGACAGGTCACAACCCATCAGCTGAATAAGAATCCTAAGAGCTGAGCAAAGGCCAGTTAGTATAAATCACCATGGCAAGCTGATTCCAAACATCCTTTTACCTCCTATGATTTCTGCCGTGATAAAGCTGAGTTATGTGACGTACGCTGGTGCTCAGGCTGGGGCTAAGATTAGTTCTGGTCTATCTGTTTTTAGAAGCATTTAAAATGCAGAATTTCTCATGTATCAGGCTGATAACACTGCCCTTGCTTAGATGGAGAGGGCCTTATGTGTGACAGCCCGTGTCAGTTTGCAGGATTACTTTCAGACACATGGAGAGGAAGAAGAGCCAGAACTTACAGGAGTGTGGTGGTTCAGCAGCTGGAGAACAGAAATGGAAGGGTGGCTGAGAAGTGATTATTATCCTGATACAGGAGCTGATTGTTATGGTCTAAACTAATTTTGACTTTTCCAGGCTGAAACCTCTTATCAGGGAAATACTGTTAAAAGTGAGTGTGATACAATGAACTCTGATATATCCAGGCTCCAAGACCAGGGATCTTCAGTTCGGTCACAGGACAGAACTGAAGAAATTAAACCCAAAAGAAACCTCCAAATGCTGCCATGTCCATAGTGTCAGGCCAGGCATGATGCATGCCTCAGTGCATACATATGTCTGGTCAATGGAATTAAACAGGAGACAGCAAGGGCTTCTATGAGCAGCTTGGTTCACTGACATATGTGATGTATGTTGCATCAAAAGCATGGGGGGAGGAGCAAAACATATGGTATTTCCTCCTTAAAATATAATAAAAGCAACATACAGGAGAAAAATGTTACTTGCCCTGAACTTTGCTGCCCTTTTGCTTCAACAAGTGAGCTCACTTCACCATACTGCTTCCAACAGGGCTCATTTCATATTCCCCCTACCCCTGCTGTTGGGGGGAAATTGCACAGCTTCTCAAGCTGCTTGGTTAATGATTTAAAAGCTTCAGCTTCCAAATATCTAGATAAATCCTGGTGTTCTGCTTTTCATCCAGCATTGCTTGCACAGACTGAGGCATTACTGCATTAAGGGGATGCACTCCCACAGCATAGAGCCCCTCAGCTGAACAAACACTGCTGGAGCCTGCTGTGCTGCCGTGAAAGCCTCCAAGGTAAAAATAAACCTGCTCCCACTCGCGCAGAGACACAAACAAAGGAATGCTCCAGCTCCGGAGAGAGCTGGCTCTGAACTGCTGCTCAGCCACACAAAGCTCTTCACACCCCGCGCCCCCGGGAGCCTGAGCTTTGTGAAAGGGAATGGATGGGCTGCACTTCCCTTTGCTTCCCTTCCCAGCAGCCTGCCCTGGAAATCTGAAACCGCAGAGCCTGCGGAACCTGCTGGTTTCCCCTCCCCTCGGGGGACGGCAGGACTGGCCACACAGGAAGGGAGAGGGTGGTTTTCACCCCCATCCTTCGGCAGAGGGGCTTTCTGATTTATGACCCCTGTTCTGTACCTGGACTCGTTTTGTCTCCTGAAATCTCTGGCCTTGGTTCCAGGTGACAACATATGACAACAGTGATTTCTTATCCTGACAGCAGAACATGCTGAGCAGGGTTTTGTACACCAAGCAGCAAAGTATGTCTGTCAACACTTCCTAGAGCTGGAGTGTGTTCACCTAAAGCATCTTTGCTCTTTCAGACTCTCCCAGTCTCCTCAGAGCAACACTGGTGCCAAGACTGACAGCTTCCCAAACAAACTCTGGTCCACCTGGCAGAGCCTGGGTTGGAGCCCAGGGAAAATGGAAGGAGAGCAAAAGTAAATCCCCCAGCCTGCAGAAGGTATTAAGTGATAAAATACAAGGGAATGCCTGGCACATCCTCTTCTATAGCTGTATTCCCTCTGCAGTTTGATGCCACCAGTGGGCCAAGAGCTTCAAGTACTTGGTTAGGAAAAAGGAAGTAGCACATCTTCCCCTCTGTCCCCAAATGCACTGCAAGGTCACCTGAAATGTCTGTGCAAGCTGACAACTGATCTCTCTAACTCATTTTGGGGAGTAAATGGTACTTCACCACAGAAAACTTCCAAGAGAGGCCCTGTTGTACAGGACTTTAACATGCTGGAAGGTGGAACAGAAAAGGTGCAAAAGGAATGGGATCACCATGCTCCCTCTGTCCCCCACTATTCGTACACCCAACACACCTGCATTTAAGAGACATTACCTCTGGGCAGCTTCTTGCAGTTTCACAGGTTGCTTGGCACTGAGGTAAATCAGGCAGGCATCTGCCACTTTATTCAGGTCACTCTCGCCTGCAGAAATGGAACAGGAAAGAAGGGTAGGAGGTGACCTCCTCAGCAGCTGCTGCCTAATGGAATCAGCTCCAAATTGGCAGCAGAGGCTTCAGAGCCTTTGAGCTGTCTGACCTGGAGCTCTTCTGACCTTGCCTTTTAAGCATCTTGCTGCAAAGCCAGGAAAGCAATCAAGGGCACTGAGAGGAAAAGAACAACTAGCCAGCAAACCTTCTCCCCCATCAAAGTCAGTTCCAGAAATTTCACTTGGGGAGAATTTCGGAGTCTCATTCAATAGAAGACTGTGATGTGCTGGATTTAAAGGGTCACCCAGAGATAAGTCCACAGTGGAACCAGCTAGCCAGAAGTCTTATCTGGGCTCCAGTTTGTCCACTAAGAACAAAGTGTGGCCCAACAGGCCCTACAGCAATGCAGGGACTCCGTCCTATACCTTCTTCTCATCCACAAGTAGGATGAGCAGTCAGATTTTGCATGTGGTGGGAACCTTCTCCCCCATTTGTCTCCTGGGGAGAAAAGAGCACCCAGCACCTCTTTACAGAGCTCCCAAAGAGAACAGATTCAGGCTAGAGAAGATCAGGAAATCAATTCCATGGGCAGCAGGAGGAGAAGCAGCAAGCTGAGAGGAGAGAGCAAAGTCTGGCAGAGATCCACACAACCTGTGCTTCCCCTGGTACTCACCCATGTCCAGCCTCTCGCAGAGAGAGCCCAGGCCCTGCAGCACAGCCAGCTGCAGCTTGAAGGCCAGTGTGTGGCTGTACACAGGCCCAGCTCTGGCACTCACTGGGGCCTGGCTGAGGAGGGAACTGGTCAGCTTGGGCAGGACATCTTTGGAGAACCTCTGCCTCAGGAAGTCCCCACACGTTTGGCCCAGGGTACACAGCACCTAAGGGAGACGACAGTTACAGGCGATAGTGCACACACACTGGCCTGGGAGGAGCTCAGTGATCCACACCAGCCTGGGGAATTCACACATTCACTCTCCCTGGAGAATTGTTTTTGCAGATGAGAGCATTGTGACCACAACTGCCCCAGTTTCCCCATAATGAGCAGAAGGTGAATGTTTGAGAGGCTGAGTGAGCTGCACCCTGCTCTGCAGTGTCACCTGGCTGACCTCCTGGGCTGCCCTTCCCTCATTAGCACAGTAAAGGTAAGAGCAGCTGTGCAGTCTTACTCAGAATTAGTGGAGGAGTCTCTGATGGAAAATGCCATTAAATATCATTATATCCTTAAATCTCTTTTGTGGTGCAGACAACCCATCTTTCCAAGCACGTCAGCAAGCAGACAGGCCAAGTGGCCACAGAAAAGGGCACCCAACACTACTGGTGTGTGCCCAGGATCAAACTCAGCTTGGGTAGAGAATGGCCCTAAATGCATGTAAAAACAAAGGGGATCCATGTGGCCAGAACACTGATCTCTCTTTTGGAACTTCACTGAGCTCATGGTCTCAGTGTGCAGGACTGAGATGCTGGTTATGTTGTGTTTGCTTTACACTGATAAGACATTTCTTGTCCCGGAGTTTAGGCAGGAAGACACTTTGGGGGGAATTCATATAGCAAAACCCAAGCTGGGTGCAGACTGTAATAATGACTTGAACTTTTCAAGAGTTAGTTAGTTTTTGCACAGCAATCTCTACCTCCTTTTCAGGCACATGATAGGTATGACTATTCTGAGATTCTAGTGTGTGGCTTCTGGAATTTGGTGAATCAAAACTCTCTTTATTCACACTGAAGTATTCTAAAACGAATCTCACTCTGCCCAGCAGATGAATTCCTCTGCAATGCTGGGGCTGGCAACCTCTGGAAACATGCTTTACTGGCCAGCCTGTGAGTCAGGAGGAGAAAGGAGCCAGCTGACAAGGTCAGGAGCTCTTTAATAATGTAATTACAGGGCCAAGTCTTTGTTCAACCTCTCCCCTCCCTTGCCAATGCCTCAATCATGAAATATTCCCCTATCTTCAATCTGAGACTTCCAAAGAGGATGCTGGGACTGTGTCTCCAGCAAGGCCTGTATGACTGTATGATGCCCCTAACAGCTGCTCAGGCTGTAGAGCTGTTTTTCTCATGCCTGCAATAACCACCAACATTGCTGCTTCCCCCAGGAACAGCATCAAGGGTTTACCTCTGGACAAGCAGCAGTGAGTACAAACCCACCCACAGCAGAACATGGTGACCCCATGCTCCAAACCACGTTTAAACATCGCTGCAGGAGCTTGGTGCTCTCTCCTGAGCTGCAGCACTGCCTGAGCCACTTCCTGCCCAAGCCCCAGCTGGAAATGCTGCTGGCAGCCACCTCCATACCTTGAAGGCTCTGAGCACTGCCAGAGGGTCGTCGCTAATCAGCCGGGTGACGAGAGCTGGCCAGACACGGTGAGCCATGGGAAGCAGATGGTTTCCATGAGGATGCAGCACAGTTACACAGAGCTCCAGCACGTCCAGGACCTGGGCAGGAGGGGAGGGGACAGACTCTGAGTGCTGCAGTGCCAGGCATTCAGGTGGATCCCAGCACCACGTCAGGAAGCTGGGAGGAGGGGTTGAACAGCAAAGGGTGCAGTTTTACCGCAGCAGGAATGGGGACAAGTGAACAGTGCCTAGAGATCAGGCCTGTTTGGAAAGGGACAAGCCCTGCAGTGACACAACCTGTGCTGGGTACAGAGCAGGATTCCTGCCCTGATCCCACAGGCTGAGCTGCACACTTGGACCCCACTGCGGCTGTGGCAGCAAGATCACCTGGCAGAGCTGGGACTGCTGGGATGAGAATCTGGGTTATGCCTCATTTTTCCATCTTACTTTGCACTTTAAAAGGAGGCCACCTTCAAAGGGTTTTCATAATTAGAAAAAAGCCAGGCTTTTAGCCCTGCTTATCATCACCCCAGCTACTTCAAAAACATTCATCAGCCTGTGCAATGCAGCCTGAGGAAGGGGGATGGGAGGCACAGATGGGAGAAAGATGCTCCTGTTTCCTCCACCAAAGGACAAAGCACAAGACTTAACTGTCATGAGCATCAAGGGAAAGTGCCCAATACAAAGCCACCCTTAAGATTCTGTTCCACCTGGCTGCCATTCCTAATCCAGAGCGCTCCCAAAAATCTACCTCCCTTTCTCTTGCCAGGTTTGCAGGATCTGTCCTGCTCGAGCATATGGCAGCACAAACCTGGGGATGGGAGGGAGCCCAACGTGCATGGCACACACGCTGAGGAGCTACCAGCCCCTTCGTGGGCACCATCTGTCCCCTCAGAGCCAGAGATTACCCACCTTCAGCCGCACTCGGAGGCTCCCGTCAGACAGCAAGTGGATGCACCTCTCCATCACATCCCTGGCCAGCTGAGCATGGATTGGCATTGGAGCTTCTCCTTCTGTGTCAGAGTTGGGCTCTGGCTCAGCAAGGGGAACCTCACCTGGAAGACAAAACCATTACTGAAGCCGTGAAAATGACTCAAGAGCCCTGGGAGATCACAGTACCCACCCACAACCACTCTGCAAATTCCTGAGTAAGGCCTTTGGCATTTTTTAATGTACTTAGATATAGTTAAGCCTATGAGTTCTGTGAGTTAGTGTCAGGTTCAGTTAAGAGTGTGGGGCTAGGGAATGTTCGCTTTCTTTACTGGACAATGCAGCTGGTCTGACATTTGCAGTCTCTTCTCACCATGGACTTGTTTCCCATTGATTTTTATTAAAAATGAAAAGCCTGGGTATTTAAAGATGAAGTATTTAAAGGTCAGGATTGCAGCACAGCCCAGTGAAGACTAAAAAGTTCCCTATATGAATGTCTGCAGTGCCTTCCAAGGCCAAGTAAAAAGGGAGCAGTGGCATCATTAGCCAGGAGAAAACAGTACAGAGATTCCCAAGGGAACACAAGGAAAATGCATAGGATCCTGGAAAGGGGAACCTTCAGGTCCTGAACCCAAATGAACTGTTATGAGGCAAGAAAAAACACAATGTGCTTGTGTCTCAGAGCTAGAGAAGCCTTAATCTGCAAATATTTGGCTCCCCCACTCAAACAGAACAAAGCGAGAACACCCAACAGGACTTTACATGAACCAAGGTCAGCCCAAAGAAGACCTGAGACTGTCAGCCTGGTCCCAAGGCCCCCCATGTGACAAAAGGACACTTTGGAGGTCACAGTCTCTCTGCAAGCTGTCCATGCTCCTCTCCAGCCACGCACAGCACTGACCTGCCTCCTCCTCCTCCAGGTCAGGAAGATCACCCTCTGCGATCTGCTTCTGGCTGACATAGTCAAGGAAGAATCGTTCCAGTTCTTGACTTGTCATTGTCACCTCCAGCTGGCCCTGGGACCGAGCCCTGCTCTGCCCCTTGTCAGTCTGCCTTTGCTGGTGTTCCTCAGCACTGGGCACTCCAAACCACTGCACTGCAAAAAAGGAACTGACATGTCACTGAGCAACCACGATCCCCTCCTGCAAGTCAGCAAGGTGCCATGGATTCCATGAGAGATGAGATGGTTCTCACACCTCATGGGATTGCACCTGACTGAGGCACCTGCTGTCACATCCCAGTCACCTTCTTGATAGTATGGGAATGTTAAAAAGGAATAGATGCCATGTGCTCCTACAGAATGTTCATGGCAGCAGCGAATCCTTCCTTTCTCAGCCACTAAAGGCCAAGCTCATGTGAAAGGCTGCAGGCCAGGCAAACTGGAGAGGGAAAGCTACTGGTGATCTTAGCTTCAGCACTGCCCCAGCATGCAAAGCACAGTGGCCACCACACTGCAACACCTTGGCTACCTGGAACCTCCCATGGCAAGTGGAAAGGTCCAAGACAAGTACCCTTAGTGACAGCAAGGCTGAATTACACAAAGTAAACATTGTTTTGGTACCTAGAGCAGTCATGACTGAGTGGAGGACCCTGAGGAAGGTGGAAGCCTGGCTATTGTAAGACTGATCTAGTGCAGACAGGACATCTTGGATTACATCTTCCACCAGTGGCAGCAAGCTGGCATCCGAATGCCTCAGCATCGTGTCCAGGACCTGGGATGCACGTGGCTGATAGGCCAGATGGCGCAAATTCAGGGAAATCCCATTCACCAGATAGTCAGAATTCTCATTAATCAAACACTGCACCGAGTCGTAACCACAGGCCTCACAAATGTCTGCCAGTGTCCCCAGTGCTGTCTCACTGATGAGCAGAGTCTTGTCACCAGCCTTTTCCAGCACAGGGTAGAGAGCTGACAGCAGCAGCAGCCGGAACTCCTTCCCAAGGACTGCAGCAAAGCAGCCAACGCCCTCCAGCTGGATGCAGATCTGCCAGATGTTGCTGTTCATGGTGCGGGTTGTGACTGGGGGCTCCGGGGACAGAAGCAGAACGCTGCTGGACGCCCCTCCTGCACGGACAGAGAGTCCCTGCTGCACTGACTGCTCAGGGCTGCCTTCCTCTGTGTCAATGCTAGTGACCAAATACCAGTTTGCCTGGTCCATGTACTCATCCAGAATGGACGTTATGGACCCTTCGAGATCATCCATGCTCAGTGGAACTTCCCTCTCCTGCAGGAAATCCACTCCCACTCCGGCAGCTCCCGTGACCAGCTCGTTGAGGATCATGGCTGCCTGCTTTCTGTACAGGCCAGACTCATTGTACAGCCCCATGAAGTGATCCACAAGCAAGTAGAGGTTCCCGTAGTAGCCAAGAACACGACACACTTGCTGAAGGAGCTGGAAAACCTTTTCCTCTGTGAAGAAACGGAAGTATTTCTTCTGGCACCTGGCCATCTGCACACCCTGCTGCAAGGGGCCTGGAGGCCCAGGGCGCCGGGCCTCCACTATCTTCACATCTGTCACATCCAGCTCCAGAACCTGCACCAGTGCCTTGGACAGGCGCTGCAGGTGGGACACAGAGTTGAGGACAAGGTTAATCTTGGGGCCCAGCAGCTTCAGGTAGCCAAGCAATAAGCTCAGCGTGGAAACCTTGCCCATGTCATCCTGAGAGTTCATCAGGCGGGGAAGAGCTGTGGCGAGGGAATGGAGGTTCTCAGAGAGGACATCAGCAAGAGCCCTGTTCTGTGCCACAATCCTCTGCTCTCCAATCCCTCGCAGGACTTTGTTACACCTGCTCTGAACTTCACTGTTTTCATCATTGACCAGCCCAACCAAGGCCTTTAAGAGGTGACCGAATGAGTCCACCAGTGACTGACTGCAGTTCCTCAGTAAGTGGTGGACCAGTTCCACCAGCTCCAGTCTCACCTTCCAGTGGGGGTGAACTGAAGAAGATTCAACCACTTTGTGCAAGAGAAGAGAAAGTTTTTCAGCAGTACTTTTAGTCCAGTCAGGTCCTCTGTGGATCATTAGTTCTGATATTCTGCTGTGTTCCACTGGCAGCTTTTCCTTACTCTTTGGGATTCTGGCTAGCTGTTTGTCAGCCATGACCAAGCCAACAATCAGATAAAAGAGTCTGATGGCAGAAACAGTGGTTTTGTGACCTTGTTTGATGTCTCCAGCAATAACTCGAGACAGCGTAATAGAAATCCCAGGCAGAAAAGAAGCAAACAAATCCCCACATTGCTGTGCCTCGTCTTCATCCAGGTGCCGGTGCTCCTGGCAGTCACACTGCAGAACCAGGACCTGCAAGCACTCCAAAGCAGAGATCTTGATTTGCTTTGCTTTTTCTTGCTCTGCAAGCGTCAGAAGCAAAGACACAGCAAATCCTAAGAGCGGAAGGGTGGAAGGTTGGTACAGAGACAAGATAACATCCCCATAGGCCGAGTGCATCAGGGTGTGGAGAGCCTGGATCACAGCCAGCTTCAGCTCCTCGGACACCGGGGCGGCTTTGCCCGAGCTGGGAGGGGGAGCGAGGCAGGTACAGAGCTCAGAGAAGAGCTCCTGCAGCAGCTCCTGCTTCTTCACGCACGTCGCCGCAAGCACGGAGGAGATGCACTGCACCAGGCTCTGCACCAGCCGCTCCTGCTTGGGCCCCGGCATCCGCAGGGCCAAGCGCAGCGGGAACAGCACGTACTCCTGCAGCTCCTGCAGGGCCGCGCCGCTCACCCCGGCCAGGTGCGCCTGCAGCTGCCGCACGTTCTCCACCGTCTGCACCCGCGTCAGCTGCACGCAGACGGGGCGCAGCGCCCCGAACGCCGCCTGCGGGGTGTCGAACACG
>JANPWX010000274.1:0-61098 GCA_024734555.1 Trochalopteron elliotii | reverse complement strand
TGTTGTTGTTGTTTACTGAACTTTGGGGGGAATACCACGTGTGAGGGGTGTATTCCGGTGATACAGGCGGCGTTTTTGGGAAGGCGGAGGATGGAGGCACAGCCAAGTATGGGTTGAGAGGGAGAGGATGCTCAGCTCTGGGCGGGCGCTTTGGCTGTAAAACAAGAGCTGTACGAATTACCTTCTCCTGGCTGTGCTCTAGCTGTTTGGCTCCGTTTTTAAATTCTGAGTTTGGATTCATGCAACTCACCCATTGTAGAATTAGTGAGAGGAGATAAGCAAAGAAAAAGCATAGGTCTATAAAGACTCTTCATAACAGCAGAAGTCCATAAAACTCTTCGGTGCTATCATCCAGAAACATTTTGTGCGTGTTTTTCTTGCAGATTAACTAAAGGTAATTTCCCAGATGGCTTCATCCTGAAGTCAAGGGAGACTGACTGCCAGTGCCTAGTGGAAGAAGTTCCTGCCGATGGCAGGGGGTGGGAAAGAGGTGATCCTTAGGGTCTCTCCCAACCCAGAGCATTCTGGGGTTCTGTGTGGATGCCCTGTCCCCAGGTGCAGCTCTGAAAGCAGCCAGTGTCAGCATTCCCCTGCGGGCCCCTTGGAGGAGCTGGTATATCTTCTGTGTGATTGCTAATTTTTGCCATTTGTAGTTTATTTTTGAGTTTTTGGAAAGTCTCCATTTGCCCCGTTGTGGAAATGAGCACCTTTGTTTTCTGCCTTCTGCGTGTTTGTGGTTGTTTTGCTTGGGGGAACAGCAAAACTCCCCAGTTCAGGGAGTTTTTTGTTTAAAATTTACTGATTTTTCAGAGTTGAGGTGTCACTGTGCACCAAAAGCATTAAAGTCGTGTTTGTTTTATGAATTAATTAAAAAAGAGCTGAAGTGAGGCCATTAGGAACTACTTGACTTGAAAGCTCTTGATTTCCTTTGGTAACATGGAAATGTTTTGAACTTTGTTTTTAGACTGTAAAAGGTGTAAACAACTTTGAAAGCCCTGTTAACGATTCCAGGTGAAAGAAGTGAGAAATAAATGCAAACTCTCCTTTTGTTTTTTCCTTTTTTCTTTTTCTTTTCTTTCTTTCCCTTTCTCAGCAAAATCGAGTAGGAAACTTACTTTCCTCTATTTAGCAAACGATGTCATCCAGAACAGTAAGAGGAAAGGTCCTGAATTTACCAGGGAATTTGAATCTGTTCTCGTGGATGCATTTTCTCACGTTGCCAGGTATGTTGCTGTATTTCAGCCTTCCTCTCTAGGGATTTGCATTCTTGTTATTCAAAGCTTAATTCAGTTGGATTTTGTAGGTTTTTTTAAGTCTAGGGGGTTTGTAGCCTCTCTGTAGTAGAGATTGGATCCTGACTGCTTTGTGGCTGGGGACTGTTCAGTGTGAATGGGTAACTCTGTGTGTGAGCCATTCCTTCACAGCTTCACATGTTTGTTCTCTATGTGCAGCTCCTATGGACTTTATTTCAATTGTTACCTAAAGATCTGGCAGATCTGTTTGTGGGCAGTGGAATTGAACAGTTGGTTGTGTTTATTAAAGCCACATAATGAATGGCTCTGCCCCATTGTCAAAAGACTTTAAAAGAGCTGATGTTTTGGGTCACTGGATTCTCACCAGCCTCCTGGTTTGAGCAGTTTCTTTGTGTGATCCCTGATCAGTAATATCCTTGCTGGAGGAAGGAAGGATTTCATAGTTAAAAGGGAAGAAGTGATGCAGCCACCACCTTATCAAAAATGCACTGTTGTTTAGTTAAGGTTGTGTCTAAACGACATAATAAGTCCTGTTATCTCAGCTAAACAACATTAATGCTCTGGGTGTTTGTCTGTTCTGGAGGGCTGTCTGACTGTCAGAGCACTCTCTGAGTGCATTTAAGTGCCTAATGATCCAATCAGCCTCCTTTTAATTGAGATGTTATTGACTGAAACAACTGTTTAAAGTTAATACTCGGAATTCTAAACTCGTCAGCTTCAGGGTTTTTTATAACTCTTATTGCAAATTCTGAATGATAGCAAGTTTCTTCTTTCACAACTTTTCTGCTCTTACTTTGAGGTGGGAATGATGAGGCACTTCCAGGCAATCTTTAGGTCAAAAGAAGGGGAAAATTGGCCACAAGTATGTTTTGCACAGTTTGTCTCAGACAGTATGAGCAAGATTCTCTCCAAATGTTCACATATTGCAATGGGTGCTGCTGCCAGTTTGGAAGATGCTCTCTGAAAACATAAGGAGTGTTGATCAGCTGAATGTAATGATTTCCTAATCTTTGGACAGAGAAGCAGACGAGGGCTGCAAGAAGCCCTTGGAACGATTGCTGAACATCTGGCAGGAGAGGAGTGTGTATGGCAGCGAGTTCATCCAGCAGCTCAAACTGTCTATGGAAGACTCCAACAGCCCCCAAACAAAAGGTAATTGTGTATTGCTTGTCATGTGTGTTTTGTTTTTAAATTGGTGCATGTTTCACTGGAAATACTGTGAGGATTTGAGCTCTGGGCATGTTTAGTTGAGTTGTTGCCAGAGCTGGTCGTGGAGATTCTTCAGGACTGTGTTGGGAAGTCTAATTTTCATTAAACCCTCAGTTCTGGTTTGCAGGTGTGCCTTGGGGCTGGCAGTGAGCTTAACTGGGTGTGATGTCTGGTGCTGCTTGTGCAGATACAGTGCTCCAGGGCTGCCTTTTGGGGTGAAAGCAAGTTAGTCATGCAGGAGCTGTTGTGTCCACCTCAGGTCGTGTCCCACTCTGCATCTCTGAGACTGCTCAGCTGGGTTATTAGAGTCTCTTATTCAACACTGTTAGTGCTTTCATTATCATATTAATTGTCTTGTTTACCATAGTTACTGTATTTTTATTATGATGCAGCAAGGAGTTTTGAATAATTGAAGTCTGGAATATATGCCCCAGAAGCTTGTCTGAAATCTTTTTTTCTTACACCAGCTGATGTAATTTGGAAAAAAACTCTAACTTTGCATAATTTAATATCATTAGAGCATCACATGATACAATGTTCTTATTACTGCATGTGACCTATGAGAAACTGAGCATAAACTTGTGTTTACACTGCTTTGATTTACTGCTCTGGCAGATCTTGCCTCTTCTATAGCACTTGGAGGTGTTTCACTGGTAGTGCTCCTGTGGAAAGAAGGGAGCAGTGGGATGCCTAAACTAGGGAAGGTGAGGGTCAGTAAAAACCAAGAGTGTTCTGGTCAAGGGAATATTTGTCCACCTTACAGCTGAAGGAAGTGGTTGCTTCATTCCTGGAAGTGTTCAAGTCCAGGCTGGATGGGGCCCTGAGCAAGCTGGTCTTGTGGCAGGTGTTCCTGCCCATGGCAAGGGAGCAGGAATGAGATGGCCTTTAAGGTCCTTTCTGTTAAAACATTCTATGATTCTGTGAAGTGTCAGTGTCTTCAAATGAACTAGAATGACATTGCTGCTCTGGTCTTTTTTTTTTTTTTTTTCTACTCCCCACAGAGTTCTGATGGTGTGAGAAAGTTGGTTTGGTCATCAGTAAAAGGCTTTTACACCATTCTTAGGTGGTGAAAACAAGGTCTTATTCAGTTGGTATTTAATGTAGCATTAATACGAAGATATGAGCATAAATAAGGTCTGTATGTGGAGACATCTCTGGCTGTAGCTTTGTGCTTTTTCACACTGCTTTGGGCAGAGCTGCTGGATGGATGCTTTAGCAGCTCACACCAGTGCCCTTCCACCTGCCCTTGATTGAGGTATACCTTTTGAAAGATGACTTTTGCATTTTTTTCCCCAAATGTTATGAGCCAGCTGTCCTGACCAAAGGGGTTGTCCCATCTGTATGGAGACAGAGGGAGTCTGTGCTCTGAGGGGTGAAGGTGAACTGACTCTGCATGAACTGGCTCATGTTGGGGTTCCTCTTGTCTGGGTGCAGTGAATGAGGCACCTGTGTGTTATCAAAGGCCAGAATTTACACTCCTGATAACCCTGACCTGATTAACTGAGGATTTGAAACTTTAATTTAGTGTATCTGGGTAAGTGTTTCACAAGTGTTTAACTTTGAATCTAAAGGCACTGATAATTGATATCATGTGTTATTTCCTGGTCATTTGGCAACCAGCTGTGGCTCAGTGTCCTTTCCCTTTGGCTGATGGTATCAACCACTTTGCTATTGTTGTTTTCTCAATTAAAAAAAGTTTGTACAAAATCAAATTTTCTAAGAGTAGCAGATCTTTGTCTGTGGGAAGCAGAGTGAAGGAATACAAACCCTTAATGAACTGCTGTGTGCACAGCTTCACTTGGCAAGAAACTTCATTTCTGCCTGGGTAATTAGAGATATTAATGTAGTATCTTTTATTTGAAGGAAAGTCGAGGCCTTTTCATGAGTGTGCATGTTACTGCCTTGTCAATTCCTGGTCAGAAAGAAATTTGAAAAATTGAGCTGAGTTATCCTGTGGGCTTTTTCCTTGCTTTGACTGGCATATGTGTAAATTAGCTTCTTGATGGTAAGAGCTAGTTTCACCTGGGGGTTTCATGGATTTCTGAGATAAATTGGTGTGTGAGTTTCTGATGAGTTGCAGAAGGCTTTTTTGTGGTTGCTTTATTCCATTTTCAAACCAGGTGAACATAATCATGATGGAGATTAAGGTGTCCTGGTTTACAGATAGAACAGTTGTCATAAAGGTGGAAAACCATACTCCAGTGTTCCTCCAAAGCCATTCTGGCTTTGTGGACTCCCAAGGTAGGCACAGCTGAGAAACAGGCAATGTTAGTGCCAGTAGATTGGTGCAAGCTGTGCTGTTGAAGTGTTGGAGCTCCTTAAAGGTACCTGGTGCTATTGATAACACCTGGTGTTGTGGTAACAGTTATTCTTTTCTTCAGCCCGAGGTATGGCAACAGGTCAGTGCAGGTAGTTCTCTGTTATTTTTTATACTGCAGTGTCTTAAATTCCTGGGCTGGTGGGTGCTTCTCTCTGAGAAGGATGGCTCTGCTTGTCTTGAGAGCACCACGTAGAGTTGTGGGACTTGCCAAAATGCCATGGAGTCCTGTATCAGTGAGGAAATATGTCTTTAAAGCTCATCAGCAAGTGTTTCAGTGGTACAGTTTGTTTCTTGTTTGGTGAGTAGCAAGGCCTTGGGTAATGCACAGCAATTCAGTTATCTGCACATGCTGAGTTCCTGCTGTGAAGCAGAGCTGATTTCCCTTCAGAGAGACAGAGGGGTAAGACAGCCAGCCCTTTCTAAGCATTGTATTCCCTGGTTTGACTGCTCAGTGGTGCAGCTGACTACCAGATTTTAGTCTTTTGGATTCCTTAAGGAGATATGCATATGCATGGAAATGAGCTTTTGAATATTGATACATTGTTTTATCTCTAAATGTATTCATTAAGCTTGCATTTGCTTTCTCATTAATCTCATTTTTATTAGGATGTTTCTTTTCACAAGCAATAGGCAAGAGAAAAACCACCCATTTCTCTCAAAGACTGGAAAAACTAGGTCTTAAAGGTTTGATGTGAAACCCTTCAGGCAATACAACAGATATAGCTGATGTGTTTTCTTTTTGTTGTCTTTGTAACAAGCAGTTGAAGAAGGTCCTTGAATGTGCTGTGATGTAGGAGTGTGTCATTCTTAACACAGAACTGAGCTGCTCCCTGACTGCTTTCATTGTGTTTATGTTGCAAATTCTGGCACAGAAAGTCAGACCTGTATTAAAATATGGAGAAGAATAGAGAGGAGAGCAGGCAGAGAGGCTTCTGAGGGTAGCTGCAATAAAAGCACCTGGACACAGGGCTAGGTATGGTTTTGGAGCCACCCTAGGAGAGGCTGCCAACAAATATATATTGTATTGAGAACTTAAGGAACCACAAGTAATCTATCCCCAAAGAGAGAAGGGGTTGGAGGGGGTGCTGGCTCATTAGAAGCCTGTTTACCTCTGAATAGGCATCAAGAGCTGAGAGCAAAAAAGTGAGCACCTGAGCTGGGAAGATCCTTCTGGTGTCCAGCTGACAGGGAAAGCTCATAGTTGTCAGCAAGGCCTTGGACATTGTAGCCTTCCTCAAGCCAGCCCAGATGGTTCGTAGCACACAAGTTTGGGCAGAAATACTTTTGCTGCTGTCTGTGGTCTCTGCAACAGCAAGGTAACAACATCCTGGAGTGTCACTGCAAAGCTGTCAGGAGAGGAGCTGTCTGTTGTTTTGGAGAAATGGTGAGTGCTTTGCCCTTTAGAGGCTTTTAGGGAGAGGTTCAGTTTCTGTGGAGAGCACAGCAAAGCAGGAGAGCTGACTTCATTGGGGTTTCTCTGTCTTCTTTATGTCCATGTCAAGTTGGGCTCTTCATTTTCATGGAAGAAGCTGTCTGTATTCTACAAGGATATTGTGATTGTTTTGGATATGTATTGCATTCTGATCAGTTCTGGATTTTCTCAGTGCTTGTTTTCCCCTTCTCTGGCTGCATTTGACACACTTTTCTGCTAGTGTAGACTGTGATGGTTAAATTACTCCTGGCTGGAGATTTTGTAAGTTACCCAAGCAGAGTGTATTATAATCTGTGCTGTGCTTCTGTTCTCTTTCAGGGGTCCTTTTGCTCCATATGCTCTTGGGTTTGCAGATAAGTGTAGGGGTTTTTTTTCTCTTTTTTGATGAAATTGAGACAGTGTTTCTAGAATTCTCCAGTGACTGGTGCTTAGGTTTGCAGGTGCTCAGCACCACCAGCTTCAGAGCTGTTCAGTAAGACTCACTTGGCCTTGTTCAGATGGAATATTCAATGAGTTCTGAATCCTCTGTGTCAGAGTGGTGAGCAAGTGTAATGCTGTGTCTTGTGGTAGACCAGTTGGCAACACAGCAGGAATAACTCTTCAGCAATTTGAATCCCAGCTCTCAATTTAATTTCACTTGTGTGATCGCTGTGGTCATGCATTCTTCTGTTGGTTGGCTCATGTTTATCCTCTGTTGGTTAATTATTTTATGATAAGTACATGCAAGTGATAAATACTGATGACCTGTTGTGTTGGGCTGGGTAATTTTAAATGCTCTCTTTGGCCACTTTATCATCTGCTCATCTCCTGTTCAACCCAGCTCATGTTTCTCACAGATCTCAGTGGGCAGCAGCTGTTTTCCTTGTTGATCTGGAGCCTCACTGGCTTGTCAGTTAGATTGTCAAGCACTCATACATACAATAATTAGCTGTCCTTTTTCTAGCCTAGGTGGCTTTGTTCTATCAAACATCAACAATGGCTTTGGTTTAGGATAGATTTTGTGTGCTGTTTTGCCTTCCATTGAGTGTGGCTGTTCTCTGACAGGTGTGTTTGTGTCTGCCTTGAGAAGGTTGTTCAGCTCTTTCCCCAGTGAGCAGGATGTAACAGCTCCTCTGATTTCTCTCCATTAGAATGAAATCTTGTCCTATGTCCCACCTGACAAGGCAGGCAAAACTCTGCCTTTAAGGGCAGACCTTTCTGTTTGGCTCCTCAATAGAATGGGACAGTCTGGTTTTGTTTTAAATTGAGAAATCTTGGATTTTCCTTTGAATCAAAGTATATACAGAGTCTGTTCCTGAACTCTGTGATTATCTTGGCAAGACTTGATTCCAATGAATAGTTGTTCTTAAGACTGTCCAAAGATTTTTTACAAATTACCCCATATCTTGTTATCTTTGGTGGCAAGTCTGAAAAATGATCTACCTTCTTTTGAAGGTTCTGTGGCTGGATCAAAGGCTTCATTAAGACTTCTGACTCATTTAAATAAACTCTCTTCCCTTTCAAGCCAATGTTTGCCATGCTGAGGTTCATTTAACCAGTGCTGTCTTGCTTTATGGCATCCCTGTTTCTGAAGTGTTGCAGGTTACCTGCTTGGAGATCAGTCCATGCTTTGCCCATTGCTGTTGCTGTTGCATTTGGAGTTGTAGTTTCACAGAACTGTCCTGATGTTTTGTGATGAAAGAGTGGAAGGTCGAATAACCAACAATTACTGTGTTGATTGTCTGACCACAATGAGCAACAATTCAGAATTCTTCTGTCCTTGTGTGCCTTCATATCAGTGCTCCATTTCTACTGGTAGAAATCCTCACCTGTACACTCAGTGTTAGCCAGAGCATCTGAGCAGGGTTGAAATCTCTCATTTATTGACAAATAGCACATTTATTTGCCTTTCCTACTTTCACTGTAGGAGACACAAACAGATACGAAGTCCACACTGCTCGTGTATCCTCAGGCTGGCATGTGCAGAGATACATGGGGGGAAAAAAATTAATCTTTTATTACTGTTTTGCATTTGAGTGTTTGGAATATGATGCCAACATTAAAGTCCAGCTGTGGTCATTCCCTAGAGGGCTTAATCATCAGAGCATCCATCTGGTGTAATTCTTTGAAGTAGGGATAGTTAAGGTGGGCAGATCTAGCATCCAAATGAGTTGTTTCTATGTCTTCAGTTGCAGAGGAGAAGAAGTCTTTAAAGCGAACTTTTCAGCAAATTCAAGAGGAGGAAGATGATGATTACCCTGGGAGCTACTCACCCCAAGACCCCAGTGCTGGGCCACTGCTGGTATGTGGGATGGGTTGAGCCTGGGAGGAGCTCTGGGAGCCATAGGGCCACCTCCCCTGTGTGACGGCCACCTCCCCTGTGTGACGGCCACCTCCCCTGTGTCACAGCCACAAGGTGGAGCTGACAACAAGTGAAATGGGTTTAGTGGCGAGATGCAGTTTGGGGTTGAGAAGTCCATGTGAAATGCAACAGATTCCTTTTTCCTGCTGCAATAGTGTGTCACTTCTGAGAAATTCCAGGTAGTCTAAGCCAAGGTCTGAGTAGTGCTGCCAGGATAGAATCTCAAAGGACTGCTAGAAAAACAGACCATACTTTAAATTCTTTTTAAAATCAGTGTGTAACCTCTGAAACCTAAAGCTGTGAACAGTTAATACACAATTTTCTTTTGTAGGCCATATCTTTCAATAATTTATTGAAAAGCACAACATTTTTTATGTTTGTATGGAGCTGGTAGGAAAACCAGCACTGAAGACTTTAGAGGCTCCATGTTACTGGTGTGGAAATATTTGGAATGAAATAGAAAATCATTGCAGCCATTTGAGGCTACAGAATGAACATATGTTAACCCAGAATCCATTTGAAGGGGATAAAAAATTACACCATCCATCTGGTAAACTGTAAACATTGAAAAATAAAAATAAATAACAGTTGTCAAGGAAATAAGTGAAAATTTTGTTGTTGTTTTTACCTCCAGATGCCTTGCAGTTTATGGTTTCACTTGATTATTAACATTGTCCCTGTTGGAAATCATTTGCAGTTTGCAAGGAAGTAGTAAACATTAGGTAATGGACTTCTTTGTTTTTCAGATTAAGAAAATATTTATTTAAAATTTGTTAGTGTTTTCATTAGCTTTCAGGCTATTGAACTGTAGTTTAAAAATCAGTGCTTGTGTTTATGGGCCTAGTGTTCTGTTTCAAAAACCTCCCCTGCTTCAGGATTTTTCAAACAAAAAAGCAACACTTTGTTCTTCTTGTTCAGGGAGTTTCTCTGTTTAAATATTTTTGAACAAGGAGGAAACAGAACATGTCAGGGATGGTCCTCCTAGAGCTGTCTTCATCCATGTCCTTTTAAAGTTTGGATGCATTTTGAGTGAATTAATTCAAATGGACACATCTTTTCTCAGTGCACTACAGCTGGCTGGGAGATGAGCTGAGGGCACACTGAGAAGCCCAGTTCAGTTGCAGAAAGCTGTGTGCTTGCAAGGAGCTGGGTGAGGACAGCCATGGCTTTGCAAAATCAGATTACAAAGTTTGCTTTATAGAAAGAGCTTTTCTCATCATTGGAGTTCATAGTCAGTAACAAGTTACAGGGTTCTAAACCTTGTCATGATGGAAATCTAACACAGGTTTGTTTGGACTGATGGAAATTTGGTGTTGAGTGTTTTTGCTCTGTCAGAATGCAGCTGTGGAACAGAACAAAAAGGTGCCTGTACACTCCAGGGAGGCAAAGAGACTGTCGGGGATGCTTGGGTGGAAGATTCAGTCCCAGCTCGAGGCAGCACACAGGGCTGGTGGTTTTCTCAGACTGGTGTGGTCATGTCCTTCTCAGCTATGTCTTAAATGATCACTTTTCTTAATTGGACTGAGAAGTTTCCCACTGCAGAGTCTTGAAAAAGATGGCCCTGCTGTAATTATGCACGAGGAGCTAAACAGTGGGATTAGTGTAAACTCAATGAATGCTCCTTGTGTTAGGTTTAAAAATTACTTGAAGAAAATATTCCCCAAAATGGTGCCTTTCAGAGGTGGGTGAGCTCCTCTGCAGTGACCACATCCCTGGGGAGTGGATGTGGTTAAAGTTACCTGGTTTTACTCTTGGCTCATTTGTAGACCGAGGATTTGATCAAAGCCCTACAAGACCTGGAAAATGCAGCGTCAGGAGATGCAACGGTGCGGCAAAAAATTGCTTCCCTGCCTCAGGAAGTTCAAGATGTTTCATTACTGGAGAAAATTACAGGTATGAGACTGGAAGATGAATGAACACGGGTCCAAAGAATAACTTAGAAATCAAAGTGTGGAGTTTTTTTAATAATCACAATGTGTGGTGGAGTGAATTCCTGCTTTTGTGTCCTTGCTTTGTAGTTCTGGGGTAATTAACAGATAGCAATCCTGTGAAGTAACACTGAAGATTAAACTTATATAGCTACTTCCATTTTTGGTTTGGACTGAAGCTTTTTTACTTTGACAACATCATCAGCATTTTGCAAGAATATGAAGGAAATTGGCCCAGAGTTGTCAAGTGGATGTGTTTGCTTTTGAACACCTCAACTGTTAAGATATCTTTAAATTTTATCAGACTGTGCTGAATATATACATAGTCTTTGATTGGTATATTTTTGAGTTCTACCAGACTGCTGAGTACGCACATACTCCTTGATTGCTATGGGAAAGGCAAATTGCTACCCCCATTAATCTGTCAGTCTTTGTTTAAATTAACTTTTGCAATTGCATTTGAAAAGTAATTTTAATAGAAGCATTTAGAGGTTGAACTGATTTGACTCTTGTTCCTGGAGGTAGTTTTAATTTAGAATTCATTATGAATTATCACTTATTTGGCTGTTCTTAATATATTCGTACAGTGTCCAACTGGACTCTGTGAAATTCTTAGATTTGTGTCAATACATTTGAAATTACTCCTATATAAGAGGAATTAACAAGTGCACATTGTGTTTAAATGTAGAAACTACTTGATTTGTTTACCTGAAGGTACTTCCTAGCATTTTAATTAACCTGTTCATAGAGACTTACTATTGATAGATTTATATCCCCACTTTCACTGACATCTCTGCAAGGATTAAATGCAGTCAGTTATGTCAGTGTCTAAAATACAGCCCACGAAGGGTGCATGTCCTATTTCCTGTACATCCCTGTGATAACAGCCCTTATTTTCCCGTCAAACCCAAAGTAAATTTACGAACAAGACGTTCTTGTTGCCTGCGGCTCGTGAATCGCAGCCCTTCTGTCAACAATTGGGGAAGTTTGAAACTTTGTCCTCTAAATCACCCGACGCTTTTGCCCGCAGACAAAGAGGCTGCGGAGCGGCTGTCCAAGACGGTGGACGAGGCGTGTCTGCTGCTGGCCGAGTACAACGGGCGGCTGGCGGCCGAGCTGGAGGACCGGCGCCAGCTGGCCAGGATGCTCATCGAGTACACCCAGAACCAGAAGGATGTGCTCACCGAGAAGGAGAAGAAGTTGGAGGTGAGTGAGTGCCTGTTACTGGGCCTGGCAAAACAATTGGCTCACCAAACGCTCACCCTGGACTCCTAATTTATGGGTTTCTCCCAAGGGAGATGGTTCCAGGTGTTGTCTCTTTACATTTGGTTCCAGGTGTTATCTTTACTTTTGGTTCTGGGTCATCTAGGTTCTAGTTGACTTTACACTTGGAGTAAAATGTGTAAGAAAGCGGTGTCATATCTAGAAAGTGCACATCTGTTCTGATGTTCAGTCTAGCTGTTTCAATGCACCTGGAAAGCCCAGAGCTCTGTACTTCTTACAGAAAAATAGACTTGCCTAACATGTACTTTATTTTGACATACCCTTTTTAAAAAAATTAACCTCCCTTTGCCATAGCTAGCTGAAGTTTTTTTATACTGCTTGGGTTTTTTTGTTATTTTCCTGATGGTTAGATGTCCTTCATCTGCCTCCTGAGCCCCTCTTGTTTAGGGGAACCAGTTTAAACCAGATCTTCTGCTCTCCATCCTCTTAACAGCCACTTACCCACAGCTTCTGTGGTGCAGTGTAAATGGGGCTGGTAGTGAAAGACAGTGAATTGTTTCCTGTGCAGCTCCTTTTGAACACGGAGGGCAGGACCCTAAAACAGCGTGGGGCTGAGCTGAGCTCCTCCTGCTCAGCCCAACATCCCAGGCTGTGAAGCCAGCTGTTTACAGCTGTTTATCCAAAACGTGCCTTCTCCATGGAAGTTGTTTCTGCAGCACGGTGTGGGACTGGCGAGGAGTTTAATTAATGACTGTGGTTGTGTGTCACTCTGCCATCTGCTAAACTGCCCCTTGGCGGCACATTAAGGACTTCTCTGCACCACGTGCTGGGGATGAGCAGCTGCTGCGGGCTGGGATGGGAGGGGATGTGGAGGACAGAATCTCCTGGAAGGAGACTGAGCTGCAGCAATTGCAGCCTCTGTTTACTCTCATGGCAAACCTCATCCTCGCCTCTGACAGCTCGGCAACATTGTTCCCAAATTAATTTTGAGTGTTTTCTTTGCCTGTATTTATATTGGAGCTCCTCAATGCCTTGTGACTGAATTTCTTCAAGCATAGCATCAGTCTTATGACTGAGTTAGAAAAAACACTTTTTAGACATGGATACAGATGATGTCATGAAACCAAATCTTATTTCGCAACTGATATATTTTCTGTGGAAGTCTTGGGTCAGGTTTTGGGGTTTTTTCTTGCTTAAAGGAGGATACCTATGTGGATGTAAAAAAAAAAAAATACATAAGCGATAGACACACTGCTGTTTGCAGTAAAAAGGTAGCAAAATGCTGCACACTAATATTTTAAAAGGCCCAGAACAATTAAGAGTTTTGAGTCAGTTTGAGACTATGAAACTGAGAAATCCATAATGACAACATGAAATTAAAATTTCTAATGCATTAGCTGAAATGTTGTGACAATCGTGGAGGTTTTTTGTTTGGAAAATATCCTTTTGGTAAAGAATGTTACTTGAAAATTGTAACTCTGGCAGAGGCAGAAATTGAGAATGAAGTGTTTTGCTGGCTGAGTTGCTTTGTTAATGATAGTAATCCTTCTGATGGCAATGGGACAGGCTGCTTGCTCACTGTTAGATGTAAACAGAGTTCTTCACTACATTGGAAAATAAAGAATGATCCTATTTAAATATTAGGATCTTATTAAATATCTGTTTAGGTTGGCATCTTTGTCATTCTGCTGGACAAGGTGGCCTCAGTGCTGTAGCAGTCTAAACAGAGTTGCAGGAAATGCCACTCCAGCAGTGAACATGAGGCACAATTGATATTCGTGTCAGCTCTCAAACCTCAGTGAGGGATGTTGCCTGATTACAGCATTCCATTGTTCTGCCCTTGTAGAGGGTTAATAAACAGTGGAAGATGCTGGTAACAGATAAGGCAGGCCAGATCTGCTTATCAGTTTTGTTTGAGTCTTTGATGTTCTCACGGTATTGATAAGCCTGGATTTTTCTTTGTAGTGCTAATAAGCATTTTACTAGAAGGATCTGAAACTTGTAGCAATTAAAAATGTATTAAAAAACCAAAGCACTTATTCAGGCAAGGTCTGAAATGAGAAAATAACTTAAAACAATCTAATTTTACATATCTACTCATTGTAAGCTTTGCTCTCTTGAAGTATCTTTTTGCAGAATCTTTGGTACTTTTGAGTTTTTCCTCTTGTGCTATAAGTTTCCTGACTTAGATGAGAGGGTGTGTTAGGATAGAAGATGGATTGTTTACTTCACCATCCTCATCTAGCCAAGGCTGTTGGTTGGGGAGAAAAGCTTCTGACAGAAATAAAAGGGCTATGTTTTAAGAGATGGAAATACCTAATTTGGAAGTTATTCTGAATGGTTTTTGTGTTTTATTTACTCACAAAGTCTTTCGCTGTGATAGCAATGAAAGTAGCTAATCTGTGTATTTCTGAAAAGCGACTTCTGTGGTCTAAAGAGCTGCAGTTGTTTACTAATTCAGTTAATGGTGTCCCTCATGAAATGGCCAATTGTCAAAACATGCATAAACTCAGTGTTTTTGTGTCTTGTGGGCTAATGCTCAGACTATTCTGCATGTCAAACCCCTGTGACTCTTGTCCTCAGTTGCAGTAAGCCTGTTTAGCTGAGGGACCCTGCTGAGGAACGTGGTTTTGGAAAGGAATTACACGTCAGCATGGATACAGCTGGCAGGAGTAAGGATTGAAACAGTGAAGGGCAAAGAAGCACTGGTGATTTGAAGGAAGGAAGCTGGAACAGAGCCTGAAGATCATCACATATGGACAAACTCTGGTTTTAGGGTAGCAGTGGAAAAAATCAAAGTGTAATAATTAGGATTCCTTTATCCTGGGAGTGGGGTTATGGTATTTTGACTGTAGTCTAAGAGCACTTAAGAAGGTAGATTTTCTTTAATTCTGTCAGTCAGTAAAATCAGCTGGCCCCAAACTGATACTAAAGAGCCTATAACAAGGCATTTATTTTCAAAGGTAAGTATTCCTCATGTTAAATTCCTGAAAGGTGTGGGGGATACTGTCATTCAACAGCTGAACTCTGAATTTCTTTCCAAATGGTGCTTCATCTTGCTCAGCAGTTGTGTTTGATCTTCCATGGCTGGGATAGATCAGAGGTGGCCTGGACATTCAATAGCAGATGACAGGAAATAAAATCCACTTTCAGACAGGCATAGAACCAGGAGCTGTTGTTTCTATAAGAATGAGATGTGTCCTTGTATCTCACAGTAATATTGAATTTCCAGTGGAGGTTTCCTGATTAGTGTTATTTTTGGCCATTACTGCCCCATTACAATTACTGAGCACAATCAGCTGGGGAGGTTTTTTGTCCTCCAGCACCTGAGCCTGCAGAACTTCAAGGAGAATTGTCTTTTGAAGTCGGAGCACTCTTCTGGAATGCATGGAAGGCAGGCAAGGAGAAAAAATCCGGGGAAATAGTTTGTGTAAAATGGAAATGTAGTGGGGAGAACATCCCATGTAGCATAGGCAGTGTGTTTGGAGCAGTGTATGTACTTAAACAAGTGTGTGTTTACATGTCTGCAGCTATAAATCTAAAGAACATACTGTATTTCAGATCCAGTTTAGGGGAAATATTCTGACTCTTGGCTGCAGCTGAAAAATTGTCACTTAGAGTCCTGCTGAGAGCTCTGGGGGTTTTCAGATGTTTGTGGGTTTTAATATTCATGGCTTCAAGGCACCTTTAATAAGGTGTTAATGCTGTGCCCACACAAATTTGCAAACCCTCTTTGATAATGCATCTCTGAGGAATGAAGTGCATTCTCACTTGAGGTTTTCTGGACTGCCCACACTACACATTTTCTTGAAATACAATTTAGTTCAGTGGGTTAATAGGCAATTTATTGCTGTGCTGCTTCCACTGCCTGGGTCTCTGTAGTGTGTCACTGTTGGCACAGCTTTGTGGCTGCTGCTTCCCTCAGACAGGAATTCTTGGGTTGTATGGTGTATTCATTTCAGTGGTTTAGACAGTGAAATAGGAGATTCAAGTTTTGGGGTTCCTGCCAGGAAACAAAATTGTCAGTATTTGACATGTGTGAAGTAGCAGGAGCAGCTTTGGGGGAAGCAGCAGCAGAGTGGGGTCAGCTCTGTGACTGTGGTAGGAAGATCCTGAGCTTGGAGCACCCAGACAGTGTCAGATCTGGGTCTGTAGGACCAAACTGGTGACTAAAGGGGCAAGAAATGCCAGGCTGTTCACCAGTCCTGCCAGCTGTGAGCCACTGGTGCCTCTGAGTGTGGGATGAGCACAGGCTGCTCTGTGGGGATGTGAGCTGACAACTGCAGGGAATGTGGGTCTGTTGGGCCATGTATGGCTTGAGGCAACAGCTGTGTTTCTTTGCACAGTGCAAAGATGCAGCTCCTTCACTTTGTAGGTGCTTGTAGATATTTATAATTACAGTAGTGCTGCAAATAGAATAAGTCTAAACAATGAAAGCGAATAAAAATAGTACAATATTAACATACAATGTTTTAATGCATTTTATGGAAATGAATGAGCGTATGACCACTCTTTTGCTTAGCTAGAAAAGCATTTAGATGCTCAGAGAGGTGAATATGTAGCTGTTGGCTTGTGCCCCAGATGTTGATTTTTGTGGTGAACATCAAATGCACCCCCCCTTAATGTTTATTTCTTGGAAGGGTATTTGGCAAATGAAATGATGATTCGTGTCCATCATACAGTGGCAGCAGCCTGGGCTTTTTCTAAGAACTTTTGAACATGGCAGAAGTTGAGAAGTAGCTGGAGAAATGCTCTGTGGAGGCTTTTATTGCTGCCTCTTCTGTTGTCCTAAACAAAGAGGAGAGCAAGGAAACAAGTTATGGTTTGAGAATGTTTAATTCTGTCATGAGCAGAAACACCATCTCTGCTGAAGTATGATGAATGACGCTGCAGAAGAAAGAAGCCTTGTCAAATTTAAAAGGGCAAGACTAAACAAATTTAAGGTCTGGAAATGAACTGAAGACTCTGTAAGGAAATGCATCATTCAAGCTCTGATTCCTGGACTGCATCTTTCAGATAAAACCTCAGATTTGCTGGTTTAGTGCTGCTGCAGAATGAGGAAGCCTGGCTTCACCCTGCCATTTGTTTTCACTTTGCTTTCGAGGAGAGTTCTGATGCAATGAGCTTGTGGAATGGCAGAAGTTCTCCTTTCTGTTCTTTGTCTAGTGACTGTGTTTTAAAAGTACTTTACATAGCTTCAGTGGCAAGGAGCAGAAGCTAAGGAATACCTAATCAACCTACTGCAGTACTGTGGTGTATTTAATGTTTTTAAAGAGAGGTGTTATCTGGACATGCCATCACGTGGCTGTCAGACATCTCACTTCACTACATACTCTCCAAATTTCTGCTGAGCCTCTGATGCATTTTCCCTCTGGCTTGTGTTCTTCTGCTTTCCTACAGCTGCCTCAAGCTGCATCATATCAAAACTGACCGGCTGCTCTTCTTATTCACTTCCCAAATTCTCATTAATGTTCAGCTAGATGTTTTTTCAGTAGATGCAATTGCTGTGATGACTTACAGCATGTTCCTGCTCGACCCTGCACAGGAGAGGACGTGTCCAGTGCACACTCTGAGCCAAAATAAGCTGAAATCTGTGCTGTGGAACACGACAAGGTGAACCAGGCCACACAGCAGTGCTCAGGATGAATTTCCTGTCATGTTGATTACAGTCAGTTCTATAATGTTCAAGCACGGCTGCTTTGGAATGAAACACTCTGTCAGCTTCATGCAGCAGTGGTTAATTCTGATTTTGCATTTGTTTCAAGGACCGAGTATCTAATTCTCTTGGCCACTGAGGATGTAGAACACCACGCACTGAAAGGAAATGTTGATTAGCAAAAGCATCCGTGTGGCACAGTGCCAGTTTTTTCCTCTATCATCCTGAAACTCCTCCTTACAGCAGAGATCTCATTATTTTGTCTAAAAAAAGCAAATAGCATCCAAATACTATTAATCTTAATATAAGCCTACAGAGCAGTGAGACAATTAGCTCAACACAGAGTACAAACGAAGGCCTCGGAAAGCAGCAGCTTCTTTTAACTGTACTTTGTGTTGTTCAGTTTTATGGAATGGAAGGACCTTGTGGAAAAATCTGCAAGGTGCAGTTTCCAGGCGTCTCATGGACTGCATGAAAAACATGGTTTCCCATAAAACCTGCTTCCAGAGTCCTGTGTTGCAGAATGTGGCCAGAACTTGTGGAAAAAGCAAAGCCCTCAAGCTGGAAGGGGGTTCTGTGTCTCTGCTGCTGTGTATTCTTGAGGGGAGCAGCCAGCATTCCCTGTCCTAGCTCTGGTTCGTGGTCTTTCCACTGCTTGGCAGCTCTGCCAGTAGTCAGCACAGCCTCTCAGGCCCAGAGGGATGGAGAGGGTTTAAGCATGGAACAGACAGTTTTCTACCATGCTCTGTGATGTGTATCGAATCTATCCAGTAAGTATTCATCTATTCTAGGAAATCTTGGTTTCTGGATTACTCTTTTTGTTTCCATTCCTGAATTTAGTGATTTTTTCTGAGCCAGTTTTTAATGGTTTGGGGGCTGTTGCTGCCTTTTCCTCATGAGAATTTTTTCTCTTATTTTTTCAGTTTGGTTTTTTAACTGATAGGTTTTAGGCCTTTGGTGTTGACTAGATAATGCTTGCATTTACTTATTAGTAAGGTGGAATTACTTAGAATTGAAAGCAATATGGTTCTCAAGGTGACTTGATGTTTGTTTTTTGTCATCATATGCATACAAAATTCTCTCTTCAAATTGGGAGGACATTTCTGATAACTCAGTGTTCCATGTAGCCCTCAGTGTAGAGTACCCTGAAAATAAGGACATTCTAAGAGCAATATTTTCCTAAACACTTAAAGCTGTTAACTGTGAATCTGGAAGCAGGTTGGTGCTGTTAATATGCAGAGGAATTGCTCCTAAGTCTGCATGTTTGCCAGCAGCAATGTGGTTTGGACACATCTTGGTGGTTCTTCATTTGTCAGTGGGCTGTCAGGCAAGGCATTGGCAAGACTCTCCCTCCCCTAAGTAGCGCTTTCGGGGAAGGAATGTTGTTTGCATCTTATATAACTCTAATGGTCATGCAAATCATCTCCAGCTCTAAAGCCATCACATTCCAGTCCTGACTGTCCATGAGAAGTGGTGGATGCTGGTAACTCCATCAGTTTTGCCCTGAAAATGGCAGGACATTAGTCTTTCTGTGGAGGTTGCACCTGGTTTTACGTAATTGTTTTATGTGGATCCATAATTGGATCCATAAACCCATAATTGTTTTGAGTGGATCTTGGCAATTCAAGCCATATTTGAGGTATTTTCTTGGCTTATGCCTGGAATTTGCAACTTCTTTTCATCTTCACTGCCCATTTATCAGACCTGGAGGACTTGGCCAGCTGCCTTACCCTTCTCTTTTTTTTGTTCCTATCTTTACTGGGAATTACTGCAGAAAAAAGAAACACCTGCTGATACTCACTCTTGACAGTTTGGCATTCCTGAGGAGGAAGTGCTGCTCGTTATTTCCTGGCTTGATATTCATCACTCCCTGACAGTGGCCTGATTTATGGATTTTTAAGTATTTTTAAGATGATCTTCTGTGGATCTCCAAGTCTAGCCTCTTTCACCTTTTCTCTGCCAGCATTTGGAGTACAGGAGCTCAGTAAACGTTCCTGCTGTCTCTGCTGTGTTGCAGGAGCTGGTGTGTTGCTGTCTCCTGCCTCCAGCACTGGGGATGTGCCAGCCCTGAGCTGAGCACTCTGGGCACTCTGTCCCTTTCCCCAGGGTTGGCTCCCACGTTCTTTTGGAGACGAATCCCAAGTGTTGGAATGCTGTGCCTCCATGGCATCCCTCTTTATCTGCTGCTGCTCTCTATTAATGCTAAAGTATCTGTGTTTGTTTTTGTTTTCTGTCTTCGTCTCACAACTCTCAACTTGCTTCTCTTTGTAAGATTTCCTGAAAGAGGGATTAATGATTAGGGATGTGGGTGTATTCTTTTTTTGGGCCTGATTCTCTGTCTTTCATTAAAACAAGACAAATCCACACAAAAATAATATGTGAACCTCGAGGTTTTTTGGGTTTTTTGTTACTGTTCTCCAGGCATGAGAACAGCACCCTGCAGTTCATGGATCTGGGAGAGCTTTGTTTGGACTTGATTATTTCACTGTATATCCTGTGTATGTTAACAGAAGTGTTTGGTTATATTAACTCACTGAGCCCCATAAAGGATTTAAGTTTGAAATAGGTTGTTAAAAGACATTCCTGCTTGGTGCTGCCAGGAAGTTTATGGGACAGACTTACATAGCCATTGCAGGGGTATTGGGAGTTGCCATTGATGGCTGCTCTCACTGTTCTGATTCAAAATAATGAAACACAGAGAGTGTAAACTCCTTGCTTGTAACCCTACAGGAACTGCTGTGCTTTGATGTTTGGAGAAGGTGAAGAGAATTTCCATCACTGAGAAGGTTAGAAAGTCTGGATTAAAGTTGTAAACTCTTCAGAAAGATGTTTTGATTAAACATGTGCCTAATTTCATTTGATCTTCAGAGATATAAACTTCTGTTCTCTTTGCCAAGTAATTAAGAAATGAAAAGTAAATTGATATTCTAGCTGGCTGTGTGGCAGTCTGTTCTGTGTATGGTTTTTTTTCTTAAGCTCATTGTTTCCTGCATTCTGGAGGTGCTATGAAAAGTAGGCCACATGTAGTTGAGTAAAGACTGGCACATTAAAAAAAAATATTACATGCTACTGGAGTTTTATTTCTTCAATTGCTGTCTTCTGTGACTGTTATGTTGAATGTATAGAACCACAAAACTTTGAAAATTGCATAAACAGTCTTTAATTAATCTTCTGTATTGGATAACTTGGATGTGTGCTGGGCTGCTCGTAAGTGCTCTCACCAGAACTGGCCAAGGTACAGTTCTTCCTTTCTTCCATTTTCAGGGTCCAAACTCCTCTCTCTCCTCATTATGAGCGCAAGTCACTGGTGTCTGAGACCTGGGGGAATTTCTGCACATGGACAGGGATTTCTTACTGCACTTTTACTACTCAATCCAGACCTCATTTGTGGAAAAAACACTTGCAAGTTTCCTCTTTGGAGAGATTTTTAGCTTTCTCTTTTTTCCCCTCTGTAATAAATTCCTAAAGGTTTTAGTGTCTGTATCGAGTGTGAATGTGCCTTTCCCTGGTTTACATTCAGTGGTCCTACACTTTTCCATGGTGTCCCTGCCATGCCAGTCTCATGGCACAGCTGCTGGGGTTGTAATGTGACCTCATAAAGGAGGCCCTGTTTGACAACCAAAATTTGGGTTTGATTTAATGACTTGAAAGGGGAAATTGGATTAATTAAGTGTTCAAAACTGATCAAGTTTGAAAGCAATGAGCATTTTGGCAGTATCGTAATATCTGTGGTGTGCCTCAGCCTGTGGCTTCTGGCAGTGGAGGGGTGTCAGAGGAACATTCTGGCAGCAGCTGGGAGTCAGTATTTGGGGAAGAACACAGGAATAAATAACTCTCTCAAATGCTTTGTCAGGCCCCAGTGTGTGTTGGTTGGGGGATGTTTTACATGTAAAACTAGTAAGGCAGGGCAGGGTTATTAGTTTAGGGATGCCAGAGCCTGTGGGCAGACTGTGAATTTGGGGCAGATGGCTGGGTCTGCAGTCATGCCAGCAGTTGCTCAGAGCACCAGGGCCTGGCCATCTTCTGTGAGTCCTCACCTGGAAGATACTCCTGGCTTAACTAACAGCACAGTTAATTAACCTGTGCTTAATCTTTGTTCTCTTGTCTCTTTCTCTCAGGAGTACAAACAGAAGCTTGCTCGGGTAACCCAAGTGCGCAAGGAGCTGAAATCTCACATCCAGAGCCTTCCAGACCTGTCACTGCTGCCCAATGTCACAGGAGGTCTGGCACCTCTGCCATCTGCTGGGGACCTGTTTTCAACAGACTAGACCAAAACGTGTGCCCCAGTTTTCATTATTACCAGCAGAAGAAAGAAGATTCTGGTGTTGGCTGGAAGTTCAGTCTTCCAAGATCTGCAGTAGGAAGGAACTTGCAGACCCTGCTTTGAACCTCTTGGCTGCTCGTACTCACCCTCTGTGTACACTGGCTCACGTGAGGGGAGGAAGAGGAGTGAGTTTTGTGAGCTCTGAAGGGAGTGGGGGTGGTCTGTTTAGGCAAACTTCTCTCATCTTTTCCTGTACTCTTCAGTTGCTGTTTGCTCTTAGCACTTGTTACCCCACAAAGATCACGAATCATGTACACACATACCTGGGAAGCTTCCAGGGGAAGGTTGACCATGCAGCATCTTCCCTCTGTACAAATATTGTATTATTTTTGTATAAGTCTCATCTGTTTTAGTTGGGTTTATGAGCCCCATCTCTGGGAGCAGTGGAATGGCTCGTGGGCCTCGTAGGGATGTGTGTGCATGCTGGTCCTGTGCCACAGTGGTATCAGGGGAAGGCATCTGCTCAGCAATGGTACAGGGAAAGATTCTTCCTAAACCTGCAGTTCCTCATAATGCTGTGGCCTGATGTGAAGGTAGTTCCCATTTGGCATGGATGTAAATTGAAGTCACAGGCAATAAAAATAAGCAGCTTTTCTTTGTGAATTAGAGGTAGACTCATAAGTTACACTGTGCTGAGCAAAGCAAAACTGGATGTTACCTAAGTGGGAGTGGAAGTAAATTTTGTTCTAGCTACCTTAGATTTATACCACATTTTTCCTCTTCATTATATGAAACTAGATAGTGATGGAAGCTTTGATTGAATGACCTGAGAGGCTGGAATGGTGCGTGGCAGCTGCTGGTGTCCCTGTGACAGGCACTGTTAGGTCTGCTCTCAGGATGGTTACACTGAAAATACAATGATACAAACTCTCTCCATAGCTTTAGTGAAGTCGTCTGATGCACAGAAGTTAAATGTGGTATAAATATTTATTTATATAGAAAATAGACCCATATATATGCATATATCCTGTACACACATGTACCCTGTCCATGCATGTAGATATTAGAAGGATGTACTTAATTTTGTGTCACAGATTGTGAGTTGATTTTTATAATCAGGAAAAGTGTAAAAAACAAAAAAAGTAAATCTAAAAAGCTCTTAATTCCATTATGTTGCTGGCTAGTGTTTTAGCTGCCAGGGGTGTAGTTACATTTCAGTTTGTGTGTTAGGTGTGACAAGCTGGACTCTGATCACTGAACCATTCCAATCTGGATACAATTTTGTTTAAATTTAGCACCTCTCACTATAAAACAGGTTCTGTTTCTGGAGACACTTGATCTGGTAATACAGGTTTTGTAAGACAGAGGCTGAAGTGAGCTGAGATGCTCTCTCTGTGCCTCCCTGTGTTCTTGAGCTGGTGTCAAAGCCAGGAGAAGAAAATGCAGAAATGCAAAGCTCATTCTGCTCCGCATTAATTTATTTTGCAATAGCCCGGTCAGCATCAGTTACAGCAAACAACAACACAGCATCTTTTGATCATTCAGTTGTTCAGAAGCTCACGTCCTTTTCCTACTGACACTTCCTTTTGTCCTTTTTTAACGCTCCTTGCACCCTCACTGCCCAGCCAACAGATGTTTTTTTCTCTTTAGTTTACAGGAATTTTTCCAGTGGCAGAACTGTACGTTCCCTGAGTCACTTTGACTGTGCAGCCTTTTATGGTCCAGACTTTAGATTAAACACTGTACATTCTCTCTGCTTTTGCCAAAAATGAAAAACAAACAAACAAAAAAACCCCAACACCAAACTTCAAGAACCCAAACCAAAAGACTCTTTTCCATCCTGATTCAGCTCACAGCGTTACCCGAGGCTGTTAAAGTTATTTTGAGCATTGATTGAATGTATATCCATTATAGGAAAAAACTGATGTAGACAAATGTGTTGGCATCTCACGTTTGTGTTTTGGGCAGATCTGTGAGAGAGTTGTCTGTTTTTTTATTTTTTAATTGAAATGTTTTGATGATTTTTTTTTCCGAATATCTGCGTGTGTTTTATTTTGCTTAATTTAAATGAAGTCTTGTGGTTTTTAATTTTATTTGTTTTACTTTTTGGGCAAAGGGCATCTGGTGAACTGGGTGACATTTTCTGAAAGTTAAACAGATTTCCCCACAGTGTGTCTTTTTTAACAAAAGCTTAAATCTGTATATTAATTGACTTAGGAATTGATTTAGACATATAGGCTGCCATTTGACAGCAGTATATTCTGAAATGTCTCATAGATCTCTATTTTTGAATAAAGAGGGTGTCATTGAACAGTTGTCTGTCCTTCTTTCCTCAATGCTCTGGTACCCTGTGGGTTTTGTTTGGGTTTTTTACCCTTCTAAAGCCCAGGCAGTGACTTGGGGAGATCCTTGTGTCAGTTTTCCATACAGAGTGGCAGTGGGGGATTTCTGTAGGACATGTCTGGGAAAAGTACACATAAAAACCAAACCTGAAATGGGAGGAAGGTGCCTCCCTGCATGAGCACCCGGAACTGCTGTTCCAGCAGGGTCAGTGTGATCAAAGCCTCTCAGCTTTGGGGGGTCTTCATGCTGCCCTGGGAGTTAATTCTGGAGGTTTTGGGGAGGCTATGGGATTCTTCAATTAACCAGTCTGCAACAGCCTCTGTGGGCAAACAGTGATTGTTTCATATGCCCTGGAGAGTATTTGCAAAGCGGATTATGTTTTATACTGATTTACAAATCTTCCCTTAAAGGGACTATATTTAGCACTGCTTTCACAAAGCCTTGCAGAGGCTGGGCAGTGTTGTGGGAGCAGGTGTGGTTCCTTCTAGTGAAAACCACCTTTGTGTGGTGTTGCAGGAACTGAGGTGGGGTTTTCAAAGACATAAATGTGACAAGGTACTGGCTGTCCTTCCTTGCCTTTACAAATCCGGTTTTTGTTGTTTTTTTAAGAACAAACACCTTCAAAAATATTTGAATGTTAGCTGCCTTTGCAATTCAGTACCTCAGTGCACTGGTGTGCATTCCCTACTGTGTAACCACGGAATGGTGGCTTATGCACCTGTACAAGGTGAGGAACTCACTCCTGACTAACACGTTCACTGTGAGATCCCAGGTTGTGATGGTGATGAGAAAGGCCTGGCAGAGCCTTGGAGTGGAGGCATCCTGTGGGGAGAGAGTGTGTAGTTGTGCTGCCAGAGTTTTGACCCAGGGCAGGTTGCTGTGGGCTTTGGTTTTTTGAGCCAAGTTTTGATACATTCCCTGCTCAGTTCCAAACTTCATGTATATTTATCTCTAGGATTAGTTAGAAAAAGTATAACCTGTCCCTAATGCTCTGAAAAAAATATGACCTGGTAAAACACTTGAGGATGAAATCCTCACTTGGATGAAATGTCAGCAGACACGGTGCCAGTCTGTTGCAGTGAGGCTGGGATACATTTGCCAGTGATTTCACTGGCTTTGGGGATGTGCCACGGGAATCCTTTCCTCTTTCTCACCTGCTGGAAGGCAACAGTAGGTAGAAAACATGTTTTTTATTTGCAGTAGTGGCTTCATGTAATGACATTTAGGAAGAAGTTTAATACAGGTGGAGGGCCTCACAGGCATTTGTGTGTGCTGGAGCAGATGAAATCATGGTCATGCTGGTCACGTACAGGTTTTGAGGTCAAACCCAGGAAACTCCAGGACCAGCCAGTGTGGGAGGGGGATGTTTAAGGAAAACAAATACTTTGGGTATAGAAATGTCCCCTGGGTGCAGAGCAGCCTGCATCACGATTGGATTCTGGACAGGGCTTGCAAATCCATGTCCCAATGTTTTCCCTTGGCACAAGGATGTGATGGGTTGCAGCTTGGCTGATGCATGGTGGCCAAGCATTGCACTGCTGCTGATGGAGCAAATCTTTGTGACAGCTAATAGTAAATCATTCACAGATTTAGGGTCTTGTCACTTCTTTCTGGGAAGAGGCAAATCTTGCTTTGTCTTTCTGGGAAAAGACGAGTCTTGTTTTGTCTTTCTGGGAAAAGACAAGTCTTGTCCCGGTCTGGGAAGGGACAAGCAGCTTACAGTAAGGGACGTCCCTCTTCTGCCAATGCCCAGCTGACCAGTCCTTACTGGTTTGTGTGCCAGCACAGCCCACCGTGAAGAGCAGGACAGGGACCTCACAAGAGATGGTCAGAGTGCCCTCCTGGGAAGCTGCATCAGGGATCAGGCAGGCACAGAGAGGCTGTTGGAGTTCTCCACAGGATGGCCATGCTGGAAGAGACATCTCTCCATAGTTCTCCTGCACCTTCCATGGCTGTGGAAGAGAGAATGGTTTCCTGTGAGGGTGCAGCAGGACCTCCTGCCATTGGGGGTTTATTATCTCTTTTGCTGTTTGGTGGTGCCTCAGTTGTCTCGTTTGACCAAGGAGAGTAAAAATGTGTTCCATGTTTGTGGAGGAGGAGGGAGACCTTTGGAGAGGCAGTAGCATTTGGAAATCCCACAGATTTGTTCTTGTGAAAGCTCTGATTTATGGGAGTTTGTTCTAGTTTCGATCCATCAATGAAGGTAAGTTAAAGGTCATCAAGTCTAAAATGAGTTTACAGTCAGTTCTTGGCAAGTCAGCATCTCCAGCGAGCTGAGGTGTATCCAGAACCTCTCCTCTCCAAGAATGCTCCCACCTGGCTTTGGCACTTGGACTAGCACTGAATTACAAACCCTCCCACGTGATGGATACTGGAAATATTTAATTTATAACTTACTGCCTGCATGGTGAGAGTGCCACAGGGTCTGATGGATGCAGCCCAGAACTGTGCCAGTGAACCAGGATGGGCACAGGGAGATGGAGGCAGTGTGGTACCATGGCAGTGATCTGGACTGGGCACAGGGAAGTCAACCTGAGCTCTGTGGATAATGGAGGAAAAACCAGCCCTGAGAGCCAACCCCTGCCTCTAAACTGTAACTGCAACATTGGGAGTCTGTTGTCTTCAGAGCAGCCTTGCTCTGCGAGGCTCAGATGGATGGGAGTGACCTTCAGGAATAGCTGTTCTAATGTTTATTTTATCAGGACCCAGCTCGAAGCAGCAGAGCTGCTGGTTATTTTTAACCCAGGCTCTGAGCAGTTGGAGGCCTGGCTCAGTGGAGCCCAGTAACAAATGCTCTAAAGAGGGGCCGTGCATCATTGCTGGCCTGAGGAATGTTCCTGACAGGGAAGGCAGCACTGGTTCGTGATGTTAACCCCTTCAGGGTTCTTTGGGGCTCCATGTGCTCTTGGCACTGGTGTCTGGAGGGGTTGGTGCTGCCAGAGTTGGGGGCTGGCATGGCCCCCACCCCTTGCCCTGAATGCAGGCAAGAACCCCCATCCCTCTCCCTCCTGGAGCTCTTGCTCTGTCCCCATGTCATAGGGTGGGTGCTCTCTGTCCCTTGGAAGAGCTGCTTGAGCAACTCATCTCTCCCTGTGCCAGGCCCCACCTCTATCCCCACATTACCCCACGGGGGTCCCAGCCTCCAGCTGCCTTTTTGAGTTGTGTTTGAGCAAAGCAGGACTGGGAGGTGTGGTGGTTAAAGTTCCAAAGAGTAAGGGGATTGTGTGGTTCTCCTGGGGGAGTTTCTTGAAACTTCATTGGCCAGACAATCTGCTGCTGCACATGAGGCCTGGGCTTTGCTGTGGCCACTCAAGTTCCATGCTGGGAGCAGGAGCTGGGGCTGGAGCTGAGATGGATCCTTGGCCTCCCTTCTGGGGGAAACAGAGCCAGGGTTTGGGGAATTCTGGCCATGGACCCCAACCTGGCTTGGGGAAGCAGCAGCTGTGTCTGGAGCACTGCACATGCAGATTTTATCTCATCCTAAAGATAAACAGAAAGGGAAGCTGGAGAACGGGCTGTCCTTGATGGGAAACACTCCCAGCTGCCCATCCAGCCTGAGTCACGGCCGGGATGGGAGACACCACAATGTCAGGGTGACTGGGACCAGCCACTGTGAGTGAGATTCTCCTGTCCCACAGACTGTCCTGGGCCTGTGCAACCCCTCTGCTGGGGCTGTGGTGACTGTGAGACCCTCAGTCAGACACCACCAGCTCTCTAATGGTTTCTGTGGTGTTTGTTTAGGGGAGCAGGGAGGCTCCCACCCTGTTTGTGGGGAGCATGTGGGAGGGCCATTCTGGCATGGAAAATGTTTCTCTTCAGCAGAGCCTTGACCCTGGTTCCAGGTGTGAGACAAATCCCCACTCTCCTCCTGCATCCCTGTGCAGGATCCAGTTGCCCTTCACCTGCCCCAGCCTGGGTGGGCAGCCCTGCCCAGAGCCTGGGTGTGCAAGCCCTGTTGGTTTGATTACTTGCAGTGTTCTCTCTCCAGTTCTCTGAGCACAGTATGGAACCATTCTTGATAGGGGAGAAATTACCAGGAATTACCAGGGTGTCTTGGGGGCTGAGTGTAGAGCACCCTCAGAACACCCAACCAGTCTGATTTGGGGCAGAGGGGGTGGCCAACATGAAGCCAGTGTGACTGCAGTGCCAGCCATAGCAATGACCCCCACCCGAGTGCTGGCCTGGGAGAACTCACCCCCCCACCCACATGGATGCTGGGCAAGGAGTTGCCGGGTCCTGCTGTGGGGAGAGGAAGGGCAGGAAGAATGAGGTCTGGTTTTTAAAGTGAAAAATAGAGTTTTTATTCAGTGTTGCATAGTTGATTCATATCAAGGTAATGTCCCATCCCTCCCTGCAGTGTCTGCAGTGCCAGGATGGTTATCAAAGCCAATGCCCGGCTGTAACCAAGCAAGTTATTTGCAGTATGTATTTATAGATTTGTTTTATAGGTATATGGTGCATAGACAGCTTTGTGCTCACAGTATAAAACCTCACTCTATGGAGCTGCAGTCAGAGGATGGTGACGGCAGGGGCTGGAGGGGTCATTCTGCTGCTGCCTCTGTGGAAATGGGCTCTGCGGGCTGGGGCTGCCAGCAATGCACAGAGGAGGGGGCTGGCACGGGGGTCCTGCTGTGCCCAGTGCTGAGGGACAGGCAGGACGGGGATGTTTCCACCCCGCAGGATGAGAGAACAGCAGTGAAGGGAGCAGCTGCCACAGCAGCCTCCAGACCTCACCAGCCCCTTTATCCTGTCTGCACTCCCGGGGAGGAGTGTGGCATCCCTGCTGCTGTGTTGGGGTCAGGCTGGGCTCTGGTGTCTCCCTTCTGGGACCATCTGGGGCTAAAGGAGGTGGAGGGTCAGCGAGGCAGGGTTTCTGCAGCTGGGAAGCTATGGTAGCTGCTCACATGGTCTGGGGAGCAATGATGACGTTGCGGTAGCCCTTGACCCCCGTCAGCTGGTCACTCTCAAAGTCCACCATCAGCTTCTGTAGCCCTGACAGCCGCGGCATCAGATCCATCCGGAATTTGGCCTCTGCCTGTGGCTCCAGTGGCTCCTCACTGTGGGAGGGCAAGGAGTCATTGTGGCCCGTCATCCTCAGAGCCCCTTGTCGCCCTCCCAGGGCCCATGGTGCTGCAGGACAGCACTGGGACTTTGGCAGGCAAAGACCTCTGTAGGATGGCCAAGCCCCTTCTCCAGCAAGGTGTAGGGTAGGGATACTCCGAGTCCACAGGGACCAGCATAGCCCTGGCTCCTGCTGTGCCCCATGACTGCCCTCCCTGGGGGCTCCAGACACAGAAATCCACCCCCACAGCACTCCCAACACCCCAGCCAGGTGAAAGGGGAAAAGCTCTTACAGCTCCTTGACCAACTGGCCCTCGGTGAGGCCGGTGCCCTCCACCACGAACACGCAGCCATTCAGAGGCACTGCAAGGGGGTTCACCAGGCTGATCTCTGCCACCAGCTTCCGATTCTGCATTGGCTCTCCTAAAATCTGAAAGTAGGAGAGGTTGGACCCCCAAGCACCACTGATCCTGGGAGCCAAGGTGATCCCCCTGCCCTGGGGCTGAGGCAAGACCTTAGGGGATGTAGGTCCCAGGGGATGCATCCCTGCTCAGTGAAGCAGGATCTGCTGCCCAAGCCCCAGGGGTAACCCCTCAGATGATCACAGCAACTCAGTCCCCTCAAACCCACCTGGGATGGGACATTGGACCCTTACCCTGATTTTGATGGGTGGATTCTCAACATAAATGTCCCTGACAGCCACGATGATGTCACCAGTCTGGTGATCATTCAGGAGAGCCACCACCTTGATGAGGTTGTCCTGGGTCAGTTTGTCCCTGTACTCTTCATACAGGATGCGCATGGGCACCCTCTTGTCTGGAAGGGGAAGCAGAGAGGGGTCAGCACCCATGGCATCTCCAGCCCAGAACCCACAGTCCTGCACTGACACCCAGCTGCAGCTGGCATGGTTTTTGGGCTGCTCAGGAGCTTCTCCAGGTGCCTTGAAGGGACTAGGGAACTGGGGCTCCTGCAGGGCTGGGGTTCCAATACTGAGTGCCAGAAGGGACGTTCAGCGCGTGGGGATGGGAAGGAGTCCTAGGGCAAGACTCCAGGGTGATGCCTGCACCAGGGGAAGAGAGTGCCAGCCCTTGGCAGGCAATGTGGGCACTGGGAGGCAGCCTGGTCCTTGGCAGCTGTCCTCACTTAGCCCTCAGCGTTGTTTATCTGAAAGTCCTTCAGGGATGGGGCTGCCCAGGGGGGAAGGAGGCTGAAAGCAACCAACTGCAGAACTGCCTGGAACGAGGAGCCCAGAGTGACTGTGACCATGAGAAATGGAGCCTGGCTTTCACAAGGCAAGATTTGAAGTACTGTAGCATCAGCTGAGACTGTTGGGAGAGTAACAAGCCTGGCTTTCCACACTGACAAAAAGTGCTGGGGTGCCCTAAAGAATGCAGCCTGGGAAGTCCCGGGGTCTGTATTTTCCGGCAGGAGCTGAGGGTAGAAGTTTCAAGAGCTCATAATAAATGTTTCAGAAAAAATGGTGTTGGATTACCTTTTGCAGAGGAATGTTAAGTACCCCAAAGGACACAGGGCTCCTCTAGCAGGATGAGCACGTGTCCCCACACCCCCATCCAGCCCTGCAAAAGGCTACTTGCTGGTGCTTCTGCCAGCATGAGCAGAGGCACATCCCTCTCCCCTCCATGGTGGCACGAGCCACCACATTCCTCATTCCTGTAAAGCAGCTCAATGCCTGGCAGAGTGCCAAGTGCTGCGTTTACAGAAGGGCTGGTGAGGAGCAGGGTTCAGCGTAGGGTAAACATTTGGCTGTTCCAGGACAGCAGATGTGTGGCCTTTCCAAGCCCTGAAGGGTCTCTGCAAACTCACGTAAACCCAAACTCGTGTTTAATGACCAGATGGTGACGTTCACGTGTGAAAGGGTGAGGGAGGTTCGGGGTCTGTGCCAGGACAGCTCTGCAGCCAAACGCCCACCCAAGGAGATACTGAGAGCTTCAGCACTGCTGGCCAGGAAACCCAGATCTTCCCACTTCCTCCAGCCTGGGACCATGCATTCAGGGCTGAGCTGGGCCAGTTCTGCTCTCCATGGTGTGGGAGGATCCCACCAGAGAGCCCAGCCTACCCCAAAAACTGAGGGAAAACAGGAGGGATGCAAAGTGCCACAGAGTGCCTGGGATGCCTAGGGATGGCAGCCTAGGTGTGCCCAGCTTGCTACCTTGGCATAACAGCTACAGCAGCAGTGGCTTGTCCAGCTCCAAATTCATTTCCAGCCTCTGCCTCAGCAATTTCCCCATCCTCTCACAAAGATGAAAAATCCACAGTGGTAGTTAACTAAGGAGGATGCCTCAAAGTGGCATTGCCTACTGAGCAGCAGAACACAGGCTGACCTGATCCCAGCCCTGGTGAAGCATCTCCTTCACCATCAGTGGGTCTCTTACCTGCCCTGGGCTCAATGTTGATGTCGACTGGGTCTGTGAGGCCGCACTGGGGCCCGAGGGTGCCGTTGTGGCTGGTGGCGCGGGCACACAGTGTCACCCTGCAGACACGCTCCTCATCTGTGTTGTTGTTGACAACAGCAAAGACATCAAAGTCGCTGCCCTTGTTTGCACCCTCTGACACCTTGATCCTGAGGTGCAGCCCCTCATCCTCCTCCCCGATGGACTTCTTCTGATGCTCTGCCTTCTCAAACACTGCCCGCTCCTCCTCAGACCCTGCGGGTGCACAAAATTCCTGTGATTCCCTGGAGTACGGGAAGGGCCTGGTTTGGGCTCTTCTGCCCTGAGCCCTGGAGCCCTCCTGCTGCAGCTTTTCCCCAGGAGCAACATCCCGCCCTGGAAATCTCTGCCCCTGAAATCCCTCATACCCTCCGGGTATTTGTAGTTGTGGGTGATGTCCTCGCGGCTGTCCCTGCCGACGCTCTTGGTGCTGATGTACTTCCCCACGTCTGAGGATCGGATGCTCTGCTTCTGCATCCCGTCGCCCTGCACCACCCAGTACACCACGTCGGCGTTCACCTCCGCGAAGATGAAGGGGATGTCGTACTTGAGCAGCATGTCACCCTCCTTGATGGCCTTGACAGGGGCTGGCCCGCAGCAGTAAACTCCTGCATGGAGTAGAGCCATTGTCACCACTCCAGGGTTCAGCCATGAGGGGTGGCTGTGGTGGGGCGACCCAGCCCTGTCAGGGTGAGAGGTGGATGGAGCTTCTGTGTGGAGCACGTTGTACCTTCACTCTTCTCCTGAGGCGTCGGGTCCAGCACCTGCCACCCATCATAGCCAGCAGCCAGGTCTGGGCGGGCCATCCACGACTCCACCCAGCAGTGGAAGTTCCTGCAAGGGAAACCAGCATGTGGAACTCTCAGCCTCCCTCAGCCAGGCTCTGGGGAAGGGGCAGAAGTAGCCCAAGGCTGGGCAGCCTGAGGTCCTGCTGTGCTGCTCACCAGATCTTGTCCCAGGAGTACCTCTCCTGCTCCCCCTTCTCGTTGATGTAGCGGTCGATGGTCAGGTTGGCATTTGTGTCATGGGCTGAGTTGTAGTTGGTCACCACCCGGCTCGGGATTCCCAGGCACCTCATGACTGCAGGGAGCAGAGCAGGGTGAGACAGGGGCTCAGATTTGCACCACTCCCATCCCACAGAGCCCCAGGTTTGCAGCTCATGTCCCATGGAGCCCCAGGTTGGAACAACTCCTGCTCTTCCCTTTGCCTGCCAAAGGGGTGCCTGGGGACTTCTGGGATTCCCAGGAGAAGCCAGTTCCTGCATTCACAGCACACATGCAAGCTGGGTGGCACCTGGCTCTGACAGCCTGACAGGTTTGATATTGCAGCAAAAAAAAAGGTACAAAAAGCATCTGTGAGAGCTTTGGAGGTAGAGTGTGGGGAACCATGCTGAACCCCGGATTTCATCTCCCAGCTGTCTTCGACTTTGCAGGGAGCTCCCCAGGGAACAGGGAGGCAGTTACAGTGCTTCAAAGGAAGGCTATAAACCTCTGCGAGTCACTGAAAATCCACTTTAGTTTTCTGCTATTTCTCTCCTCTAAAAAGGGTCTCGTCTGTCTGTGACACATCAATGCTCTCACAGGCAGTGTTTTTCTTGGGGCGAAGCTGCACGAGCATATGTGAGTGTTTCCCAGCAGCAGCAAGTCTGGAATTGTTCTCTTCTTTTTCCCCAGGCTGATTGCCCTGGTGGCCATGACATTATTTTGATCTTAGTGGATTCGTGACTTTATTGCAAACTTGGCCTTAAAGCCATTTCCTTCATCCTGGCCTGCCTCAGTCTCTCCCTTGCTGCCTGGCCAGGGAGGCAGTGCTGATTGAAAAACCAGAGCCCTTCCCTATAATTTTTTCCCTGAATTTCCTGACAAACCAAAGTAATAGAGAGCTAATTGCAAAGGAATCATTGCAGGCTGATTGCAGCTCTCCCCTGTAGATGCAGCACCTGGAGTGGACGGAGGGTGGAGACCGGGCTGGGAGATGGGGGGAGATGGGTGACCCTGTCTTGTGGAGAAATGGAGACCAAAGGCATCTGCTCTCACCAGTGCATGCCACAGCAGCAAAGACCCAGCACTGGCCATACTTGACTGGCTGGCACCCAAACTTCTTCCACCTCTTGAGAATATCCACACTCCCAATCCAGGCCATGGGGCTCATCCCATCCTCGTAGTGGTTGTCCCACCGCCCAAACAGCACCCCTCGGTCTTCATCATTGCAGTTCACCTGTGGCAGGAGAAAAGGGAAGGATGGAGGGGCAGGAACAGGCTGGGGAGGCAGGAGAAGAGCCTTTGCCCCATTCATATGCGCTGTCACCCACATTAATATCCTGTATCCATGCAAGAGCTCACTGGGATGCGGGTGGACATGGTGCTAATTAGGGATGAATTTTAGAAACACATCCTCCTGCCTGGGGAATTTGGGAGTGGTTATCTCAAAGCTGCTCCTGAAACGATCTGTGCCTATCCCTGCTATTTGTTTCCTCTAAAAAAAGCTCTTATACATATAGGAGCAGCAACAGGGAGAGGATGTAAAGAGAGAGGAAACACCCCAGAGAAGGAAAATGGTGTAACTGGGGTGGATGGCAGATGCTGTCTGCCACAGCTGCAGCTGGGGGGCGTTTGCACCTCAGGGAATGTGGGATGCTGGGGACACCCTGCCAGCTGCACCCCAGACTCACCATGGCGCTCACCACCCTGCCAATGTACACGGGGTCATTGCGGCGGGAGCAGTCCCGGTTCTGATCCCTCAGGTGTTTGGGGTTTATGTCCAGCATGTTGAGGCAGATGGCCAAGATGTCATCTTCAAACTTGTGGAGAGAAGGGAGAAAAGGTTGTGTGAGGTCCTCACAGGGGCTCTGCTACCTCCATCCTCCCTCTCTGGCTCACTGTGATGCCCCTGCCAGCAGAACTGCTGGGTACAAGGGTGACACCTCCTCAGGGTCCCCTCCCCTGCCAGCATCTGCTGAGTGACGTCCCCACTGTTCCCACTCAGCCTGTGAAGCCTGTGGGTGACCTCCTGCCTACGTACTGTGGCTGGATCTGGTTTCCTGCAACCATGCAGGGGTCAGAGTACGGACCTGACCTCCGGGAAAATCTACTTCCCATCACGGCTGAGTCACAGCCCTTCCTTGAATTGAGGTGCGGATCCTGTGGAGGTCATGGGCACCCCCAGTGCTGCGGGCCCCCAGCCATTTGCTCAGGGAGGGTGGCTGAGCAACCTCTGTGCCCCGAGGGTGGGTGCAGCTCGGGATGTGAGCGCTGCCTTATCAGCACCCCTGGCACAGTGCCCAGGAATGCCTTATCAGGCACCGCCTACTGGCACAGCAGGGCCACCCAGATTAGGGACACATGGCCATGGGGCCCCCAGGAGCCCTGGGGAAACACTCCCCTTGCCATGCCATGCTTTGAAGTCAGCACATTCCCTCTTGGAAATGAGATTCCAGTTTCTTTGACCTATGGCTGGACTCCAAGGTGCTGACAGCGTTTGGGGTGCATGTCTGTGAGAGGCACACACATGGCACCAGTCCCTGTGTCCTGCAGCATCACAGTTGCATGGCCAGGGATCTCAAGGATCCCAGGAAGCCTTGCCCACTCACCTGGCCAAAGTTCCAGGGGATGGAGAAGATGTAATCACAGGTGCCCTGGAAGATAAGCCCGTGCTGGGACAGGACGTACTCATGTCGCTCATTCTCGTCACGCATGAAAACCGTGTCCTCTGTGGGGACAGCAAGTGATGGGGACAGGGCTCTGTCCTGCACAACCAGCTTCCTGACCCCTCCCTGTGCATTGATCCAGTGGGAAATGAGGCACGAGGGGCTGGAACTGCTCATGCCTTAAACCAGCTGCTGGGGAATTTCAGCCTAGGTTGATTTAAACTGATGGGAAAATTTCAGCGGGTTTGCGGTTTGCTTTTCATTCTTTCTCATGTCTCTGCCTTTCCTCCCTTCTATTTAATGGAGATGGATCTCTTCTCAGGAGGGGAGACTTCCTTGGGGGTGCAGTGAGCAGTGGGAGTGGGTGTGCTGGCTCAGCACAGCCAAAGTCATTTCACTCACAGCAGCTACTGCTGTGGAAATCAACATTTACTGGAAATGTTTGCAGAAGGAAACCCTAGACATCCACCCCCAGTGCTCAGCACAGCCCTGGTTGAGCAGAGCTTCCTATAGCCCTTTATCTCTGTAGATCCAGCGTGGGACGTTTGAGATCCAGGAAACCAGACAGTCCAGCAGCAGGGGAAGGACATGGAGAGAGGAAAATCCCAGGGCTGCTGAACCTTACAGCACTGAATTGAACCTCCCCTCTGGGTCTGGCTGCCCAAATTTCACCAGGACAGTGATATCCATGTCACTGAGTCCACAGCTGTGTGCCTGGGTGAGGATGGACCTCGTGGGGGCAGTTAGGGACAACTGGGGGCAAGTGGGGACAACTAGGGGCAATTAGGGACATTTAGAGGTTTTTCCCCTGCCTCCTGCCTGGCCAGGAGCTGGTGCCAGGGATTGCCCAGGGCTTCACACCAACAGCACTGGGGTGAGCTCCTATGGGCACTGTGTGGTGGGGGCAGCCTGGACAGGCCATTGGGTGTTTGGGGTGGTGGCAAAGGGGCTGTATGTGTCACAGGGTGGGAATGGTGCTCTTGGCCCTGACTTGCTGCAGGGATTGTGTGGAGATGGAAGCAAAGTGAGGCTTTCTGCTTAAAACTGCGTTTGGACCAGCATCTTGTATTTGCCTGAGCCTTGGAATCCCTGAGCTCAGAGAGGTGAAGCCTCACCTGGGTGCCAGGGGTTGAAGAGCAGGACCAAGTCCCCGATTTGGTAGCTGGAGCCCTGGTAGTCAGTGGAGGCCTCCAGGGTCATGCTGTAGCGGCCAACACGAGCGTTGGGTGGAGAGCAGAGTGAGACAGAGAGGGACTCCCCATCCTGCTGCTGCATCACAGCACTCCAGCACGATTCCTCTGGGCAGTCAGTCATGACAAAGTGGGAGCTGGTTCCTGATGTCTCACTGGGGCAGGGCCCTGTCAAGAAGGAGTAGGTCGGTTCTCCCAGTGTTCCAGAGCCCCTGGAAGCCCCGTGCCATGGAGGCTACACCAAGGGAAGCTGCTCCAAGCCCCCCTGCCCTGCAGGGAGCTGCCTGGATCTCGGCTGTCACAGTCTGGGAACATTCACAATGTAGTTTGTCAGGTACTGATGGTACAGGGTAGCCCAGCTGCCAGGAGCTCAGGCATGTCTCTCACTGTTTGGGAAGGGGCAGACTCACCCTGTGGGGGGCCAGCAGAGCACAGGGGTGCTTGTCCAGCTGCTCACCCCAGGGCCAGGTCCCTGTTCTCAGATGCACCCACTCCTGCCTCTCCTCCAAGCAGCCCTGTTGAGTCCCTGCACTCATGGCATGGGGGCAGAGCCTGGCCATGAAGCCCAAACCCCCTTCACTGGGTGCCCCAGTCCTGTGTGCAGCCTCAGGCGTTGCTGCAAACATCCCAGCCTTAGGGATGACCTCAGTGGCCAAACCGCCGAGTTTGGGACAGTGTGATCCTTGCTGGCCCCTCCAAGCTGCAGCCATGGCCAAGCCACCTGCACGGAGCCAGCTCCAGACCCGCTCCCCGGAGTGGTGACGCCCAGCCCAGCCCGTGCACTGCCTGGCCGGCAGCCGAGGCAGTGGTGCCACTGCTGTCCCCCTCTCCCTGCCGGAGCACAGCTCCGGCTGGTTCCCCGCCAGCCCTCGCCTACAGGCCGGTCACCAAAAATACTCGTGAACTCATGAAGTGACACAGTTTCTCCTCTCGGGCAGGCTGGGCTGAGTTCACGGCGTCCTTTGGACAAGAGCCAGCCCGGCGCTGCTACAGGCTGGGCAGACACGGGAGCCTGCTTCCTCCTCCTCTTCCTCCTCCTCTTCCTCCTCCTCCTGCCTCTATAGCCCACAACATCCCCCTGGAATCCAGCATCTGAATGGGGCTCTGCCAACCCGGCTACTGCAAAAACACTATCTATTTTCACTCCATTCTTCCTTCCCTCTTTCATGTGGGAGGCGGCAGATGACCTCGCTGCCTTTGCTACCCCGGGATGGAGGGACAGGTCTGCCAGTCCTTGCCTTGACAGGTCGGCCCCAGTGAGGAATGTGCTGGGGCCGCTGCTGGTGGGGTGGCACTGCCACGTGCCTCTGCGAGCATCAAAGCACCTTTGCCCTCTTTCTGCAACGCTGGGGCCCGGCTCCAGCCCGGAGGAGCCTCTGCCAACCTCAGCCTTGGTTTGGGAGGCTGTGCCTGTGGCTACCCGCCCTGCAAAAGCAGCCCGGGACTGCCTGGCTGTAGCATGGCCTGGAGAAACACAGGGGTGGGAGTGGGTGGGCAGCCCCCATGGGGCCGGTAGGGCACCGAGGGAGCTGCTGGCTTAGGGTGAAGCTGGGAGGTGCTGTGTTTTGTTTTGTCACCAGAGCTTTTGGGATGGAAAAAGGAGAGTTTTACTCTGCGAGGAAACTTGGGTGCAGTTCTACTTTGAATTCTGGCTGGGTTGACTCAGCATGGTGCTTCAGACCTAAAATAACTCTTGCCTGAGAAATAATTTCCTCTCCCTTTGCTCTGAGCTGGCGGGGCTGAGCCCTTGCTCGGGGGCTGCACCCAGCCCAGGCTGTGAGAAGAACAGCCCAGCCCCGGCCCGGCCCGGGGGGCTGCACTGGGGGGGCTCCGTGGGAACATTTCCTTTCTCCAGTGTTTGTGTTTCCTGAGCAAACCCCGCTCCGGGTGGTCCGAGCAGCAGCAGGGCTGGGTGTGAAGGCCATCAGCAGAAATGCTGTGATACCTCTGGCTGAAAAGATATACTGTGCTGGTGTTTCTCAGTGGGGCAGGAGGGTTGGGCAGGATCCTGGCAGCAGCTGAGGTACTTGCTGGTGAGCTGGCAGCTCAGGCATGCCCTCAGTCTGGCTCAGCCTTGGGAGGAGGAGGAGGGAGAGGAGGCAGTGGTGCTGGTGGCTTTTTGTTTTATTTCTTTTTCACTCCTCTTCCGCTCTCATTAAGGAGATACGTTTCTACCCTTTTTTCTTGTTGTGATATAAAAGCTGTGCACAGCACCAGGCCTCTGCCAGGTGAGGAACAGGGACTGTGTGACATGGGGATGATGCCGTGACACAGAGCACAGGTGAACCCTGGGGCAGGGGCACAGCGTGGTGGCACCTACACAGCCCTCTATCGCGACACAAATGTGGCGGCACTCACCGGTCTCGACGTTGAAGGAGAGTTTGTCCACGCCCTCCTCGTAGCCGCGGCCCGAGAAGCGCAGGGTGATGGTGAAGGGCTGCCCCCGCCGCACCACCAGCTGCTTGCAGCCCATGTCCGCGGTCCGGTGCTCCCGCCCATTGCGGTCACAGTGCAGGTCCCACGTCTCCAGCACCAGGTCTGCAAAGGCAGTGGCAGGTACAGCGCTGATCCTGGGACCACATCACGCAGTCCCGACCCTTGGGAAGGAGGAGGGGCTGTAGCCCATCCCGAGCCATGGAGTGGGACCCTGGTGAGGGGTCTGAGCCTCCCCCACCCACACTGCCCTGTGCTCCCAGATGTGCCGGGCAAAGCATCTCTCTAGGAGGGCACAGTGACCGTGGCAGACCCTGAGCATCCTTCCAGGAGCGCTCTGAGGGTTGGGCTCCTGTTGTATGCTGTGAGAAGGGCACAGCCTTGGCAGCCAAGCTCACAGCGACTTTTTGCCCTCCTGATCCAGCTCCACACTGTGTTGTGCTGTGGAGCTGCCTCCGTGGTATCACATGTGCTGCCAGAGCTGTGCCAGGCCTGTGTCTCACAGCACCCAGCAGTAGAGCAAAGCTCAGCACTCAGCTCTGCTCTCAGGGGGCCTTTCACTGGGGCTGCTCTCTGTGTGCCCCCACCCCAACCAGTGCTGCTGAGTGAGCCCAGGAATGTTAAGGGTGTTCCTCTGTCTCAGCCAGGCCACCAGCAGCTTCACTGTGCTATGGCTGCTGACAAATAGGTGAGAGCAAGTGTAGATTCAGTGACACAGAGTGTCTGATGCCCCAGACACATGCAGGCTACTCTGCTCTGCTCTGCTTACAGCCCAGCCACATCCCCACCACCCTGGGCATTGTGCTGGAGTGATGAGACACCGTTCATCATCACTGGAGGCCACTGATCCCTGACTGCTCTGCAGTGATGTGTTATTCATCAGAATAAGCAAAAGCATTCTGTTCAGGAGGGCACATAGGAAGCTCAGTGCCAGCAAGGGACTGAGTAGATCAGTGGGCAATACTCAGCTTGCTGCCCCATGCCATGGCTCTCCTTGGCCATGCCCTTCCTAATACCAGCTCTGGTAGTCACTAAGCACTCCTTGGACCAGTGCCAAATGGAAACAGCAGCCCAGGAGGTCACCATTCCCAGAGCTAAATGAAAACACTGCTCCTGGCTCTCTGGGCAAGGTGACTCTGCCGTATGGGCCCAGGGGAGGGCAGTGGGCTTGTCACTGTCCCCACCACAATGTGAGAGCTGCTTGAACAGTCCATAACTAAGGGCCATGGGAACTGTGAAGTGGGGACAGAGCACAGACAAGCCCTTTCCCTCCCTGCCTCCCCCTCTGTGAGCAGCACAGCCCTGTGCTACGGAACACGGACTGTACAAGTGGAATCTCATGGTTGACATGGAACCAAACTTGCTGACAGTGTGTTCAGAAACCAGGATCAGGGCTCCTCCTTGTCCCAGTCAACCTGGAGTTTTCATCCTCAGCAGATTTCTCAAAAAGCAGATTTCTGAAAGCACAGGTGCCTCTATCCAAAGCAGTGGGTGCCAGGAGATGGGTGGGAAGGGGGCTGCAGGTGCTGCAAGTGGTAGCAGCATCCTGGGTACTCAGCAGCAGGAGCTGCTGTGTTGGGGACAAGAGAACACGGTATTAAGCTGTACCAGGGGAAATTTAGGCTGGACATTAGGAAAAAATTCTTCACAGAAAGAGTGATTGGGCTCTAGAATGTGCAGCCCAGCGAGATGGTGGAGCCACCGTCCCTGGAGGTATTTAAAAAAAGACTGAATGTGGTACTTAATGCCAAGGTCTAGCTGATAAGGTGGTGTTAGGTCATAGGTTGGACTTGATGCTCTCAAGGTGTTTTCCAACCTAGTTAATTCTATGGTTCTGTAGCGGCTTAGCTATGTGTCTGTGTGAGTGCCTGACCCGAGGGACCCGCGTTGGTATTGCTACAGCAGTGCTGGGAGCCAGGACAGCCTGAGGCACTGTGGCATAGCAGAGCAGAGTGATGCCGTCTCACCCAGAGGGCTGTGTGCCCGTGGGAACCACACAGACCCGTTTCCTGGGACTTTGGGGGCAGCTGTGTGGGAATTGGGGGTGTCTCTACCCCAAAGAGCCAAGCGTGTAGGATTCCCAAAGCCCAGAAGCCCTTTTTCTATCTGAGCCTCCTGAAATCCCCTCACCCCGCCAGGATGTGGGCACACGCTCCCGGTCCAGCTGTCCACCCTCCTCTATCGGGAAAGCTTTAAATAGCACCAGACTTCATTCTACGGGACACCCGGGCCGGAGGAGAGTCGGGAGGGAGGGAAGGGCACAGACCTGCGTGGACCCCGCACGGACCCTGTTAGGCTTGTTAATCGCCGTTCTGCTTTAGTCTTTCCCGTTCCTCATCGCCCCTGAATTCGGCTGAGGCTCAGGGACCGGCTCTAGCCCCAAGCGAGCGGCGCGGGGGCACCGAGCCCCGGCTGCGGCGGAGTTGAGGCCGGTCGGGACTTCCCGAGGAGCGGGACCGAGCCCGGCACCTGCGGGGGGTTCGCGCCGCGGTCCTACCTTCTGCCATGGTGCCGGTGCCTGTGCACGTCCCGGTACCTGTCCCGGTCCCGCCGGCAGCGCTGTCGGTGCCGATGCCGGTCCTTGAGGCGGTCTGGATGCCGGGGGAGCTGCCCCTCACCACGCGCTGTCCGGCCCCACCGCCCGTCCCATTTATCCCGCCCGCCTCCCGCGCACCCCCCCCGCCCCCCGGCCCCGCCGCAATAGGACCGGCGAAGGGAAGAAAGGGAAAACAAAGTTTCCAGGAAAAGGGCGGCTTTAGGTCCCACCTATTGAAAACAACCACCCGGGAAAAAAAAAAAAAAAAAAAAGAAAAAAAAAAAAAAAAAAGAAAAAAAAAAATGCAGCAAGTCCCGGAGCACCGCCGGGTTGGCCCCCACCGGAGTCCCCCGGGACCCCACAGCCCCCGGGTAGGAGATGGCCCCGCTGCCGATCAAGAGGAGGGGAGAAAAAGGGGGCGGAGAGGGGCTGCGTGGCTTTCTGCGAAGTGCCAGGACTCGGGACTGTTTTCTCCTTATAAAGTTCTCTCCCTCCTCTGGCTGCGTCCCCATCCTGGCCAGTCCTGGTGGGATGCACTTGCCGGGAATTGCACCCCCTTCCCGTAGCTGCATCCCTGAGAGATGGAGTCTGGAGGGAAAACGTGATGAAAACTTTGTTGCTGGACAGCTGATGTGTTGGAATCAGCGCTGGTTGCTCTGGAACATGGAAGTGTGCACACAGCAGTGACTACCACATTCCCTGGAAGTCCCTGCCCCACGCACTGGCCATCCCTCTCCTCCCTGGGGGCCCCTGCCCCAGGGTCTTGCCAAGGGTACCGCCCGGGGCTGCCTGACCTGTCCCAGCCCTCCCTGTGTGTCCTAAGGGTCACCCAACACACTAGAGACCACCTATCAGGGACAGAGGGCTGAGACCCCACACCTCCATGGGCTCTGGGGTTTGGGAGTGCATCGGTACCTTAGCAGCTGCATGGCTTTTAAGAACAAAGTCTTGAGAAATTTCTTGGATAACTCTGTTCAGTCACTGGTTTTCCTTCATCTGAGTTAAGCTGCCCAGGATCAGGACCCAGGATGGGGGTATGTGTTCCTGGTGGAGCCCTGAACTGACTCTCCTCATCTGTCCCTTGGATGGATGCAGGATGCTGCAGCCTGGGCTCTGGGAACCCTCCTCAGCCTGACACGTCCCCTCCTGCTCCCCCAGACCCCTCAGCCCCTACCCCTCCCAGATTTGGTGATTGGTGCACTTCCAGGGCTGCTGTGGCACCTTGTGGATGGTGCTGTCCTGTAAGGTGGTTGGGGTCCATCACCTGGTGTACTCAGGGTCACCTCACAGGGCCCCCACGGGGGCTGTGCCCTGCTGAAGCCCCACTGTCCTGGTGTGGCCCATTGCCCAAGTGTGTGCAGCAGCTGGATCTGCCCTCTCCACACCTGGGGTGGTCCTGGTCACGGGCCCCCAGCAGAGGGCAATGCTTTGCTCAGGCACGTCAGGGCACTGCACTGGGAGGGTCTGCAGTGAGTCAGACTCCTCCTCCAGCTCTACAAAGGGATTTTTGGTACTGACAGAGTTGGTAAGATCTAAGCATGCCAAGGGCAGAGACTCATGTGTGGGGGGCTCCTGGTGTGTCCTGCTCTGGGGGCACATGGCTGGTTTTACAGAAGCACTGCCCCGCAATGCAGCCATGGCTGGGGGAGTCCCATCCTCCATCACATTCTTTAAGGGAGGCAGGGAGGGTCATTGGAGCAGAAGCAGCAAATCCTTGCTGAGAGAAAGCTTGGGACAGCTGCTTTTAATGGAAACAATTCATGCACTACTCCACCATGTATTTGTATGGGCTGGGGGTGTGCAGGTCGTGGTGGGGGGCCTTTGCCAAGTGCACAACTGGTGCCAGCAGGGCCCTCCTCACCCCAGCAGTGCCCCCTCACCGCAGAAAGATCTGTACAGGAATAGCCTGGCAGTGCTGCCCTGTCAGTGTGCCATTGTCTCATTCTGCCAGTGTCTCATTCTGGGGTCTTGCTCTCCTTGCTCACATTTGAGAAGGGACACTGAAAATGACACTCTCTTCCTCTTCCCAGACCCCTTGGTCCTCATGGGCAGCACTGAGTCGAGTTGTTCCCATGGATGCAGGGAGGGGTCAGTGGGGGAAAAAAGTCCCATGGGCTGCCCCACTCTGAGTGTCAGAGCCACAGGAATTGCTGTCCACTGCCAGGCTGCTGGGGAGGGCTGGTGGGCATGGGAGCTCACAGCTGGTGTCACTTAACCAGAGCTGGCCTTGCTACCAAGGCTGTTTCCTGGGCACAGGAACCTCTGCCAGTGGTGTTAAGTGCCATTCTGTCTGGACTTGTGCTGCAGGGTGCTGTGTTTGGCTCTGCCTGCACAAGCCCACCCTTCCTCCCGTACCCAGTGTGAACTCTGGATGAACTCTGCAGCGGAGGTGCACACTTGGGAAGCGTTGTTTGCTCGAGTTAATGTGTGACAAACAGCCAGAGGAGCACCTCGGCAGTGGAGGAATTGGGAACTGCCATTTCTCACTCGGCTTGGATGCACGAGCAGTTTGTTGCCCTGAGGGATGTGTGGGATGTGTGGGACTGGGCAGGCTGGGGTGTCTGGTGATGGGCAGGCTGTTGGGATTATCTTCTGTCTGGTTTCCTGCCAAGCACAGAGCAGGAACGACTCAGAGTACCTGTCCCTGCTCTGGCACCTCGGGCAGAAGTGGCAGGAGACAAGTGGTTGGCTGTCCCCTGGTGCTGTCTCCCAGGGCTATCCCTCTGGCTCTGTCCAGTCAGGACTGTCCCTCAGGGGCTATCCAGGGAGCTCTGGGCTTGGTCCCAACACTTCACCAAGAGGAAACCTCCCGTGTTTCCAGCTTTAGTGCCCACTTCACTCACCACCTTGTATCGCGGAGGCATCTGTCTGCCCAGGCACTGGAAAATGCCGCCCATGGTAGCCCAGCCACATTGCTGCTGTTATTTTTACTCTCCTTACTAAGACAAGGTTCCATTAAGAGGGTGTTTGCACTGCTGAAGCCCAGAATAACTCCTCATTTGCTCAAGGTGTTCAGTGCAGGGCTGCGACTCTCCTCGCCCCCACCCCGCTCCTGGAGCTGCTTCAAAGCGTGCCGGTGCCTGCAGTGCCGGTCCCTGCCGTGTGTCCCGCACAGACAGAGCCGCTGTTTTGCTCTGCTGGGTGTGTGCCGGGGCGGCTGCAGCCCCTCCAGTGCCCGCACATCCTGACTCAGTTCCTTGTGCAGGCAGATAAACAACCCTTGAAAAAGGGCAGTGTCTGCTCTGAGTCGCCCTGTTAAATCGTCAGCCGATTTCAGGAGCTCTGCCCATCTCCTGCGGTGCTTCCCGCCCCGGGTATTCCCCAAACTCAGCCCTCAGCCGAGCCGCTGCTCCTGCAGTCCCCCGAGGCCAAGGGCACCTGTGTGCTCCTCGGTGAGGAGCTCGGCATCATCCCGGGGCGAGGGTCTGTGAGAGGCCCTGCAGGGATGTGACTTCAGGATAAAGTGTGTTTATGCTCATGATGACAGGGCCAGCAGGGAGTTCTGGGGGCTGTGTGGGCATCCTGGCATGCAAGATGCAGCAACTACCCCTCTCACACCTCTGATCTGTGAAAGTACTTCCCAAAGCTGGGATGAAAGACCTGTAGCTGCTCCACCTGTGGTCGGCAGAGCCAAGGGGCTCAGCAACAGCCGCAGACAGGGGTCCATAAGGGCACGCAGGCTGGGGTGAGGGAGGATGGGGTTGGTGACGACATCTCGCTTGGTTTGGGGCTTTGGTTGCCACGGGCAGCTCTGGCGCTGGGCCAGCGGCTGAGCAAGGCGGGCTCAGTGCAGCGCGGGGCTCCCGAGGTGGTGGGTTTAGAGCCGGCATCAAGGGGGACTTGTTCCCAGCTGTGGGCGGCTGCCTGCCAGGACAAGCCTTTCCTTTGTGGGAAGTGGCCTTCTAAGGAAAAGCAGATTGTTTTTCCATCTGGTCCCCCAGGCAGGTGTGGTGTGCTCTGGTGTCACAGGCACAGGGCAGAGGCAGCCCATGGAGTTGAGGTGTTTGCTGCTCCCAGGGCAGGGCGAGGGACGTGCGGTGGTGTCGGGTGCAGTCCGGGGCTCTGGCTCCCGGCTCACGACACAGGCTGAGCCAGAGGCTCTTCCCGAAAAATGCGGAGGCTGAACCAGCATGGTCTGGAGGGATTGGCCAGCAGCTGATAACCAGCTTCTCTTGGTGCAAGGCACCCCCTCCCACTCCTAGGGGGGGGATCAGGAGGAATTTATTATGTAACTGTCTTTGTTTTTAGGTGGAGTCTATATTTTTATTTAAAAGAAATGAGAGAAAAAAAACCTCTTGAAAGTCTCCAGTTTATTGGGTCTGCAAGCACAGTGGGGACAGGAAAGCTGGGGGCTTCCCTGGCAAGGCTCCCAAGCAAGCCCCTGGGAGGTGGATCCTGTGTTGGACAGCAGCAATGCATGTAGGGGAGGTGGATCCTCCAGCTGTGCCAAACCTTTCCTTGCTGGTGGCCCCAAGATGGCCACAAGGCCAGTCCCACTATGGCAGGGTCCCACAGCGGCAGGGTCCCACAGCACTGGAGAGTGAGCTGCAGTGCTGCAGGATGGGCTCACATCCACTGCCAGGATAGTCATGAGCCAAACACAATGTTTTGCAAACTGATCTGACTGTACCTGGTGCAAACTGAATTCCAGCCTCTGTCTGTCATTTCCCAGCAGTTTGTTGGAAACCCCCCAGGCCTCCCTCCCCAGGGTACCTGCTCCCCCAGGGTGCTGCTCCCCGGTAATCCTGTACCACTTTCATAGCTTGCAGGCTCCAATGGGTCTGCAAGGGGGAAACAACAAGGGTCTGTGCTCCCCAGTTGGTGCATAGAGTGTTTGTGCTCCTGTGTGAGTTCACATGTCCAGATTTCACGCCTGAAGCTGGATGGTTCCCCCATGAACCATGTGTGTCCCCCATGCAGGTCGCCTGCACCCGACTGTCCTGTCATCATCTTCCCAGGGTGGGTGTCTGCAGGGCCCCTGAGCAAGCACTGCAAAGGCGTTTTCCATCCATCCATCCATCCCTCGGGATGCAGCGCAGCTGGGATTTTGGAAAGCAGCTGGGTCAGCCTTTCCCTGGCCAGCTCAGATGAGGTTGAGTTACGTCCAGCCCTTGGAGCTCTACCCTTTGGCTCTACCCTTCACCCTTCCTGTTTTCCTTTGGTATCACTGATTTCTTTGGTTTTCCATTTCTTATGGCTATCCTGCAGCTCCCCAGAGCACCAGCAACCCCAGCTCAGTGACAAGCAAGACCTCCATTTGCTCTGCCAGAGCAGGCACTTGGAGATAATGAAGCTTCTCTGGGATACCTCTGTTTGCAGCCATATCCCAATGCCAGGACTGAGCTGGTGTCTTTGTCCCACAGCTCAGCTCCCTCTTGCACCCAGAGCTGCATCTGTGTTTACCTGCTGAAACCAGATCCACTGCCCTGGCTGTCACCCAGGAGGACAAATCCAGGCAAGACAGTGTTCCCACTGTGGCATGGACCAAACCCCCAACTTGTGCTCCTGAACTCCCATGGCTGTTTGTGGCTGAACCCCAGTTCCAGGGGCTGCCAGGACAGGAATGGGCCTGTGGTGGCTCTGCTGGCACCAGAACTGCTGGGGGGGCCCACCTGGGGGGGCTCTGAATTTTCCTACATGCTGTTGTCAATGCATCTCTGCCTTGTCACCCATTTCTCACACTTCCTCCTTGACTGGGACAGGGCACAGCCGTGGCAGTGGCTGGGAGCGTGGGAGCCACAGTGCTTCTTGCTCTTCCTCTTCTTTTTTTCCTCTTCCCCCTGTCTTGTCACAATTGAACCCAGTGATCCTCCAGCCCCCGCAATTTGTACAGCATAGCTTGATGGGAATCTGGTGGTGAAGAGGAGAAGAAAGAGGAAGAAAAGTGCTGTGGCTGTCTCTGGTCCCTGCTCTGTGCCAAACCATGTACTGTCTGCTCTGCTGGAGCAGGGCTCAGGAACCACAGGGGGAATGGCTGACCAGGAACTGCCATGGGGAAGAGAAGGTCATTCCCTGGGGCTGAGATCTGTGCCTGATCCATGGGCCCTCCACTTATCTGAGCTGGTTTTGCTGTCTGCTGCATCCAACATTTTTGACCTTTTTTCCTTTGGAAAAAAAGTATTTCCTGGGGTCTTGTGGGAGCTTCCCTCCAAGGTTGGAGGGTGCTCTGCACCCTGGCACTGCCAGACCCCGACCAGCCCACACTGCTGGATCCCTGCCAGCTCCTGACAAATGATTTTGCCATTTCATGAGGGAAAGGAGACATTGATTAACTCCTGTACTTGCCTTTCTGGAAAGGTTATGGCTTAATTGGTCAAACTTGGGAGTCATAAATCATGTGCTGAAGGATTAGCAGAGATAAGAAAATTTTTTCAGACTGTTGCAAAACACTTTTTGGTAGGAGGGAAGGAGGGATCTGGTTATGCCCACCCAGCTGTGGGGGCTGATGGCTCTTCAGTGCACAGGACTCTTCCAGGGAAACGAGTCACTCTCCAGCCACAGGCCAGAAATTCCCCTTTCTGTTATCAGTTAAACTCAGGATTTGCAAAATATCCTTTTTTATTTTACTTATGGAAAAAAAGCCAAAAAACAACCCAACAGGAAAGTCATTGTTTGCTTTATTCAGAAGAATCATAATTCCATCTGGTTTGAAAAATGACTTTCTTTTTCACTGGAAAGTGCAATTTCTCCAACCTAAAAGCTGTAATGGAGGGGATACAGCAGATCAGCTCTCAACAGAGCAGAAAATTGAGCAAGGGAACTGTCAGGCTTGGCCTGGAATGATGCTGGAAGGAGAAAATATTTTTGGCTCTCACCGTGAGCTGGGCCCCATCTGGGTGCTCATGGCTTGCTCTGGCCACATGGGATGGAGAGTGGGCACACTCAGCTGTAGGGCATGAGGATGGGGAACAGGGACATATCACGAAGGGGTAGAAATGTCCTGACTTGGTGACCTTGGTGCCATGCAGGATGTGGCATTATTGGAGAATGGAGAATTGCAGAACTTTAGGCTCGCACAGGACAGGCTGTGCCGACCTGTCTGGGTTCTCTAGGACAAGGACTTTTAAACCAAAAGGAATGGGATAGACTCAGTGACCAGGATTTCAGTGAAGCAGGGACAGAATTGTCAGTGTTGAGCTGGGCAAGATGGAGTCTAAAAAAATTGTAGGGAGAAGTAAAGACAATAGGGTAGGATTAGGAGTGGTGGGTGACAGGCAGAGGTGCTGTGACAGGGCAGGGCCAGGGTCGGCCCCGTTAATGCTTCAGTAATGACCCAGACAGGAGGAGCGTGGCGCCCGCAGGGGGCAGCTGGGGCCGTAAGGAGCTCAGCGGGGCTTGGCTTCGGGATCTGGCAAAAACAAGGCTGAGGGGGGTATGAGTGATGCTCAGCCAGACTGGGATGGGCCAGTGCCCTTTGCCGAGGCGCAGCATCCCACAGGGTGCGAGCCACGACCGTGCTGGGCTGGGAGGAGGAGTGTGTTTTTCTGGAACGGCCTCCAAGGCAGAGATTGCTTCTCCTCTGATGTCTCTTGATTAGCTCATGCTGTGGCTGCCCAGGGGGGCGGCCGGCCAGTGCCTGGCCCCGACAGCCGGGGTCCCACCTGCCATCACCCACTCCTGGATGCCCAAACAGGGAGTGCAGGGATGGGGTGTCTCTGGGGACCTCAGGCTGCTTTGGACTGGGATCAGCAAGGTCGCACCCAGGCCAAATGGGTCCCAAAGGCTTCAGGACAGTGCGTTCCCAAAACAGAGTGGGGAGGTTGGGCAGGATGACACCACTCTGCTCATGTACTGGGAGGGAGAACAGGAGACCGAGGCAATTAACCCTTACAAAAGGGTCCTTTGAACAGGACCAAGGTGCTGGCAGCAAGTAGGAGAGCCAGGCTGTGGGCACAGCCCATGTAGGGGACACAGGGGGCATTCTTGGTGGCACCAGCTGCCTGTGGGCACTGTGCTGGGGTGGTGGGAGCAGCTGGAACCTGGGTGAGAACTCCAGCAGCTAGCTCTCAGTGGGATACAACATCTCATTCTCGTCCATGAGGACCATACAGGTGTTTCTCTTCAGGTTTATTAATGTTAATGGAGTTAGTCCTGTGTTAATGAGCACACACAAACCCAGGGCCCACTGCTGGGGCTCAGCCAGGGCTGCAGCAGCAGCAGCACAAGAATGGTAAAACCATCCAGTGGAACAGGGAGCACAGTCAGTGACAGGAACATCTCACAGGTCTGCACTCCCCTGGGATGCTCCAGGCACAGCTTCTAATGTGGGAACCCTTCCCACTGCCTGAGACAAGGCTGGTACTGGTAGGGATAAAGGCACTTTATGGGAGGATTGCTACTCATCTGGTAGATTGTGAATGAACCCTGTGAACTGGTGATGGAATTACTGCTGATCCATGGCAGGGAGAGCGCTAAGGACAGGGAACCAAAGATTCTGGGACTGAGGGTGGGGTAAGAAGTTCCAGCATCCCACCTCTGAGCATGGAAGTCTCATCCAGTCTGTGATTGAGACTTATGAAGCTGGACAGCAACAGCCCCAGCTGGAGGAACTCGTTACTTGGCATTTGCTTTAGCTGTACTTTCGGTGTGGTGGTTCTCCAGGTAAATGATCTGGTGGGCCTTTTCGGATGGGCAGGTTGGTCTGGGACTCTGGAGGTCCCTGGACAAAGCCAGGCTTGAGGCTGGGGCTTCTTCCATGGAGTTCTGTGAATCTGAGTCTTCAGAGGAGAAACTGCTCTGGCTGGAAATCTGGAAGTACTGGGCAGCTTCTGCCCGTGGCCCTGCTGGCGCACCAGGTGTGCTGGGATCTGAGGCAGTCCCATGGGGCACAGCAGGAGGACGTGGTGGGTCAGCACCTGGGAAGCGTGTCCAGGGAGGGAGGGTGAAGGGACGCCTCCGAGGGGCCTGGCTGCGCTCCGGGGCAAGGTGTCCTGCTGCCCCCAGGCTGGCTTTGCTCTTGGCTTTGGGATGGGGGGTGTCAGCAGAGATGTGGTGGTGAGAGATGTGGGCACCCTGAGGCCCCAGCTGGCAGTGGGGCTGCAGAGAACTCTGCTCCACACCCAGCGTGGAGCCAGGAGTAGTGCTGGGCTGAGACTGTCCTGGCCCCTGGGGCTGTCCTGGCCCCTCAGTGCTGGTCTCTGGCTGCTCTGCCAACCCCCTGTCCCCCAACACTGCTGGCTCAGGGCTATGGGCTGCTCTGCACACCAGGGCTTCTGTGTGAGGGGCTGCAGACCGTGGGCTTGGGGTGCTGGAGGAGTCTCCCTGCCCATCAGCTTGTGCTCCCCAGGCCTCCTGCAGTTCTGTCAGCATCTCCTCCAGGATCTGCCGGGTCTCCTGGTACCTGTGCTGTGCCTCTGTCCAGGCTGCCAACCCTTGGCTGCTCTGCATCCTGCGCACCTGAGCCTTCATGTCCTGCAGCTTCTCCAGGGCAAACTCCACCGAGAGCTTCTGGAAGGATCTCTGCAGGCACCGCAGTGCTTGGCCTTCCCCGCGCTGCGCCCGGGCTGAGCACTGCCGGCAGTCCACCTTCAGCCCTGTCACCTACAAAGGAGGAGAGAGTGGCCAGTTTCATGGCCACCAGCAGCACCATCTCCTGCAGGGGAAGATCCCTTTCACCCACCTTGTTGGAGAACCGGACAAGCTCCTGCAGCAGCTCCCGCTCCACCTGCCGCCGCTCCAGCTGCTTGGAGAAGCTCATCAGCTTTGTCTGGAAAAGGGCTGCAGCTGCTTGGAAGGCATCTGCCTCAGGGAACGTCATGTCTCGGACCTCAGCTGCCTCCTGGCACAGGGTCAGGCCATGCTGGTACCGAGCCTGCAGGGACAAGAGGAAGGAACAGCTCCACACTGGGGAATGGTGCTGACCTGGGATATGTGTGCAGGGTGAAGCACTGCAGGTAGCACTTGACATGCCCATTACAGATGGATGGGAAACATTTCTGGGCAAGTAAGCAGAAAAAAAGCAGTCGGGATTCTCCAAACCTCTGCTCTGCCCTGGGCTGGTTCAAAATTCACCAAATGCACCTCCTGTCCCGAGTGAGGTCACCCTGCTCACCCTCCCTCCCTGCAGTGTGTGTGACTAAAGGGCCTACACATCCTGGGGAGCCAGAAAATCTTCATCACAATGTTATTTGTTGTCTAATAGATGTCCAGGATTTGTAGGAAAAAGGAGCTGCATCACTGGAGTGCACCAGGGTTTGGGGGCAGCAGTCCCAGCCCAGCACACCACAGGAACAGTGCAGCCACCCCCTCACTGGAGCAGGACTGCCCAGAATCCCCACAATGCTGAGCCTGACAACTGCAATGTGACTCAACAGCTCTGCCCAGAAAGCCTCTTTCCAAACCCGGAGGATGTCTGTTACAGAAAAGCCCCTCCAGACGTACTGTGGCCTGGGTGAGGAACTCCTTGAAGTGCTCGGTGGAGCCCTGGCAGCTGTCAGGACTCCAATCCTCGGTGCCCATCTCCTGCAGCCGAGCTGCTGCCTCCCCATCCAGCCAGGACCCCAGCTGTGAGAGAGCAGAACAGGGATCAGGCAGGACTGGCCACGGCAGCAGCATGTCCACAGCACCTCCCCTTCCTGCCCCCACCGGGCATCCCAGCCCAGGCTCAGTCGCACACAGTAATGAAAATCAAAGCTCAGGCAATCCTGCCCTTCTCCAGGCTTCCGTCATCATCAAAAACAAAGGAAACGTGACCAAAACACTCAACCATGGAACACCACAGAGGGCAACTTCAACTTGTGGCACCCCAGGGACACCCAGCTCACCTTGCCAAACTCAGTCTCAAGCTCCTGGACCTTGCGGAGGAACTCCAGGTGCTCCAGGCAACTGTTGGATTGGGACACGAGGTAGTGAAGTTCTTCCTCCAGCTGACTATACAGCTCCTCAGCCAACTCCATACCGGTCCTGGGGTTTGGGAGGAGAGGGACCATCAGTGCCAGGTGCTGCCAGGCGAGCTCACAGATGCACAAGGTGGAGGGCAGCAGATCTCTTGCTCAGCTCCTGACCCCAGCCCTGCAGGTACGTGGACATCTCCCCAGCCCATGGAGCAAATGGATGTCAGGGACCACAGGATGGGAAAGCCCCGTCTATCAGTGCAGCCCAGCCTCACTGAGAGAAGGGAGTAGGAGAGAGCAGTGGATCAGTGCTGCCTGAATGCATGCACTATGGAGCCACGTGGCATGGCTGGACCAGTGCAGCATCACCAGATGGGTGCAGCATTACTGGCCGAGAGCGACATCACTGGGGTGAGTATGGAATGGCCCGATTACAGCATGGCTGGATGAGTAACAGCATGGCCAGATTACGGCATCACTGGATGAGTATGGCATGTCCAGGTGGGGTGACATTACTGGACGACTACAGTATGGCCAGAGGAGCCATGCACGGCGGGATTATGGCATCACTGGATGAGTGTGGCATGGCCAGACAAGTGCGACATCACCGGACGATCACGGCATGGCCGGGTGAGCACAGTACAGCTGGGCGGGTGCGGCACGGACGGGACTTGGCCCCATCTAGTGGCCTTTCCCGAGCCAGCCCAAGGCATCGCTGCCGGCATTGCAGTGCAGTGACAGATCGGGCCTGGCCTGGGGCAGGAGACCCTCTCAGGGATCTGGCACCAGTGAGGAAGAGGGGACTCCTGCAATGGGCTGCCCCAGACATGTGGTCCATGCTTCCAGAGCAGGACCGAGCATGGCAATAGCTTGGGCTCATGGGGACCAGGCTGTCCATGGTGAGGTGACTCTGTCAGCCAGCAGGAGCTGGGGGTCCCTGGCATTGGCACCCCTTGACCAGCAGAACTGCCCCGTCCTACCTGACGTGGTTGGAGGCGCAGAGGCGAGCGGCCTCCCTGCGCAGCCGGGCCAGCACAAACCCCCCCTCGCGCTGCACCCGCACCAGCTGAGGGTCACTCAGCACCTTCTGCATCAGCTCCTGGTGCCTCCTGATGCCTGCAGCCGCATCCTGTGGAGGAAGGGAAGGTCACACACGTGGGGGCCTCGCCTGGAGTCTCAGCCAGCATAGGACGGGTACCTGGGGCTGCACCCCAGGCAGAAGCAGAGGGGACAGCGAACAGCCCCATGGCCAGGAGCACCCAGTCTGGGAGTGATTATGCCAAGTTTTGGGCAACTGGAGTGAAATGTTGCTGTGGCTGCACTGCAGATGGGCACTTTGGGAATGTCCCCAGCCTGTGGTGCTGTCACCCCTGTTACCTGTGTCCCTGCCAGTGCGTCGGTGTTCCGCAGTGCCTGGATGCAGCGCTGCAGCAGCTCCGATGCCCGCTTGAGGCTGGCTGTGAAGGGCTGCAGCTTCTGTGGGGGACACACACGGTGGGTCAGCAGGGACAGCCTGCCCGTGAGGAGGAGGAGCAGTGCCAGGACAGATCAGGAAAAATGGTGAGGCACTGGGTTAAAGCTGATGAGGAAGGGAGTGTGGAGGTGGATGGGCAGCTGCAGGCAGGAGCAGGCAGGAAGGAGCTTGACCCTCCTGTAGTCACAGCCCTCCTTTTCATTCCCCTCTCCCAGCCCTTCCTGTTGCTTTTCCAGGGATGTGTGTGGGACACGTAAGAAGCGGTGGGGACAGAGGGACACGGGGGAGGTGAGGCAATGACTCATGGCGTGGTAACAGACACCTGGAAGAATTGAACCCACTCGCTGTGGCAGTAGGGGAAGGCACCATCCAGCTCTGGGGGCAGCTGGGAGCTGTCGACGTGGCGGCCCAGAGCCTTCAGCGATGTCAGGGTCTCCACCTGCAGGGGACAGGGCTTGTAAGATTGCCTGGGGCAGGGAAAAAAACCCCAACCATCCCAGCCCAGGGGACAGGGACAGGCTCACCTGCACCCCGGACAACCTCTCACGGTGGGAGATCAGCTCCTTCTCAGCCAGGAGCAGCAGGCTGTGGATGCAGCCTGGAGAGACACTCTGTGGGAGGCAGGGGAGAATCACCAGGGCAAACCCCACATGCAGCCCTCAGGTCACCCAAGGCAGTGCTGGGGTTTCCTGGGTTGGCTGAGGCTGGTGAGCTCATTGCAAAGGAAAAGGCTCCCACTCTCACTGGTGTGGGAGATGGAAACATCTCACTCAGGCCATGACCTTGTCCCAGCCACCAGCTCCCTGGCAAAGAGCTGTGGGAAGAGCCTCATGAATGAACCCCTTCTCTCACACCAGTGACACTTCTCCATGTGAGGAGCATCAGGGCCAATATGGGTTTTATTCAGGCATGCAAAGGCAAAGGGTGCAGTGGCAGGGGGGAGCCCAGACCCTCTGGACAGCACAGGGCACTCCTGTGTCACTACCTGGGCACTGGCACAAGGACTCTGCCACAACAGTGGACTGCCACTGCAGAGCCCATTTCCTGGTGAATTCACATAGCAGGATGCTGGAGGGCTCTTAGTGATGCCTGCTGGGTGATGGCAGGGCTCAGAAGGGACCCTTGGGGATCGCATGGAGAGCAGGCACAGGGGAGGCTTTGAGGGACCCCCAAAGGGTGGCAGCACTCCCTCCCAGACAGGGACACCCCTGGCATGTCTATGGCACAGGCACACGGAGCCCGGGGTACCTGGACAGAGCGGAGGGCTGAGAACAGGACGGGAGAGGGCGGCTGCTTCCTGGCATCCACCACAACTGTCAGCCCAGCATCCTTCACTTCTCGCCTCTCACCATTCTTCACTTCTTGCCTAGCGAGGGGAAACACAGCAGGAGTGAGGGTCCTTCCCTGGAGCAGGATCCTCTCAAAGCCCCCTACCACATTCTTCACTCCCCCACCAGGCAGGCAGGAACCCACAGCCACAGACAATGGCTTCATCCCTGTGGGATTGCCCCTGCCAAGGGCTCAGAGCGTCTGCCTCTGGCAGGGGTATGGTCCAGGGTCCTCGGGGATGTGCCCAAACCAGAGTGTGAGGGATGCTGGGCATCCATCCCAGCTTAGCCTGGGAGCTGCCTGGGAGCCCTGAGCCAGGCAGCAGCTGGGGGTCACTGGCAGGTCCTGCTGGCCCTTACCTGGGGAGGGAGCAGAGGCAGAGGATGAGCCTCGCCAGCTCGGCAGCTGAGCACCACGCAGCCCGCCAGGCACTGCCACTGGTGGTCACCAGGAGGAGGGCCCTGCCCAGCCTGTCTGAGCTCCCTGTTGGGAAAAGGAGAGTGAACCCTCTGGCAGCCACCTGCCAGACCTGAGCACCCCACAATGGACTGGAGTAACCATCAGTGCTGCCTCAGCTCAGGGCCTGCCATGGTGCTGCCCCTTGGGCCCTTCTGGAGGGGGAGAGCCAGCCCAGGGGGGCTCTTGGCATGAACATCTGGAATTCCAGAGCTGCTGGGGACATTCTTCTTGAGAAAAAGATGAGTTTTTGTTACTGCTTTTTGGTTCTCGGGAAGAAGAAGGAGCCAAATGTTTAGTGTTTGGCAGCTAAAGCTGAACAGCTTCACTGGAGAGGAATGGTGTGGGAGGGCTTGGGGCAGCTGGGACTGGGGCAGCTGCTCTGCACAGGCTGCCTGCATTTATGTTTTTAATGTTTTTGCCCAGCTGAAAGGAAATTTTCCGCTTAGAGTATTTCTGGCCTCCAGTAAAGCCCTAAAACCTTCCTCCAAAACACTCTCTCCAGCAGCCTGTGTTTCCATCCAGAGGCCTCTCCCGCTCATTCCCCGGGCTCACAGTGCCAGCAGTACCTGGCAGGCAGATGATGCCCGAGCGCAGCAGCCCAGCATGCAGGTCCTGCCAGGTTGGAGGATCCCGACCACCAGTGCCAGAGCTGGGCACAGAGGGACCATTCTTGCAGCTGGCACTTTCCAGGGACCGTTCCTCCGTGGGAGCAGCAGTGGCTGCATTTGTACCTGTGCACAGGGATAGAGGAGAGAGAAGCTGGTGACACTCAACAAAACAGACTAATAGCAAAGCCCCAGCCGTGCCTGGTGAGGTGCCACAGCCCCACAGGATGGTACCTTTCCCTGCTGCCCTGGCTCTGCCCATCCTGGGCGAGTAGATAGCCGACATCCTCTTCCAGGCCCCCTCGTGCTGGCCAGTGACTCTTTCATCCTCGGGGGCTGCCCCGAGCCGCGTGCCCTTCAGGAAGGAGAACTTGTGGCTGGAACCTGGGGGGGGCCGGGGCCTGCCCCGCTGCACCAAGCCCCCTTGCCCCAGCACACCAGGAGTCGCTCGGCGGGACTGGCGGGTGAGGAATGTGGGGCTGCCAGCCCCCTTCCTGTGCTGTGCGGGGGTCTCACGGGGGGTGGCAGGGGGCAGCTCAGAGCCAGGGGTGTCTGGCTCCTCCAGGATGGCTGCCATCAGCCCAGAGCCGAAGCTCACCGGGTTCTGCAGTGCAGCCATGTAGGAGTCACGTTGGCGGCCCTTTTGACCATGGGGCCCTGGCTCCTGGCTCAGCTTCCTCCCCATGCACGGGCTGCAGGGACTCTCCTCTGAGCTCAGTGCTCCCCCACAGGGCCAGGCATCTGCTCCCTGTCCCTCATTCGCCCAGGGGAGCATCTCCTCAGCCCCAGCCCTTCTTCTCCCTGGTGGGTAGGTGGGCAACAGGGATTTGGTAAGGATGTCCATGTCCTCCTGGGATTGCTCCAGCAGGTCCACATACTCCCCCTCCAGGTTCTGGCTGATGATGTCACCGAGGCTGGGCACAGCCAGCATGGCCGGCTTCTTCCGCAGACCTGCCTGCTCCACCTTGATCAGTCCCGGGTATCGTCCCTGGCTTGACCTCCGAGAGGTGGCCTTGCAGCCTGGGATGGTGCCCACAATGTTGCTGTAGGGTGTGGGGACATTTGCTGTGCCATGGGGCACAAGTGTGTCGGGTGCTGCCAGCTCAGATGCGGTCTCAGAAGCAGGTTCATGTCGGGCACCAGCGGGCACACTGTCAGCTCCAGCCCTGGGCTTGTCGGTGAACTCAGGTGTGGCAATCCGGCTCCACGGCAGTGGGGTGACGCCGTTCTCGGTGGCCACCAGGCAGGTGTGCAGGGGAGCTCCGGCCCAGCTGCTGTTCACCTCCTCCAGCCAAGCGTTGGTGAAGAGCAGTGCGTGGGTGGCCTCGGGGACAGGTGTCTCCTCCACTGAGCGCAGGTCCAGGGAGAGGTGCTTGATGGTGACACGCGCTGTGTGCTCCTCACAGGGCTCTGCCTGCAGGTAGAAGTCCCCAGGGCGCAGCAGGAGGGGGTTGAGTGGGGCGAGGTGCACAACCACCTTCTCGTGCAGACATAAGGGCCAGCCTTCATGGAGAAAGATGCGGTTAAAGTAGGGAGCCTGGGAGGGAGGAAGAACACAGCGCATGAGAGAGCCCTGCCAGCTCTGTGCCTCCCAGCCACCCCCACAGGCTCTTGCTGGCCTGCCCTGTGCTTCCCATGATGAAAGAGCCTGGTGACCCAATGCACGTCCCTGAGCCAAGCCCCTGCAGCACAATCCTGCAAGCCCACCCTGAACCACAGCTATTCCCAGGGTGCAGAGTCTTCCCATGTGCTTACAGAGGGAAAACCCCTGCTTAAGCCTCTCTCAGCTCAAGACAAGATGACCCCTGCCCTTATTGCAGGGACCACATATGCTGGACAAATCCCAGGGAGTTGGGTGTGCCATGGTCCCCTCTGCAGAGAGCAGTTGGGACAAGGAGTAGACATGCAGTGAGGGAGCCCACAGGTCAGCCTGCCCATGTGGGCAGGACTCCTTAGGACAAACCCCCGTGTCCAGGAGCGGCTCATGGGGGCAGCATCGTGGGGCACGGGGGCTTACACAGGCCGCCTGCCGCAGGCGCTCGAAGAGCCGCTTGGCCGGGATGAGAAACTGGAGCAGGCAGCAGAGCCCATCCCCCTGGTAGCTGGTCTCCAGCAGCCGAAACACCTGGCCCAGGACGGTGGGAGCAGTGGCTTCGAAGGGCGGGTAGAGGGCCTGCAGAGCACTTTGCACCGCCGCGTCCAGCGACCCGGCATCCTGCGGGAGGGAGGCAAGTGTCGCTGGTGGGAGAGTGGCCCCGCAGCGGGGACATCATTTCCCCTGACCCGGTGCCCACCATCCCACGCTGCACTGTGCCACTGTCGGGGCCCTGGGATGCCCACACTGGCAATGCTGTGAGCTCCAAACCCTCCTGGGCTGGAAATGGGGGAAGCCGGGAGTGGAGCAGTGCAAGCACGGCCCAGGCGGGGCGTGGAGCACGGCGGCTCCGGTTCCCAGCGCCGGACTGTGGTTAAGGAGCCTGGGATAAGCCCCGAGGCAGCAGCCGCCTTGCTCGGCCGCCAGCCATGTGGAGGCGGAGGAGCCGCAGCAGCCGAGGGGTTGAGCAGAGTCAGACCAGACAGACCGTGGGGCTGTGCTGGGCTCCGCAGCTCGCTGCAGGAATGCAGCAGATGGGAGGAAGGACAAACATCTGAAGATGGATAGGGTGTTTTGGTCCAGACTCATTGCTGAATTCGCCAAATTCAAAATTATTCCTCTATTTTCTGGGAAGCGTTCTGCCGCGTTGCATCCCCCCGCACTGCCCAAGAGCGGAGTGAGGACACTGGGTCTGTGCCACGTGTGAACCAGCAGTTCCCAGTCCATTCTCTCAATGCTGCAGGAGCTGTCGGCTGTGTGGCATGCCTGGTACATGGAGAGAAGCCATCCCACAGCTCCCGTGATGCTTGGGCTCTGCTCCAGGCAGCGTGGGGATGAGTCTGTCACAGTTGCCAAGAGGACCCCATCAGCAAGTGGGGAAGAGGAGCATCCTCCAAGCAGCTGGGTCCTGCACCTGTAAGGGCACCCAGGAAGTCTGGTGGGACTAGCTCAAGGTGAGCATTAGTTTCTTGCAGCTAATCCCTGGTCCAGGAGCCCATAAAGAGACAAAGGGACCACGGTTAATTCAGCTTAATTAGTTTTAATGCGCTTTAGCTAAAGCACTTTGCAGTCATGCTCTAGTTAATTCTTCATGTCTTTTTTTCCATGTCTTGGCACAGGAATCTCCTGCCCTCACACCTGACAGGAGAAGCTACAGAGCTGGGCAGAAGAGGAGGCAAGCCAGTCCCTTCTCAGGGCCCTGATCTGCCACTGTGTTTCCTGTCCAGGCTTTCTGCCCTTGGACCTTTCTCCTCAAGCTTTGTCTTACTGTGTACAGTTCCTAGAATGGACTGGAGACCTTACTCTGGAAAATCCCTGATGAAGGGCAAAGCCCAGCACCCCATTCCATGTTGCTCCAGTGGAGCCCTGGTGCAGCCACCTGGTCCCCAGCGCTGAACCCAGCTGGGTGCCCACCACCTCCATGCCCAGCACTGCCGAGCTCAACTTCTTCCCCATCCCAATACTGAGGCAAGGAGACACAACGGCACAGGAGGATCCATCCAGCTCCGAATGCTGCCATGAGAGATGAGCCAGAACTGTCTGCCTTGCCTCCAACAGTCTTTTAAATCCTCCCAGGGGTGGTGACTCCACCATTGCCTGGGCAGCCTGTGCCAGGGCTTGACAACTCATTCAATGAAGAAATTTTTCTCTAGTATCCAGTCTAACCCTCCCCTGGCACCACTTGAGGCTGTTTTCTGTTGCCCTATCACCCAGGACTTCATCCAGTGGCAGGGACCGCGTGAACCGGTGTCAGGAGAGAACCAGGGACTGATGGAAGCACCAGACACAGCCCAAGTTGTCCTGGGGAATATTTTGGCCTGGAATGATTGACTAAAAATGTTTTCATGGAGCGTCACAAAGCACTTCATCACTGGGGGAGGCTTTTGGGGTAACCATGGTGCAGCGTCTCCGAGTTCGTAGGCGAGGCCACATCCGGGCCGGCCAGGAGCCCATAGGAATCCAAAAGCAGCCAGTTATCCCAGTCCCTCCACCCGCTGGGAGGGAGCCGGAACAAAGGCATTAGGGAGCATAAGGAGATTTACATTTGCAAAGCTATTTCCATTTTAATAAGCCAAAGTGCTGTTAAATAGAGATTGATATTTCTCCCCAAATACCCATATTTTTAAACTGGTTTACATCAACAAGACGGGCTGGGCTTTGGGGTTTTGGTGTGGTAAAGTTGTTAAACCCATGCCCAAAGCCACAGGGTGACTCAGCTCCAGCTCCTTTCTCCCCCCTGCTCAGGAAGGAGCGAGGTTTGAGCCTGGGACCAGTCTTGAATACCAATTCCTCTGCCTCTCCGCAGCCCTTGCTGTCACCAGCTTTGGCAGGACACGATGCAAGAGCTCAGCCTGGCCCAGAGCGGGAGGCCGCGCTCAGCTCAGAGCCCGGGGCAACGGCACGTGCCGGCTGCGGTGACGAATGATCCAATCGGTCTGCCGAGCATCCCCTGTGCTGGCACGGCTCGCACGGCAGCTTCCACTCGCTGCACGCATCCCCCTGACAAACTTTGCAGGGAAGTTTAAGCACCGCAAGACGCAGCCCCGCACACACCTGCCCAGGCGGCCACGGCCACGTCCTCCTCCCTACCTGATCCCCGACCTTGCGCTCACCTCCACCTTCACACCCACCTCCACCTTCACATCTGTCTCTGCCTTCCCACCCACCTCTGCCATGACACCCTCCTCCACACCCACCTCTGCCTTTGCACCTCCTTCCACCTTCGCTCCCGACCTCCCTCTGCTGTCGCTCCCGCTGCCCACCCCGTGCCCACCCGGTGCCCGCGGGACCGGCAGCCACGGGGAGGGGCAGCGGAAGAGAGAGGGATGCCCCAGGAATTACCATGTTTCCCAGGAAGTGGCAGAGGGGCCGGGGGCCGCGGTCCCGGTCCCGTCCCTCCTCCTACTCGCCGGCTCTCCCCGGCCCGAGGCTCCCGGCCGGTCCCCGTTCCACCGGCGGTTCTTCCCGGCGCCGGCGCCTGCGGAGCCGCGGGCGGGGGCGGGCAGCCCCGGCCCCCCC
>JANPWX010000273.1:4744677-4773031 GCA_024734555.1 Trochalopteron elliotii | reverse complement strand
TTTTTTTTTTTTTTTTCACATTCCCCATTGTGCCCAGCAGAAGAAGAGAAAGTTTGCACAGTGCCAAGGGGGTGGGGGATAAATCATACTCAGACAGTCTTTCACGTGCCTGCAGTATCAAAGTCAGAAGAGTGGTAGGCTGCTTAATTTCATGCCAGAACTGCTGAAGTTCCAGGCCTCTAAGATCAGAGCTTAGAGGCCCTTCCTCTCCCCCTCACCCCTTTTTTTTCTTTTTCATTTTCTTTCCTTTTCTTTTATCAGTATATATATTTATTTACTCTGTTTTATGATGGGGTAACAAAGCTGTGGTGCCAGAAGGGAGTGTTTCCCCACACCCAGGCTTGGGAAAGTCCTCACAGTCAACACTCACTCACTGACATTTGAAAATACACTGCAAATTGCCCAACCTGTGAAGCTGCCCCAGCAAGTTCAGATCAGGACTGGTTTTCCCCAAGCATTATGGGGGCCAAGCTAGGGCTGCTTAAGGAAGATTCTGCAGGAACAGCTGCTCTGGCACCCATGCTTGCTGGGCACTGCTACAAGTCCTCTGCTGTCACAGCTACTCACACAAATGTAACAGATGTTGGTGATTTTTCTGGATCTGCTTTCAGAAGGTACCAGGCTCTAGTGAGCCCTCATACAATCCTGTGGACATTCTGCTACAGGCAGATCACTCCTGTAGTTTATTACTACAGTGAGATATTGTACTAAATTTTTTCATTGTTTGGGTCTGTTATTGCATTCTTCAGTAATTTTTTGCCAAGCACAGAAACCAGAGGCTGGGTGGGTGTTATTCCCTGCAAGAAGATTGTGGATTTGAGATACAAAAGAACCTTAATTGTTTTCCCAGTTTACTCTTATGACATTGAAATGCAGAAACAGAAACAGTTCTACACATTATTTGACTCCTTTTTTCTCTCTTTGTAGACTTGAACGTGAAGTACACCAGGAAGTGTGGAAGCAGAGCAGCAATAGCAAAAACAGTCATGTCAGTAAAGGTCACCAATACCCCAGGACAAAGTATTAGTTCTCTAAATCTGTTGTATCTTCTGCACTGGTACAATGACACACAATATGTTTGTATGAATAAAATATTCTGTGTGTCATCACATCTGATTTTTATTACTACACTTATGATGGTCTAAAAGTTGATAATAAACTCACTCTTTGTAAATTTCTATGTTGTCAGACTAAATTAGTAAGGCAAAAAGGTTATGGAGCTAACATGATTTTTTCAGGCTTCTCTGGGAATGCAGTGCCAGTCATCCCTAGAACAGTAAATGCAGAAATACTTGTAGAGGAGGTGCTTTGAGATGACTATCCTGATTTATTCTGCATATCTGAACAGCCAATTAAAGAACAGACTGAGCTCACTGATGAAAATTACCCTTGAAAGAAATTCTCTGTAGTCAAGATAATTAGCAGTTATGAGGTAGGTGTCTTTCTTTTAATTATACTCTTTTGGGAATGGTTTTTACAAGTTCATCTCATGAACTGTCCAGCTCTCTTCCAAAGGGCAGATGAGGAATAGTCCGTCCTTCCTTCCTTCCTTCCTTCCTTCCTTCCTTCCTTCCTTCCTTCCTTCCTTCCTTCCTCCCTCCCTCCCTCCCTTCCTCCCTTCCTCCCTTCCTCCCTTCCTCCCTTCCGCAGTTGAAAAGATGAAGCAGAAAAATTTGCATCTGGATTTAGAGCTTGACAAAATAGCAGATGACAGAGATAAAATAACAGGACAGACATGAGATAAAAATGTTATAAATAATACTTCATAGAAATTTTAGCTGTAACATGGGTGTGAAATATGTAATGGAGGAAATGGAGCGATTGTCAGGGCTCTAGTCAGAAGAGCTACATAAGTGTAGACACTTTAAAAAAAATAACTTGATAACAGTCTGCGAGCAATTTTAAAGCTTGTTTAAACTTTGTACCTGGATCCTGACTGTAATACACTTTATGGGCTCCACCTTGTTCTGAGTATGGAGTAGTTTTATATTGTACTTGGTGGCACATTTTATTCTCTTGGTTCAAAATCTCCTTTAAATTTTGAGAAGAGGTTTGTGGTGGGAAAATGATGCCAACCAGGGATTTCAGTGAAGTATCAATATAGGAAGTGAGACATCACTGCAGGTGACTCAGAACTGTCTTAATGAATAGATTGATAAACCCTTGATTAGTCACAGCTTGGAAATGACGTAAGAAAAGCTCATTTCTGCCTGAATAAGAAATTTTTATTTAAATACTGTCTCTGGTCTCCTGCTGTTGAAAGGAGGCTAGTTGTCTAGAAATACTAAGAAATACTTGCTTTCTATCCATCATTTAATTAACTTCAGTCTACTTTAACGTGAGCCACTTCAAGAAGTAGAATATAGGATAAATGATGAAAAAGAAAAGAAATAGATTAATTACTTTCTGCCTGGCAGGTGAAACTGATAATGTACTGGCTGTGACTCACCACCTCTCCTTATTTAAATCTGTACCCTTAGATACTTTTTGTGCTTGGCTTGTGGATGCTCTGGGAACATCTGAAAAGTCCTGAATAAGCAATAGCTTTCTAGCCCTGAGGAAACATGCAGATATGGTACTTACAAAGGGGCAAAACTTTTCCTCTGCCATGGGTTTTCCAAGATTGCTTCCAAGAAACAGTGTCTTCACAATGTAAACATGATAATTACCAACTTACAAAGCATAAGAGGTTTGCTTTGAAGTTAAAAAACCTCAATTCTTATTACACATTCGGGGTTTTTTTCCTGTTTGTATTTGATACTCACACTGCAAGTTTTGGCCTTTGACTCAGGAACTCTTGTGGCAAAAAGGGAGGGAAATCTTTATCTAAGCATATCCTTGTTTTCAGACAATCCCTAGATGACCTTCAGAGGTCCCTTCCAATCTCAACAACTCTGTGGTTCTGCCCATTGCAATTATGATGTAGTGTCATTGCCTTCACTGCGGCTTCAGAGTGGAGAAAGGACTCATACACTTCCTACAAATTCTGAGTTAACTTTTAAAGAAGGAAGGAACTGAAAAATGCCAGTTAAACAGTATTTGAGAGTATTCTGTTTAAGGAATACTGTATTGTCATTAGTCCAGAAATCACATTATAAAATAAATTTTGAGAACTGCATGTATTTTTAGAGACTTCCAAATATATAGCTCTTGATTAAATTTGTACAGAAAGCATAGCTTTATAACTTCTAGCTACAACTCAAGACCTCCCAATCTTACTTGCATTGCACTAGCAATTGTGTCAACAACCTCCAGGTGTAGCATTCCTGTGTGGCAGGAGCCTTCACCTGAATTAGAGGGATAAGGCACGCCTACAGAAGCTGATGCTATTTAGTGCTTGTTTCTCAGGGCTGCCTTTCCCTGCAGGGTACTGTAGTCAGGCAGCTGTAAAGGAGGCTGTGTAAGCACAGCTCCTGGGAATACAGCTCCTGCTGGTTCTGAGGGTGGGCTAAGACACTTCCAGTAATTTGAGGTCTGCCCTGCAAGGCAGCCCACTAAGTGTGGACTCATCTTTCCTGCAGCTATGGAAGATTAGATCCAGCAGAATGAAAGGTACTTTTATAACTATGTTCCTTAAAAATAGGAGACAGGGACTACTGGTGTCTGCTAACCAGAAAATGGCTAAGTATTGCAGCCTATGGTTTGAAGCAAGGCAGCTTGATTTTGGTCTTGCCTGGTGTCTACTTCAAACTCTCAATTCAGTTGTGATTCCACTGGATCCCTCTGTGGATGAAAGAAAATAATCTTCTTCCCTGTACTTGGCACTAGTGAGGCCACACCTGGAATGCTGTGTCCAGCTCTGGCCCCTCAGTTTAGGAAGGACATTGAGTGCTGTGTCCAGCTCTGGCCCCTCAGTTTAGGAAGGACATTGAGTGCTGTGTCCAGCTCTGGGCCCTCAGTTTAGGAAGGACATTGAGATGTTTGAGCGTGTCCAGAGGAGGGAACGAGGCTGGTGAGGGGCTTGGAACACAAACCCTGTGAGGAAGGACTGAGGGAGCTGGGGTTGTTTAGCCTGGAGAAAAGGAGGCTCAGAGGTGACCTTCTCACTCTCTACAACTCCCTGAAAGGTGGCTGTGGTCAGGTGGGGGTTGGTCTCTTTCTCCAGGCAGCAACGGACAGAACAAGAGGACGCAGTCTCAAGCTGTGCCAAGGGAAATAAAGACTGGATATTAGGAAAATGATTTCACAGAAAGAATAAAAAAGTATTGGAATGGTCAGCCTGGGGAGGTGGTGGAGTCACCATCCCTGGATGTGTTTAAAAAAAGACTGGATGTGGCACTTGGTGCCATGGTTTAGCTGAGGTGTTAGGGCATGGGTTGGACTCGATGATCTTGGAGGTCTCTTCCAACCTAATCATTCTGTGATAACACACATACTGACAACAGCTTGTGTGTTGTGTTTCTTCTGTTCAAGAACATAATAAGGGTGTGCAAGTAGTTTCAAGCCCAAGTTTTGGATTCAGAAGGAAGGAGGGCATGGTCAGGCTTTCAAAAAGAGATTGCTTTCACCCAAACTATAAAAACAACAAAGCTTTTGCTGTTGATTGTAGAATTGCTTTTCAGCATTCAATACAAGTGAATAATTCTAAATAATAGTTCTAAATAATTAAATACTGGTTTTTTTGAAGGGGGAGAAATGGTATCATTCAGGAAGAGCACGTCTTCACAGATCTGTTGCTAATAATTCTCTTGCCTCAGATGCAGGGCTCAGACCAGTGACCTCTAGAGAGCTTTCTAATTTAAATTCTGTAAAAGAAATAAGCTTACATAACAAATAGGTCAGCTGAAAGTCAGATCACCACATCACATTCAAAGATGATAGAAACTAATGGAGCATGTACAAACAATTTCCAGTCTTGAGAAAAAATTCCTTCATAAATCCAGAACTTGCAAATGTAAAACATTTCATATTCAATGTAGTAAGTTTAAACTGCAGTGAACACTTTTAAGATAACCTTGAATTATTTTATGGAAGTTAGAAACTGCAACATTGGCCCCCATTGACACATGCTCTTTTTATTCCTTTTAAAAACAGTGCAGGTAAATTCGTGTAGCTTCTCTGCACTCTATGGTGAGGAAGAAAGCATCCTCCATTTAGGAATAAAGCTCTGCTATCAGTAACTAAGTACCTGGGATTGCAGACCAGCAGGAACAAAGACTGTGTGTCTCTTCAAATAATCTAAAGCAAGGGTGTTTTGAGTTCTCCAAGTGATGGTATTAAGGCAACAGGCTCAAGCAGAGGCAGCAATAAATATGTGCAATTCTTGTTTGCCTTGAGAAAATGGCAGGGATTTAGTAAACAGCTAAGGATCTCTGGTCATAACCTCAGTTGTGAAGAGAGGAAGTGAACCCGGCTGTGAAGGACCTACATTCCTCTCCTATGAAGTCAGTGTCACTCATTCCTGAGAAATTTTTACAAGATTGTTAGATTAAATCCCATGGAAAAGAATGAACCCAAACTGCAACAGACCAGAGTTCTACATTACCCTTAACAGAGGCAAAGGTGATGGTTATCTGGAAATAATTCTTATGATGTCTAATCTTTAAGACTTGTAGCATAACAAATGAGACAAGATCATCTACATACCTTTAAGAAAAAAATATTTATTTATAAAAATACAATGGGATCAGTTTGAGAAGTGTGGCAATAAATACAGTTCAAGGAAGAAAAAAGCATTTCTACATGGATATATTATGGCACAATAAAAGGTAAATGCACCATCGATCATGGAACTTCTGTTGGCTCAAGACTTTGTACAAGCTCCCTTTTTAGTAAGACAACTGTTTCTAAGTTTGGTCAGTGTTGATAATGGAATGAATACACAATCACAAATGCACACTTACGTCTAATGCAGGACTTACCATTAGCAAACAATACCTTAAAAACATAGCAATGATATTAAATCACTAATGAGATATCTTAAATTTAATTGGCAAAGACCACATATAACTTTAAGCACAAGATTCTTTTATCTCCTCCAGAGAAAAGCTGTAAATATGTAAAATGAAGGCTTAACTTGGTATGTAAAAACCTACTTAAGTAGAGATTGTGAGAATGCATAGCTCCTTACGAAACAACCTGGCTGCATGAGAGCACTCCCCCTTTCACAGTATTCCTTTTACTTCATATGCAGTTATTGTTTATGCTGTAGACTACAACTGTTACAGCACTAAAGGCAACTAGACAGGGAAAGGGCAGATAAAGGAGAAAGGAATGTATGTAAGGCAGTAATTCTTTAGGTACATTAAGTGTAGTGTGTAGGAAAGACAGGTAACAATTCCACAAGGCTAGTTTCGTTCTTACTGAATAAAATAATGGACTAATACTGAACTTTCGATGCCAAGCTAGTAATCAATGCCCTGGTCACTGTACTGACCATGGTAATCTCTTTGATAGTCATCTTGGTACTCTCCGTGATAGTCATCGGGGTATTCTGCCTGATAATCGCTATCGCTGATTTCTGACCCGTTAGTCCCTGTTCCTTGGCTGCCATTATGAATGACAGGTTCTGTGGGTGCAGCACAGTACTTGGGGTCATACACTTGCCGTCCAAGCCCATACACACTCATTCCTTTCTGTGAAGCTACTTTGTTGGTACCCATTTGTAATGAAATAGTCGAGTTATCCACAGGTTGCAATATGTGCTTCTGGTCGTAGATGTCTCTTCTGGTACCTGGTGCCAGCATACCAGCCTAATAAAACAGGATTGTAGAGGTTCATTAAGAAGGTCGAGAGCTGTGATTACTAGATTTATGATTTCAACTAGTATGCCTCACTGAAAGTGCTGAAAAGTAGGAATTAAATTGTAACAAAAGACAGCATAGGAACACGTGTTCACTAGTAGGTAAGTCACAGAATAAAGTCCTTGCAGAAAGGTCCAATTTATGTTCCTCTTTGGAAAGAATATACTAAGTATTCTGACTAAGGTAGTGCCAGTAAGCAATTTCTTTTTTACCTCTGTCTAGTTAATACTTAAAATGAAGTTACTGTTTTCTCCTGGTGTAACACTGCCAGCAGGAAATTCTAGAAGCACTGGGGCATTTTTATGCCATAAGACACTCAGCACAGAACACAATGGTTATGATAAGAGATTCAGGTTCCTCAATTACTGCATAAGAGCAGAGCTGAACTGTACCCACTCACTGCTGCCTGTCAGACTCTGCTACTGGGCACCACTGCAGGCTCTCCTGTCCCACTGGGCTGAGAGCTGTGTCCATCCTGCATGTCACACACAGTCCTGCTTACCTGACTGGCTCCTTTGTTAGTGCCCATCTGTAGGCTAATTGTTGTCTGGTCAAATGGCTTATCAGTCTGCATTTTTGGATCATAGAGGTGTCTTCTAGTTCCATAAGCAGTCATGCCTGCCTGACTGGCACACTTGTTGGTGCCCATCTTTATTGGGGGAAGGAAAAGGTGGACAGAAGAAATTATTTTTATTTGTACAATAAGCATAGTCTAAAGAAAAAAATATGGTTGGTAATGTGATGGCTGACAAAAAAAATAGCAATTTCAGTGCTTGTTTTCCTCAGGTAGTTTGACCACTATCTGTAATAAATTACTCTTTCTCCTTACTGAGTTTCAAAAGGAAAAATAAAGGCAACTGTCATCCTAAGGTATTTCAGTGACTGTCATTTGCCCAACCTGCACTGCAATTGGAATGGGTGTATGCCTCAAAATGTAAAAAGTAACTTTTACCTTAGACAATAATGATTCATTTATACTGCCACAATTTCTCTACCAAAGGAATTTTAAGATTTTACTTTGGCTTTTATAATTACTAAGGAAAGAGGAGAGAAAAAAGTTGCTACCATAGAAAGAACTTTAACTATGCGAAGATTTAAACCACCTTAAAAGACAGAGATGATGCTGCTAATATTGGCTGTTCCTTTCCTCCTTACCACTCTTACAGCAGATTTAAAACAAACAAACTAACCTTCCAGGCAGTGACTTGAGCTTATAAAGCCAATCAGCTGCTTAAAAGAATTAAAACCTCATTCCTCCTTCCCCAATAAAAATATATTGTTATTCTGCACCTGGTTTTGCATAAACAATGTATCAGTTAATCAAAGCAAGAAAGTTGTTCTCAATAGTAACAATTTAACTGCAAACTTGAATTTAATACTTACCTGCAGGCCAATTACACTTTGACCAGCTTTTAGTTTTCCTGCATCAAAACTTCGTGCTTGTTTCTCTGCATATTTGACACCAATATCAATTGTAGTATGAAAACCTTTAGTTTTTGCCTATTTAGGGAGAGGAAGAATAGTATATTCAGTGTTTGAAGTGTATTTTCTGTCTCCACACCCTAAGCCTGGGCTCTGAAATGATGCCACAAGCAGGTCTATCTCCATGAGTCTGTGTGTCAGCGCTGAGAGAAGGTTCCACTTCCCTGCACCATTTGAAGGTGGCCCTCCAAAGCTACCCGAGCTAAAAGGATATTCTGCAGGGATCAGTGCTCTCCTGTGAGCCTCCTCTGTTCTGTGCATGGACATGGAAGCAGTCAGGAACCCTCAGTCTGAACTCTAAGCCTTCCCTGGGGCATGTGGGAGCACACAGCCCTCTGCAGTGCAACCTCTGCAGTACCTCAGACTCTCAGTACTGTCTGCTCTCTCTCCTGACAGGCTGGATGCTGGTTTTTGTATTTTCATGGCTTGTAAGCATACATCTGAAATGGCACATGGATTTGGGCCAACTCCAGGGGTACAAATACAAATACTTACCAGACCTGCCAGTGCCACTAGAGTAGTCTGTACTTGAGTCATATTTCCATTTTCAAAAAGATCATTTGCTTCAAAAATATCATGGGGCTTCATGCCGTAGACTTGGATGGCTTTGATAAAATTCCCAATGTTCTCCAACTAAACAGAAACAAAAAAGCCAGTTTTCTGCACAGTGTTTTATATCAGAATTTCAGTAATTTTAAAGCTTTCTGGTGTTGGTTGGTTTGTCTGATTTTTTTATTCCAGTTCTTTGCCTTCTGCAAACTGGACAAAACAATTGGCATGGTTAAGAGTGACTGGTGGGAAGTCTGGGATTATTTTTTGTTAGTTGTAACACTGATTTCAGAAATCAGACTAAGAGGTTATCCATCCTGGCATCCTTCCATCAGTGAGCACCATATACTTTGTTAGAGTGGGCTCTGATAAGAAAACTTGTCTCAACTGTCTGTCCCTTCCAAGAGGAATTCTTATCTAAAATCTGCTTCAAAATTAGAAAATGTGACATAGTATCTATGCTATTTGACTTCAGCAACTGATAATTTTTAATAAAATAAAACCATAACTATGTGGATAGGAGCCTTATATGGACTGAAGGCATTATCTTGCTCACCTCCTTGGACAAATAAGCTTTGGGGTTTATCAGCACTATGTCCTGTAGAAATTGGAAAGCAATACAGAATACCAAGAGTAAGGACTGAATCTCTTCTTTCCTTCTGAAGTCGTAAGAGGAATTAAAACTTTAAAAAAATAATCCTTGCTCATATTTCGAAGTATTCAATGCCAAGAAAACAAGGAGGCTCACACAACAGTGTTAAGCTAGACCCAGAAAGAGCAAAGGCAGTAACTCTAGATAGCAACCCTTCCAATGCTTGTTCCAAATGCATGTTGCATCCTCTCCAGACCCCTTCTCAGGAGGATACTTTCATACAGAGATGTCTAGGTACAGGCAAGCTGTTGACCTAATACCTTGCCTGGATGGAAAATTCAGTTGTGATTTAATAAAAAGAAAACATCATGTGGTGAGGGTTTGTTTTTTTTGTTTTTTTTTAACTGGGAAGAGGCCTTGCTATAGGGCTCTAGGTTGTTCTTTCATCTGACACTTCCCTGAACAGCTAAAGCACTGCTATTAAATACAGGTACTCAACTGCCATTGATGAACCACCTCAGCTGTAGCTGCATTCTGTTAAACACTGTTCATGTCTGCAGCATTCTCAACTCTTGGATATGTATCATACGTAAACTTGGTGCTACAAAGATTTAAGATGTACCATTATCACAGCAAATTTGTTAATACAGAACAAAAGTATTGTTTGGAAGTTCAAGGGGTTAGAGGTGTAGTTCTGAGGTTGGTGTTTTTTTTGTTTTACCTGGTGCCAATTTAGTTTTGATTGATTAATTTTCTTCACTGATCCTGGCTGCAGCTTATTTATAAGCCTGGGGAGGTGAAAAAGAGGGAAATGCTTAGACAATAAATCTCATCCTTATACCATCTGTGCAGGCATTATATAATACTTCCACTCATGCTTTATTTATTAGTTGCATTGGTTTCATCAAAATGGTTAATTTCTTGGTTCATACAGTGGGCTAGCTCAGTTCTCAGGTCTCACAAGTCTAACAGACTGTAAGAATTTTTGCATGCCATTTGATTACTATAGAAATGAGCTATGCCATTGAATTTAGAAATCTTAGCTAAAATAGAAAGGAGATTTAAGTATTCATCTTTCCAACAGTTTCCAAGAAGTTGTCTCCCACCCTACAGTCAGCTATCTTTGACTGTAATTGTTGATGTCTTTTGAAGGGGAATCTTCAGAAAGTCCCTTAGTTTCTTGGAAGTAGAACACTCCTAAAAATAAGGTTACTTAATAAATGCTTACTCGCATAAGATTATGCCATCTTTTAATCCCAGTTGAAAGTTTGCACCAATACTCAGCCCTGTAACCTCTTCTATCCAGTTACGCAGATCTTCTTCTATCTGGGGGTCATATTTCAGGGCAATCTGTAACACAAGCAGTCATAAAATTACTTCAGGAGAGAAATCTCCAACTCTTCCCCATCCCAATTCCATTTCAGAGTATGCTGTAGCTGTCATCCCATAAATTCATTGCTGGATTTTTTAAACTCTATTTTATACATCAAAGTACAGATGTAAGTACTTTATCCCTTTAACTATAATTTTCATGGCTTTACTAAAAGTCTGTTTGGAAAAGCATTTTTAAGCATGTAGCATTTTTTCCTTGAGTAAGAATTCTGGAGCGCCTGAAAGGTCTTTTGACAGCTGCAGAGGAATGATTTTTGAAAAAATATTCAGCCCAAGTTGTACTTTGGCAGGAAGTAAGGAAGGGAAATAGTGTATTATGAACACAAGAATTCTGAATTGCCATCAGTACTACTGCTCACATGTAGTTTTCTACATGAGAAATTTTATATAATAGATTTGGAGTTATTCAGCTGAAGATTATAGTGGGTTTGTTTTTATAGCTAGTTCATGATTAATGGAGATGAGCTAGTAAGTTTTGCCTTGTTGCTACAACATTAAGAGTTATCTCGCTGGGGATTCTGGGAGCTCTCTGTGTGTCTTGGTTTATCGTTAACTTTTAGTATCCCTCCTATTTCTTTTCTCTTTGACCTTCCTGGAAGACTCTTGAAATAAACTGTGATCTCATATTTTAATTGCAAAGGAAGAAAACCTGCAATAATCTTTGAAGTTTAAGGCATCAAGCAGAAGCCCAGAGTTGCTAGCAAGATGACTTTAAAATTAGTTTTCCAGATGTTCAGACTTCACTACTCTGTGCGTAAGTTTATGCTTCAGTCACTAGAAATCAATCCATGTGAAAGGAATGCTTAAAAGCAGTGAACTTCAACACCACCAGCTGTCAACAGCATCCGTGTCCTTTCACTCTGCCCTTTGTTCCCCTCCCCTGAATGCACCAAAAATCAGCTCCAACTTCCTTCAGGGTAAACCTTTGCAATCCTTTTCAATATTGCCAAGTTGGAGAAAATGGATTCTATCAGTGAAATCGCCACTACGTTTTCCACAAACAAAACAAGTTATCTGAGCACAAGATTGTGTGGGATAAATAACCTCCAATGGTGCAGAGGCTGGCAACACTTCCACCTTCATTAGTTGTCCTGCATGGGTCAGTGAGCAAGGTGGGAAATGAGGGAACTGCCATGAGAAACCTGACAGGCAAGCACAGAATGTACCTGCAGTATTTCTAACACGTGGAAGGTCGGTCCAGCTACAACAGTTGCTTACAAACACCTAACAAGAAACTCATGTACAGCCATTCACATTAGATCAAAATGTACATTTGAGACTTTTTACATACAGTTTCAAGACTTCAGCCAAGAAAGGCCAGTGATTAGCAGCTATATTTATACTGAAGGAAATTATAATTCCAACAGATCTGAATTACTTGGATGGAGGCAATTGCTACATTTTGGCTAGCATTAGTAATCCCTGACTCCAAACTGACCAAACTACAAATTACAGTACTCTGTTCCCTATTTTTCTTCTAAGGGGAATGGAAAATTCCCGTATCTCTGGCTTTACTTCAAAAACTTCTCTGAGTAATACTTATTTTCCTTAGACTATTTGTAATAGTAGTGCTATGGTGCCTTAGTTACAGATCAGGATAATGGACTAACCCATTCCTACATTCAGATCTTGACTAAGGTGTAAAATTCTGTGTAGCATTCTGTACAAGATGACAAGGAAAATCCTGTGACTTTATTTTTTAATCACACCCTTTAGATATTAGCTAAGATTAGAAGCAGACTAGAAAATCTAACTGAAGGTCACAGCTCCAAGGACGTGGCTGTGGTCTTGTCTCTTGGGTGGCAGATAGCCCCCCTTGCACCTCCCTTAAGTTCAGCACAGCAGCACAACCACATTCATTTCCAGTGATGGTAATAATAGCAAGGGATGGGTAACATCTTGAAAATGGTGTATGAAGAAGTCAGCTGTCATCTTTCTCCTTCCTAACCTGGTGTTTAGCTTACAAATGACTTTTCACAGGTATTTTTATTTCCTATGGAAGCAAAGCTCATGTGATCACAGCCTTAATTTGTCTCCCCAGTAATATCTGGCAGAACCCAACTAGCTTGTTCAAAATTATAGAAAAGAAGCAGTCTTGGACAGAATTGAGTCAGTTAGATTTTGTGTGAAAACAAATATATGTGCAAGGGAGAGAGATACCAAAACATCTTCCCCAAAAGACTGAATTGTAGCATCATACTCTTCTAACACATTAGAGAACCTATTAAAATCTTGCAAAAGTGACCTCACCCACAAAACCTTAAGTTAGGTGTAGAGGCAAGACATACTGGGTATAATTTATTTCTGTACCCCACTTCAAATGAAGGAACAGGATTTATAGAAAGGCCAGAACTTTCTATTCTGATGCTCCAGTTAGAAGACAGCAGATAATTTGGGCGGGTCATTCATATGCTGACAGCTCACACTGTGATAAAATCACCATTCTAGCATGCATGTGGGTACAAAGCAGGTGTTGAGCTAATCTCCACAATTCTTTAGTTATATACATAACAAACATTGTGCTTTCTGAAAATTTAGGCAGTTTCAGTGTTGCTTAAAGACAGTATTAGCTATCCTGCAGTTGAAATCTTGTGGAATAGAATTGGACTTGTGTTTCTACCACTTAAATTATTTTTAAACACTGGTAAAAAAAAAAAAAAAGAAAAAAAGAAAAAAAAAAAAAAGAAAATTAAATTTGTGATCATACCACCAAGAGACATAGTTTAATCTTTTCCCTCCCAATATTAAAAAAAAAAAAAAAAAGTAAATATGGAAGCCAGTAAGAGTGAGAAGCCTAAAGACTTCTGCAAGTGTGGTTCTTTTAATCTTTCTTCACAAGCATATAAAAGAAAAAAAGGCAGAGTTTTTCCTCCTTTAATAATAAGTGCATTCCATATGTGAGATTACAATTGAACTGAATATAAAATTGCTGACCCTATTGCTTGGGGACCTTAGAAGTAATCAGGTGGAATTTAATCACTTCTGAAAAATATTTACTTTATGTTGGAGCACTTTACCATGTGTTCAAATCTTGAGCTTTTCAAGAGGTTTTAAATTGCCCTGGGGTATCACTACAGTGGTTATCTGGAGATAGGAAGTAAAAAATGCTTATACACATGAGGAGAGTTCTCACAGCACTAAAAGCATTATTTTTGTACTGATTTTTGAGCTGGTGGGAAACTAAGTTACAAAAAGTAAAAATTGGTGCTAGTTCCCCTGCAAATTATATTCAATCTTCTACTGAAAAGCTAGAGATGTGGAATCTTTAAAATCAGGCTTTAAACATGTGAGAAGAAGGGATTAAACAGGGAGAGTGACAGGCCAGATACTACCAGAAATAAGGCATTATGCTTATTCTGAATTCTTAGGTCTTCTATTCCCAATGGCACAACCAGAAGTTATGTAACACTCTTAGTGAATATTTCATATTTTCCACATGTGGATATCAGAGATGTTCCAGTTTTCATTTGATTGCTATCTATGAGGTGAAGCCAGAGGCTTTGATATGAATGTAAAAAAATTACGTCTTTTTCCATTACTACTAATCCAAAATACGCCAACATTTGATCCTTTATAAATATTGAATTTTCATGGAAGATACTTAAATCTTACAAGTCTACAGCAAAAGAAAATATTGTCTACTGAAGATGAAAGGAGTAGCTAAGCATCTTCATTCAAAGTATCATCAGTGCCATGAAAAAAACCACCCATACGGTTGATTCAATTGTAGCAATGGATGTAAGATTTTACAGAAGTTTAATACAAGATAGCAGGAAGCCAACTGTTCATTTCTTTACTCTGAATGTTGAAAGATACATAAAGTTATCAATGTTGCTCTTTCTGTTGATGCTTCAGAGATACAGGTTTAATAGAAGTATCTTTGAAAGGAAACGAATGTTTATACAAGTGGTCAAAATTACAGGTGATCCAAGGTTGTGGAAGGAAAAGGCTGGGTTTTACTTGCCTATGACAAACTCATATACATGTGTTTATGCTCAGGCTGGAATCCTTGGGTTAAACTTGATGCCTCTGGCAACTTCACACCTGACCCTCACACCTAGTTCTGTTTAGGTGGGACTTTCCTGTTTGGGAGATCTTAGAGTGTAAAAATCCTCCCTCCATGTGTAGTACAGGGACAACAATGGCCACTGACTTTATCAAGCTCATGAATTCCTGGAAGCTAGCTAAGTTCTGCTGGCCAGCTTTAACGATCTGTCTCTGTGTCCCTTGAAGTTACTCAGTGTGCCTGTAGCATGTTTAGTTTGAGTGATGATGTTAACCAGTACTTCACACCATAACTGATATCATATGGACTTTGAGCTGTCCTTTTATACTAATCTTTTCCAAATTACACAGTACACGCTGTACGCTAAGGGCTACATGTATGCCAGATCTCCAGTTTGAGAGTTCAGCTGGCTATACTGCTGCTACTCTGGAAAAATACTGTAACAGGATCTCAAGGAAGAGTTTAAGCACACTGCACTTCTTTTTACACTGGGACTAGCAAACACAAATCTTACTAAGTTAAAAAGCAGGTATAAAAGATAAAACTTTTGAAGTTAAACATCATGTCCTAACAGCCTGCACTTTTTAGTTCTGATGAAATTTCTGATTAAAGCTGCAGGCTTCCTGCCCTCCCCAGCAGGAGTCAAAGGTTTAATGTGCAGCATGCTAAATTTAAAGTAGTAGTAGGCATTTGAAAAAACTGCTCTTTAGTTACAAGTTTCAACCAGAAAAGTATGTGCTTGTCGAAGTACAAGCACGTCAACAACTCTATTACAGGAACTGTGTTTGTTGACAAAACTTAAGATGTATATACATATAAAACTGCAGCAAAGTAGGTTGTACATTTTGGTTTTCCAATGTAAATAAAGTACAGGGCCATGTACAGCAAGAGAAATAACCAGGATTTCACTCCAAGATAAGATAGCATAGGAAGAGATTACATATATGCTTTTTCACTGAAGTGGACAGAAAAATAGATAGAGCCCTAAGTTTTGGATTTTAATATTCTTCATAGGCAGAAATTTGGTATGGGGCATATTCTTGCCTAAAGTGACACAAAATTACCAACTTTTCAATTAAAAAACAAGATTGAGCAGAGAAAGCTTACTGAATTTTTAATAAGTATAGGAGCATATTCATCTTGTATGTAATTTAATCCATGTCTAGCCAGGGGGTTTAATATTAATTTTACTTTTACACTTTTAGATCATAAACTACTGAAAGCAAATAAAAACAACAAATGAAAAACTCTGGTTTTTAAGACCTAAGGTTGTACAGTTTCAATTTTAAGCAGTAATTTGTTCCTGTATCAACATTTCAATCTTTATTAATTCAGAACTGTCTGAGTGAAACTGAATTGCTGTGATTTCAGTGCTGCCTTTGCAAACACCCTTTGCATTGAAATAAGCACTACCTTCAGCAGCAATATGTCCTGCTGACCCCAAAGATACCAATGCTGATACTTCTTTTTTATTTGCTTGGCACTAGTTTGTGATAAAATCTTTTTCCTCCCCTTTTTAAGGATTTATGATGGTATGGGGAAAGATGAAAGCAAAATTCTCTCCTGGAATCAAGGCAGAAGAAGCTCTTGACAGCCCTTACTGCTCAGAAGTGGGAGTCAGGCAGACCACCACATTGTTATTCCTGTTAATCACCTTCTGTTCCAAAACACAGTTTTGAATCACCTATCTAAAACTTACACAACAAAATACCTGGGAGAAGAAAACTGTTAAGAGCTTAGTGGCTATGTGAATAACCAAGAAAAAGGCACAGAAGAGTAAATTCTTCTCATAAGAGAAGAGGGAGATGGATTTTTTTTTTCATTGTACAAGCAAGCTAAAACTTTCTGGTTAAAATTCTGTGGTGTAAACAGATTACTGTACATATCTAATCTTCAGCTTCAGAGGTGACAGAGTGGCAAGGACATAATCACTGATTATTTAGTCATAGTGTAAACAAATAGCACACTGTAAGCTGAGACAGAGAACTCAAGAGTGGAAAAAAATAAAGTTTTGGGTTTTACTGGCAGTGGGTAAGAAGAGGAAGTGACAGGATACCAAGGTGATTATCAAGGGGAGCTTCTTGCCATTTGAGCTACCAACCCAATGAGCTCTCATCATAATGACAAATTAAAATTCCCTGTTAATTTCATGTATGTTGACCTGGATTGCATGCAAAAGCAAGTGTCAGAGGAGGCATATTTGTCCACAAGAACCCCAAACATAAGGGGAATGCAACAATCCAGATGAAAACCAAAGAGGAAAGTACTTAAAAACTCAAAGCCACCATTCAGTATGCCCTGGTATTTGAAGATGCATTTTTTTTCTGTCATTATGGACTATTGTACAGAAAGGCAGAGAACACTGCATTAACATTACTGAAAGATCTCACTATATCCCAAAGTGCTACTTAGCACAAAAATTTTACAGCTGTATCCATTTTGCTTAATATTCAACCTTGGGTTTTTTATGTGTAGCGTAACTGATACCCTGCCAACATCTCACTGTTTTCTCTGTAAATCAAAATTTAGGCTGCAATCTTTAAAGAAGAGATGGATAAGCATTAATCCAAAATTCCTGGCACTCTTCCCATAGGCACCAGTTTAAACTCTGTGAAGTGAGAACAAACCATGCCTCAAAGTTTCCAAGTCATCTTACAAGTACAGATACCTGCAGTTATGCATGGTGCTTGTTGCCAGATCAGCTGGCTGGAAGAACTGAGTGTTCTCCTCCCTGGCTGTCCAGTGGAACTTCATGACATTTTGGAAGCTATTCAAGAAGCCAGTGCTACCATCTCTTCCCCCAGAGTGCACCAACAACTCGGACACACGCCTGCCCTTGGAGTGAATGCTGCTTCCCTCTTGTTCTCAGTAGCTACTGCAACGCCCTCCTTTACTCAAACATGTTCTCAGGGTTTTTTGCACCTTTTGCTCTTATCATGTTTTGCCATAGTCACAACTTTCTGGCTTGTAACTCCAATTCTCCTTAGCCATCAGCTTCCACTGTCAACTGTAGCACCTTCTGGTCATGCCATCATACTTTATACTTCTTGGTATCGAGTTCCTTTGCTCTGTTTGTTTAGTCTGCATATTGCTGAACTATTTCTATTCCTTCACAGAACGTGGTTCCAGTAGTATCCACTATTATTTTAAACCACTGCTGGTTTTTGTTTCAAAAAGCCACTGGGATATGAAATTTGTTCTCAGCTAAGACACAGCTGATCCAACCCAATGGACAAAAGCCTGTTAGTTCCTGATGGGAATGGAATTCTCCTTGCTTTGAAACCCAACCCCAGTATGACAGATATGACACAGCAAATCTGTACAGGCTCTGAGATCACGAGCAGTAATGTCTCCTGAGACAACAGACTGAGTGCTGCATGGAAAATCCTGGTGACTTGACAGACAGTGATGCCTAGCTAATCTTCTTTTGTGGGGGAAAGGAAAAAAAAATCATACAGAACAATCTGGTGCATAAACATAAAAAAAAAAAATTCCAAAGCATCTGAAAACAATTTAATTTTTCCAGTAGTAACCCAGGAAGTATCTCCTGAGGAAACTGTTACTGTAACTCTGGTGGAACAGTCGTTCTCAAATCCTAAAAGGAGTCTGCAAACAGAAAGAGTAACATCAATGATCACTCAATCTTCCTCATAATACTTTTCTAATCTATTGTTACAAAGAAGCCCAGGAAATTATATATTCTTTCAAACCCTCTTCACTTACCCAAACCAAAAGGAAGCAGGTAACTGGTAACATACCTCTCAGAAAAGTCAGCTAAAGAGAGCTGAAGTCTGTCACTGCAAGTGTTGCTATAAAAGTTACTCAAAAGGCACATTTCTTCTGCCTTTCCAGCAAAGGCACAGTCCATGCTGCATTTTCTCAGCAATTTTTCCAAAGGTAAACCTCAAGATTTATCGCTCTAATTTGCTCCCACCCAGTAATCTCAGGTACTTGATTCCTTACTGCCAGCTGTGATGGCAGGCATAGGCTTGACTGGGAAGTGAACAGATGACAGGGCAGCTCCTGAGGTGACAGGCATCTCCCAGTTAATAGTGCTCAGTGTTTCCCACGACCACACTGATAGCACTTGGTTGCCTGTCAGCCTGCACTGATTTAACTCCATGAACTCACACTGGCTGAACAGGCTGACTGAGGTGACTGTGATAGGTATTCATAAAGAAAACACAGATTCCTCCCATTCTTACTATCCTTACACACAAGGATTTAATTTGGCTTTTTTTTTTTAATGCAATTTCAGTGAAAGACATGATTTCTTGAGAATTTCCTTATCTGCTTCTAGCTACTAAAAGCTGTTTAGATTTATCTTTCATAAAGGTAGTAGATCAAAATCTTTCAATTCACGCATAGCATGTTTTTCTGGTTGAGATAATTTTTTCCCATTGCTAGTTTTCTTAGCAGAAGCACAAGTAGTGCAGATTTCACACCCTAAGCTTTAAAAGACCTTGTCTATCAACAGCTTCATACTCTTGTTTTGCTTTACTGCCAGCAAAAATATTGCAAAAATGAACTTGGCACAAAGAATGAAATACAATAATAATCTGCTGCTCCTGGCCCTCCACCTCACCTCCTCCCACGTATATCTCTGACCAATTAAAGTTCAGTAGGTGAGGCACAAGGTTCATTATAATCCAGGAAACATTCAAAAATATTTTGGATTTGGCCACCCAGACAAGTTGTGCTTTAACCACATAAAACGTGTTATAACGATATTTTTTTTTAAAAGGGTGATGACCATAAACACATTAGAAAATGTTTATTTAATTTGCTAATAATTAATATACATCTTAAGAAGAAAGTCTATGGAAAGTAAGACAAAGTGAAAAAAATTATGATTATGTGAACTTCTAGCTCAACCTTCTATTTAATGAAAATGTAGTTTCAGGAATATACAGATCAAGCCTGCTACCCTGGAGTTTATGAGTAAAGAAGAAAGTACAGGTGTGAAAGTAAAAAAGACAGTCAAACTCCAAAGTAAAAGGTTCTGATTCAAGACCCTGTAGAAACTTCCAAAGCACTATTTTTCAGCAATTCAACACAAGCAGAAAGAACAGCTGGCACTGCTGGGGGTGGGTAGGAGATGCACACACACACTGCATCCAAAACTCAGGACGCCACAAGGGAAATTGTGGTGCCATTATGCTGCGCTCCTGAATTGAGAGTAGGTTTGAAATGCAGAATGGTGGGCAAGGCTGTGCTGCCAATCACTGTGAGAGGTCTCAATCCTCAATTATTTAAGGTTCCATTATTGTTCAGCAGAACAAAATGCTCAGGTGCACTGACTGAACTTTAACTTTGTTAGTTATATTTTGTTCCAATTCTGTTCCATCCATTCAAAGACTAGTACCTTATCGCTGATATTTAATCTCACAATCTTTGTTTACTTTTCAATTAAAACCAGCTAGATTCTTTCAAACAGAAGTAGCTTTCCATATCAAAGATATTTTCATACCATCATTTATTAATGATAAAGGCTGCCATCAAGACAGACCATAGTAAAAAGGCGTTAGTCTTTATTTTCTTCAAAAGTTACTTGTACTTTTTACTTGCATAGGGCATAATACAACAATGTCAGCAAGGTAAGGGAACAGCTTCTTGCAAAATTAAGCAAAAAGCATTTAGTCTTAGCACACCAGACACGTGCCTGAACTGATACATATGCTTCATTGACTTAACACAGTATTGACTTCCAATTATGATATATAATGGAACTTGTAATTGATCCCCCACAGTGTTACGAAGTGAACCAAAGCAGTGGCAGCTCAGGCTGGTCATGCAGTGGGAATCTCAACAGGAGCTGCAGTACAGGTCCTGCTGCAACACATCCTTCTGCTTGGTGAGTACTGGCCTGAGCTCTGACTTGTGTTCTGCCCATGCTCAACATAGAAAGGAAATACTCTGCTGGGGTCCATGTCAGCAGCAAGGCAGGAGCTGCTTTTCACCACGAATGTTTAACTTTAACCAAATCCCTTCCCAAATGTATGCGTATTAGATGCCTTACCTTCTTCTGAGAAGGCTTCTAGCATATAGTCAACTGATTAGGGACAACAGAAAAATACTTTTAAATTCAATTATTCTTATTCCAGCAAAACCAGGGATACTAAGATAATGCTGCCTATAAATAAGAGGCTGTAGCAGTGGAAGTATCAGCAGAAAAGCAATATAATAGTAGAGCTTTCTTAGCAGGAAAGCAAAGTAAGGTTTTTGCAATAGTAACGTCCAGTTTTATCCTGGGAAGAGCCACGGTACAAATATGCAAACCAGGGCAAGAAGACTTGTTTAGAATCCACCTATAATTCAGCCAGCTAGGCTTTTCAATAGATCAGATTCCATCTTCATGCAAGCATTTCAGAACAGCAAGAAAATGCAGAAATATTTAGGCAAATACTTGGTGTTCCGGTCCTGTGTGTATGCACAGGCCACACATACTGTTTCACTTCACTGTACCTCTTAAGGATTACTCAGTAACCACAAGGTTGTCTAAATAAAGGTCTGCCTAAATAAAGTCCTCAAGAAAAATCCTGCGTAGACCCTAGAATATGGGACTGAGTCTTGGAAGGAAGCAGCAAAGGCACTGAATGGTTAAAGTCTGGTTTCCACGAGGGAGCCACTATCAGTGACCAGGGCAAGCTCAGGCTCCCAAGGCATAAAGCCTGCTTGGCTCAGCTGCTGGGACTGGGCAAGGCCTTGGGGACAGTCCAAGCAGGGCACTAGACCGTGGCAGTGACAGAAGCACTTCATCCTCGCTGTGGTGGCCTTCCCTCACTGCCAACTCCTCCAGGGGCATCGATGCCTGCCAGCCTTTGCCAGTTATACATCCAGAACAGCGTCCACTTCGAGTAGGAGAGTTTTGTTCAAGCAACAAAAAGTTTAATTATGTTTCTCCTCCAAATATGTACAAAAATCTGCACAGGTTTGAGGAGGAGGGGTGAAAAAAAAAGGGGGGAGGGGGGCGAGTGTGGGTGGGATGAGGGAAGGGTTATTGAGGCATTAAAAAAAAAAAAGAGTCCCAAACATAGAACAACCCACCTGAAGAAAGTCAAAACAGTTTTTGAGAAAATCACTGTCATTCAACCCCACTAAACAGAAACAATGACATGAGTTACTATGAGGCATTACTGCAGAACCAAATGTATTTACTCAAAAGAAAGTATTTGCTGCTGAACATAACTATACAAGTTAACAGTTGTTTAGAGTCAGATACTTACAAAAAGCACTTTTAAGCAAAAGAGTTCCTCTTAAAGAAAAAAAGAAGGATTTTCACATGATCTCACTTAGAAAAAATCTGTTTCAAATTGCCCTACGTGTCCTGGCCTCTAGCCCATTTTTACTGAAGGCCTTTCCTGTACAGTTCCATAGGGGATGGGAATCTCTACAAAGTTTGCCTTAAAAGGACGTGTGAGATGCCCAGTGTATACCATGTTATGCAGCTACAGAAGCTAACAATTCTGAGTACAAAGAAGTTTCTATCCTTTATTCTCTGACACAAATTATAAACTACTTGCAGGCAAGAAAAAGCATCCAAATTAATGTTCTGTCAAAAAAAGACAAGGTGAGACAAAAATCAGGTATGTGCTGCTGTCCCATAAGAATGTGTGCATCCATACATCTGTCTTTCATGGGTATTGACTCAACAACAGGACTATAATAAGTATTTTTCTCCAAATTTTAAACTAAGTCTAACTCTGAAACCACACAAAGAGTACATTCATTTGTAAATTTTAAACAAGCAAGCATTACTGTAATGCAAATCATAGTTTTTATTTTCTGAGGCTGCTAATCCCATTTAATTGCCATGACTGTCAAGCTCTATTTGCTTTCTTCAGAAGTGTTCTAGTCATAGGAGGTACACTGTGAGCTTGCATTCAAAGGATGCAAAATACTTATCTCATATCCTTAAAAATTAGCAAGTTTCATGATTTTCTATCACTAGTGTAAGATTTACTAAAAGTGTATTAATCCACCATAAACAAGGTCACTATAATACATTTTACACATGGACAGAAAATGCTTTAAATTTGAAAGTGCAGACACGGGGTGCTTACTAAGGTTAAACATAACAAAAGTTTCAGCAAACATTCTCACTGTTCATTTACTTGTGCCCCGTGCTGGTGCAGCACTGGCAGTTCTCTCTTTGCTGTCCCCACACACAGGAGCAGACCCGTGTGGGGCTCCACCTCAGCTTTGATGTTCATGAGGCAACAGTAGCTAATCCTGGCCATGCCATGCCATTCATCACCTTCCTCCTAGAAATAAATGGTGTAAGATGAGAGGCAGAACTGGAAATGACAGCCCTCACTCAGGGCTTAACACGGGCAGTGACACCTGCCCTGCAGCTCAAGCACGGCCTGTGCTGCTCCATGCCTCAGCTCTGAGGCCTCCAAAGGACAACTGTCAGCTGGGCAAGGAAGTGTCAGGATTTACTGGGAATTAACCATTGGGCAAAGGCAGCTAACTCCTGTGTCAGTGGTGTACAGCAACGACTGCCAGATGTCCCTGGGGCAGCCACTTGCCCACATCTGTTCAATCTACCCAGGGGCCCCTGTGCTGTGACACAGGGGACAGGGCACATCTACCAGCTGGGGTTGTGCAAGGGCTCCCGAAGGCGAGTCTCATTTTTGGGCTCAGGGAAGGGTCCAGAACAGCCATGGGTGCTAACATCCCAGCTGCTGGCAAGAGAAGTGTCTCCATGGCAAATCATTGCTTCTGCTCATGCCAAGAGATGGATCCTTGCTATGATCTGTCAACTCAATACTATGTAGGTTCCATCACCATCAGTCTGTACCTCTTATTAGGGCTACTTATTACTGCTGCAGTGTTAATACTTCTCTTGAAGCAGCCACAGAACTGGAAACCTATTCTTGATCATGCCTAAGAGAACAGACCTGTCCTGAGATTGTAATAGTGAAAGTGGTAAATGGATTAGACACATCAAGGTAGAGTAGACACACTGAGATAGACAGTAAAGGATGAAGATGAGTGGGAACACTGCAGTTAAGATTCTCCAGTGCTGGATTACCTTTCCTGTTTAACAACAACAAAAAAATCAAATTCATCTGCATTAATACCAATTCTCAGTCAGTATGAGAACTCTTCACACACAGGACCTAACACTAGGAGAATACAAATTAATAGTTACTACAGTTTAATAAAGCCAGTGATTCACTGGGTCTCTTAAAAAAAATCCTTTGCAAAATTTCCAGCAAGAGGCTAAACTCATGTTTCAGCAATTGAGGTGGCAAACATGTTCTCAAAAGCACAGGAGGTGTCTGATCAGAAAAGGAACATGGCATGATTTGGAAGTGGAGGGCAGCAGGGCCATATTCAAGCAAGTGTTGTTGAACACAACTGAAATTTAATACAGTCAGTCAAAGTGAAACTAAGCATCAGAAACAAGTAACCAGCAGAAAATTGTAAACAATTTGGAGAATTCTCATAAATTGATTGCTGAAACATTAAAAAAAATGCATCTTAAGACTGACAAAAGAGATGGTCTCATTTTTATATCACTAAAGTGTTTTTAGTGATGCACATAGTTATTGTGCCAAACATCAATTATAAGTTTAGCTATGGAATTATTCCACAGTCATATTTATGTTTCATGGACAGTTTTGCTATGGACTCAATTATCAAAACTGTACCATAAAGTACAAAGTTATGAAGTTCACTTGAACTGCAGATCTGTTACCAATGCCTGGATCCAGCTGGAAGAAGTTCACAGTTCTTTGAAAAAATACCAAATTTGGACACAAAGAGAAAAGTTTTAGTGCTTTCCACAGTGAAATTGATATTTAGCTAGGAAATGTTAACTTCAAGAGCCATGATCAACTATCAGAAAACATTAATTAACTGGAGCAAACTGAAGTTTAATACTTGCTCCTACAAATTCTCCTGCCATTTCCTCTGAAATTCCCTTTTCAGTATATATTTCTATTACAATATTTCTAAGAGCACCATAATATTAGGTTTTTTATTTATTCCCTATGAAACAAAATGAAGATTTGTGTAATGCAAATGGTCATGCAGCCTGATTTTATTTTAAGCTAAACATCTGAATTTAATCCAAAACTTGTAAATTAAAGATATTACTTCTTTAAAAGTTACATAGATGTCTACATACAAGGGAATAGGAATGCAGAGATCTTATCCTGTCACTTATGATGACAGAAGATATTCTCCTCTGCTCTCAAAGCCCAAGTTTTCACTGTCTTTATCCAATACTGCCTCAGTTCTTATTACATCATTTCAGACAACATTAATTGAAATGCACTTTTATCAGCAGCAAACATTCTTACCTAGAGTTCACAAAATTTGGTGGCCAAACATTTCCTTTAACAAACCTTTGTTTGTTAAAGGAAAATAGTCTAGAGGAAGCATGGTAAAGCAAATATATGGTAGGAAGAGTTGCATTTTAAGAATGGAAAAGGGTATTATTTCTGTTTTGAAAGGAGGAGTGAGAAAGAGGAAGGAAAGGTTCAGTTCAACCAGACAGCCAAAATTTATCTCACTATTAAACCACTAATTAAAAAATCTGAAGGCTAGTGATTTTAATCTGGTTCCCAGCTAAAAATATTTTTTTAAAAAAAGGAGGTGATTTCTGGACTTAGCAATTAAATCTGTTTATTTGGCCTGTAGCAGGTAAAATAGATGACAAGAATTTTCTCCTCAGCAGTTTCAAGAGGAGCACAACAATCAAACCTAGGACTAGTTTGCATTAGTCACCACAGACTTCAATTCTTTTTCATTAATTGGTATTTGCCCTCAAGAAGGAAAGCAGGAAACACTACTGCCCTCCTGCACACTTGCAAAATAGGGAGATATTTTGTTTACAGGCTTCATTTGTTTAAGAGTCTTCACTTCACAAAGTTTGTTTCCTCTCTCTTCCATTTCACTAGGGCTTGACCTTTCAGGGTGGCAGTTGCAGGGCTGGGATAACTGCCCTCAGTTTCTCTGCTGTCTTTAAAAAGTCTGGAAAATGGTACTGCCCACTGACAGCTTCCTGAGGGAGGGATGGCTCAGAGGGAAAGTCAGGGACGTGCAATAACCAAATGCCATGCAAAATTTAGCTCCCCACACAAACCACACTCCTGCCCACCCTCACTTTCTTATGAAGATGAAACTGGCACTGTATCAAACATAAGAGGAGAGAGAAGATAAATGCCTGCCCAATACAAATAACATTTCCAGAGGAAGGGTGGAGCCACTAGGAAGCAGCTGAATGGACTGGAACCTCTCCTGCTGCCCAATGTTCCTGTTTGCTCCACACCTTCTGCAGCAAGACAATGGAGCATAAATCAGAGACAAATATAAAATCGAGTTTGCAGCTTTATCTAATTGCCTCATCATCTCATGCTATGTCAACCTCACGTACTGCAGAAACTCCCCCATTGCTCAAGAAGAAAATTATTTCTTGCCTGCAGAAGAAATCCATCAGTTTAAAGGGCTCCCCACTGAATATTTGTTTTGGATCAATTATCTTCTGTGATCTCAAGTAAACAGGGAATCAGCTTCAAAGGGATTACACTAGTTTGACTACCTACACATTTCTCATGCAGACAAGTTTCCTTACAGCTGGGAACCAGTACATTAACTCCATGCTTGCTTTGTAGGAATGAGGAAAGAGATTCCTAACAGAGACCAGACACCATATTAGTGTGAACTAAGGTAAGGAGCAAAACAAGAGAAGGGTGGAGCCTCAAAAGGGTAAAAAGAAGAAGAAGAAAAAAAACAAAAACAAAAACACAAACAAACAAACAAACAAACCCCCCACCAAACCCCTAATCTATCTAGAGATAGATTTTATGCTGAATCCTGAACTTCAATTAAATTAAATTCTTAAAAAGCATCAGGACATGTTATAGTCATCTATTCAAACACCATAGCAAATAAAAGGTCTCTCTGAACACTAATAAAATGTCAGATGAGAAAATAAAGAATAAAAACCAAAACCAAGGGATTTTTTTTATCCAGCACAGCTGGACCCTCAGGCAGCATAGCTATGAAGCTGTCTGCTTACTGCAGAAAAACACTGCTTGGGGATCAACACTGAAAATTTCAAACAAGGGTATTTAAGAGTAACTATCATTCGAGCAGGGAGGTTCTACAGCTCCTTACAAACATTAACCCAAAAGGACGTTAAAAAACCCATGACACAATGGTTTGCACAAAGGCCAGTATTTTAGAAAGTATGATTATAATTGGCAGCAAAAACTGATCCTCCAAGAGTTGGAAAGTAATTCTTCAAATCTTCATGAGACAGAAAAATCTGGGAAAAGGAATTCTTGATCTTAACAGAGACATTATCAGCTAATCCTCTAGAATTATACAGATGAACAGACACACATCTAACCCACAAACCCGTGCAACATACTAGATTGGAAGTACAGAATATACCTGTATACAACACAATTGCTTTGAAATTTGATCTCTTATAGTGAGAACAACATTCTAAAAGCTCAAAGCTACATCTCTTCTGGAGTTTTTGTTGTCCATTGGATGTGTTTTTTTGTTTGCTTGGGGTTTTTGAAAGGGAATGAATTAATTCGTCTTTGGTGCACTTGAATTGCTTTCTGTGGCACTGCTGCACTGACATTTTCAAAGAATACAGCAGAAACCTGCAAACAAGTAAACTGGAGCTGCCCCAAAACATCCACCCCTCTGCAATTCTTGGATTGAAGGCAGAGAATGTGAGCAAAACAAAACTCAGCAAGATGAAGTAGAAGGCCCTTGGCATAAAGGTGTGAAATACACCAGTTTCAAACCCTCTGCTAATGCACAGGCTTGGAACAGCTCCTCAAGAGGCCCCAAGGAAGCTGATGGCAATAAGAAACTGAAAGAAAGAACAAAGAACTTCTTCCCATCTTGTCCCCATTAAGGGATCACTGTTAAACCTACATAATTTTGTCAATAATTTTTAAACTAGAAAAGCATCTACTTTCTTCCCAATTCACGTACAATAATACACAACACATTTTAGTCTTTTTTTAGCTTTGGGTTGTTTTTTGGGGGTTTTTTTTCAGTCTGTAATGGTGTAGATAAATCACAAAGTTTAGATGCTGGAAGCAACCACTCTGGAAGACATTTAGTTACATGATGCCATCAAACTTTGCAGCAGAATCTTCAACCAGCCTGAGAAAGCCAAGAGAGAAAAAACTAAAGTAAAATGTTGCTTTGTAAAGCATAAATTACAATGTCTAAAGTAACTACTTTTCTCCCTGCTCTCCTTTCTACTCAGCTACAAGTAAAACAGGATCTGGGGGTCTGCTGAAGCCTGAAACCAGACACGAAACAACCGGTTATTAAAGACCACGTTTAGATTTTAAGCCTGTGAATAAAGACACTGAGCACCAACTTATCCCTGCTCGTTTAGCGGTGTTATTTTTATTCCAAAGGTTTTCCCTCTTATTAGGTAATTGTTCGCTGCAAGGTAGCGGCCAGTCTAACAGGGAAACGTGAGACACCTTTTGTTCCTAAGAGTCTGAGAAAAACCTCAGCAAAGCCGCGCACAACCGGCGCCCGCCGCTCCGGCCGCGGGGCCCGGCTGCTGTCAGCGCTGCCTTTTCTGCGGCTTCC
>JANPWX010000273.1:4693675-4739704 GCA_024734555.1 Trochalopteron elliotii | reverse complement strand
CCGCCGCCGCGGATTGCTACGGCCCGCGGCGGCCCCGGGGAAGGGGAGGGGGATCTCGGCGAGGGACCAGCGGGCGCTGCCCGGCTTCTCACGGGGGCCTCCCGCCCCGTCCGCGAACTGCCGCACGCGGCGGGAAGCTCCCGCCGGACCGGGATCACGGCACTGAGGACAGGGAAACCGGGAGGACTGCAGTGGCTCTGCGTTGGAGGCAGTGCTTGCCCTCCGGCCTTTCCCGGGCGGTGGGGTCCGCCGCCGGAGAGGAGGGCTCGGGGAGCCCGGGCAGAGTGGGACCGGCCCCGGGCAGGGCTGGATGCCGGGGGAAACCCTTGGCCACTCGTGCAAACCGCTCTCTTGCGCTGTGCCGTGGCCCGAGCTACTCGTGAAATTCCTTTAAAACGTTAGAGATTATCACGAAATTTGGAACAATGCTGGGAGATGGAACAAGAGGGAGGAAAGGAAGAAAGACGTGTGCAAGTTGTCGAAGTGAGATTGAAGTGTAGCAGGACGACGGGCTCGTGCTCGTCTCGATCTCATAGTTCCTCTGCGCCATGTGGTCCTGGGCACGGATCCTGCGGGAGCCAGCACCTCCGGAGTTTGGTTCGGGTCACCCCCTTCCTTCCCTACGGCGCTGAGGCACTAAAGGACAGCGCTGCGCTGTGTTAGTGGCCGCTGGGGAGCCGTGGGAGTCCCGTCCCTCTGTGGAAAGCGCAGGGCGCACACGAAGTTTGCGTGTTGGGCATACCAGCGGGATTACATCCAGCCCGGGGCACGCTCGTTCCTGGGAGCCAGCGGTGGACCGCGGCTGGCTTCGGCACTGAAGCCACACTGGAAAACGAGTACACAGTGAACACTTGGTCCATTGAGTGAAGTCCTGACCCGAAAACACAGCAGTGTTTCCTTCAGTGTTGGAGTAACCCTAGGCATGCAAAGTAACCTTTCAAATACGATAAAATTTTAACAGACTTGAAAATAAAAATCGTAAGATGATCCACTGGTAGGACTAGTTGTCTAAGGCACAGCAGACCATAAGGCTGGAGCTGTGGCCCACTTAGTCACCTACTTGGTATCCCATAGAGAGAACACAGCAAAATATCAGGACCAAGTGATCTTAACTCTGGCTGAAACCAACTGGGCTCTTTCAAAAGACTTGCGGTGGGGCTGTAACAGTCCTGAGGAACTCACAGGGCAGCCCGGAGGTTTTTTTGTGCTGTGGTGCTGTGGATCAGCTCCGCTCAAACCGCTTCTCCACTGCTCTGCCTCTAAGGAAAACAGCCAGGGCTGTTCCTAATTAAAGGAAGCAGAACTGCCTAATGAACCCATTGGGAAAAGGAAACTGTGCAAGAGAAGCAGGAAACTGAAGAATGGGGTGAGGGAAATGGCAGTTCACATAAACATAATGAAAGTTCATTAGTTTTTAGACATTCATATTGGGATAAACTCATCTTTCATGACCTCAGAGAACATGTGATTTAGGACTAGATTCAACATCCTCCAAAGTCCTTGGAAATGTTTCCATCGACTTAAGTGGTGTTGGATCAGGACATTATTTGTTAATGCTCTCAATCATTTTTGCTTGCAATACACAGTGGCTTGGGAAGTTTGAGGCATTTAGAGTTGATATGATTTTCTCAACTCCAAAAATTATATGTTCCATCCATTTTGGAGTAAAGTGGTCCTGATTAGTAGCAGACAAAAATATGGCCTACTATTTTCTTCCTGTACAATTAGGTTTAAATTATCCTCAAATAAATCCTGCAGTTTGTGGGGGTTTTACCTCATCTGAGCAGGGCACAAATGCCATTTGTTTTTTTTTTATGTTGATGCTGAACATCTGATTAGAAAATTACCACTCTTTTGGGGTGATTGCTGCCTTTTATTCTGTGACCAGGAATATGCTCACATCCTGGGGGAAGAGGTTGTACAAGAAATATTTGAGTGTAGTTAAAAAACACATTCTGTTTTGCATTGCTCTGACAACACAAAGCAAATTTAAGCCCGTCAGTGCACTACAAAGCAGCTGGAGCATACTGGGCAATCTGGCTTATTATGGCTAAATCTCTTATCTTTGCCCTATTTTTCCACATTTCTTATTACTAAGGCTGTTTGTATGGAAAGAGGATTTGTAGAAGAATTATTCCCCACCTGAAATCTTAATCCTCTCTGTGACATTGTAATAACTTTTTCAGCCACTGCACATAATATCATAAACACGTGCTGATGGCTTCAGTTGGAAACTAGAGAAAAAGAACTCTGAAGAGACTAAGTCTGTTTTCTTGGAAACGTGCACCATAATCTTACAAATATTCTTGCACATGAATTGTTACAAGCATGTGTAGTCCTGTTAAACTCCCTGAGTTTAAATTATCCCGTGTGTAATTCCACCATAATCTATAGAATTAATGTGGCTCAATCAAACTTCTAAAATACATTTGATTTCTGTGTTCTGCTCAATGACTGAAGATGTGCAAAGGGGAGGTGAGCCCAGCCATCTCTGAGGTGGAGCAGTCTCCTTCCTACCCATCTGATCGTGATAAAGGGCCTTGGTTTAATCAGCTGGCTCAGCAGAGGAATGGGATGATTTCCCTGAAGGATAAAGGGAGATAGTTTGGGAGAGCTAAACTGTGTGCAGGAAGATAGTTCCCCAGGATGAGCTCCAAAGGGTGATCCATAAGGGAAGGAGGAATGTGCTGCTGAGTGGTGTGGCTGGTCTGAGGGAGAGGAATCGAGTTCTGAACTGGGGAGAATGGTGGTACCAGCCACGGGGCTGGGTGGAAGCAGATGAAGAAATACACCACCTTGTACATCACACGTTTGTGGTCATGGGTGTGATTTTTGCCTGGAGCAGAGGAGTAGGTTCCTGGGTGGGAGGTGGAAGCTACAGAGCTTGGAAGTACAGGAGTGCTGGGGGAATTAAAGCGGGCGTTGTGCTGCCTTGGTACAGGCAGGAGGTGACTGTGCAGAGGAGGGGTCCTGTGCTGTGACGCCGTCAATGGAGCTCGCTGGCCTGCAGGTAACTGGGGGGGAGCTGCCTAAAGACAGGGCTGGCACGTAGCCTGGTGCTTTAGGGAGGGGAAGGATACTCTAGAATTTCTGAGTTATAACTGTGTTTTCTAAGGATTAAGGAAAAAAATACCAGTGAGTGAGTGAGCTGACTTGGTGGGGCCAAAGGAAGGCTGGGCTGTTCACTTCCCCTCTGATGTGCCTCAGCTGAGGCAAGGAGCTAACGAAGCCCTTGTGCAATTCTCTTGAATTTGGGGGAGTTTTCCTCAGGCTGCCATGTCAGTGTGCTAACTACTCCCAGTGTTGTGAAATGGCCTGTCCCAGGATGGTAGTGACACTAACACTCAGTAATGTTTTAGCCTAATTACCTTACGTGACTAAAGTTATTAAAATTGCTGTAGGATAAATAACAACTTGTGACTCCAGTAAGACTTGAATCTTACTGATGGTCAAGACCAAATGTTAGCAGTAGCATTGAAACTGCAAAGAAAGGACTCTACAGAGCAGCCTTAGTACTACCCAAAACTGTCCCTAATCTTTAATTTATTAGGATTCCTTTTCAAAATAATGTATGTCCTAGGTAAGCTGTTATAATGTTTATTCTTATGTTAACTATCTCTTTTAAAACCTTGCTATGCTCATATTGCTGCTTACTTTGGAACATTCTGAGGGTATGCAGCATTGCCCTTGGTACTTTGATTAAACATGTCATGCTGTGTGTGTGTTGTGTGCCTCTCAACTACTTCACCAGACCATTCTCATCTCATGAGAGATCCTCTTGCCTTGTAGAACAATTACAGGCACTAAGAGGTGTTCGTAGCCCCCTCCTCTTTCCTGTGTACCAGACTACAGAAGACAGCATTTTCTCAACAGTCATTAATTCTACCTAAAAGTAGCTTGCAAGTGTCCTAAAATCAACATCTGGAAAAACTAAGTGCAGAGACTTCTTTCAAATACCACAAACTGAATCATGGGGCCAAATTCAGCCTTGATGGAATTATTATCTGATATCTGTGTTCTGTGTTTTCCCTACGTTGCTTGAGTAAATTCCCTTATATGGAGATGTTTTCTGACATGCACATGATGCCAAAATGCTCAGAGAATCACATAGGACCAAACCTAAAATACTGAAGTAGAAAAAAAAAAACAAAAGAAATTCAAACACAGACTTTTCTTGAACGTATGTTGTTGAAATCCCTCTTGAGAAGGGAACTTAAGCATCAGTTTTGGCAATTGTAGTACTGGGAGCCTGGTCTTAACTTTGGGAAAGAGTGCCCTTTGTGACTTAAATTTTTAAGGACATAAATGTTACTCATGTTTATGATAAAATAACTTGCTGAAGGGAAAGACATCTACATGTTTGTATTTTTAGAGATTAAGCTGTATTCAAACTAAAACAATATATTCAGTTTGTTAAAATATCTAAAGGTTTGCTTCTTAATTCATCAGTTTTTCATTGATTCTAACACTGATGTCATCTTCTGCCCTCCATACTTTTATGAGAAGGGGGGGTTTGTTACCTGCTTGTGCTAGCTGTTCATAAATAAGCTTAAGGCAGACTTTTCTGCTTTTTAGATTTTATTTTAGGCTCATGACCTCCTCTTAAAATGTGATAGCTGCATTATCAGCAGGGGTATAGCTCAAGAATAGTTGAATATTGAAGTACATTCCATGGTAATATAGGAAAAAAAATCAAATATAATTTACCTGCAACCTGATTACTGTTGGGGGTCCTGTGTTGTCACATGCTCCTCCCTGCCTGGATGAAAGGCTTGCTGCTGGTGTTGGTTTTTAACTTGCAAAAATCAGTACACAAGCAGAAGGCAACAAAGGACTTCAGATTGCTTGCTGTGTAATCAAAATGCCTGACATATTTTACAATTGTGTCCCTCAAGCACGGGAACAGCAGTCTGTTGGCTTGCAGCAGGTGGGTCAGAATGCCCTTTCTCCCTCTCATTTGATGGCTTCACTTCTCCATCACTGGAACCTAAACACTTGCAGCCAGGCTGTGTCACCAGCATGCTGGTGCTGAAATGTTTGACTCTGTTAACAGCCATCAGTTTTATTCACAGTGATACGTACCGACAACAAAAGGAAATACCTGCAAGGGCAGCATGTGCTACCAGGCTGTTCCTTGTGAGGAAGACAAGACTTTGTGTTTTTCTTCTTTGTTCTATTTCATGGGTATGAAGAAAAAAACCAACTCTGCTCCCGTATCTCAACTTAAGGCAGACTTTGGTAGGAAAATAACTTGGCACTGTATCTTTGTAAACATTAGGCCACTTGTAAACATTAGACCTCTTAAGAGTGGCCTTTTCCTTTTTAATTATTTTGCTTCTGATTGCTCTTCTTAGAACTTCCCATCAGTCACACCATAGCTCCTGAAGTTCACCAGGCCATTTCCTTGGCAGCCCTGGATGAGCCAAGGCTGGGACCAACCAACCAGCACACACCAGAATTTCTCCTCCCCATGGCGGAGGAATGAGCCCCAGAGGATGAGCACACACACCTCTACTGCCACAGCTGTATTTGAACTGCAGTTCTGTGATGACAGAGGAAAAGGCCAAGTGGTCTTCACATGGGCCACTGCTGTTGGCAGCATCACGGGCACTGAGGGAGCGCCCCAAGCCACAGGCACCTCTGCCCTGATGGGAAGGAGCTGCTGCCTCAAAATTATAAACACTGAATACTAAGGATGTGTTCCACTCTTAAACTCTGAATGGATGCAGAAGTTAATGATATAACAGGTTAATTCTAATGCAGAAAGATTTTGAAGCCTCAAACTTCCCTTATTTTTCTAAGAAGCTTCACGACCCAGTTTTGCCCTCTCTTTTGGAGGGAATGACTGTATGAGGGAATCAGAGAATGGGAGAGAACTGTAACTTTGTGGTATTTTGTGCTTCTGTAATTCTTGGCTCCTAGCTAGCACTTTAACTTTCCATATATACATACGAAATACAGATTTTCACATAGATATTTTGAAGAAGCAATTTCTGTCTCTCCAGGATGCAGAAGAAGTTATTACATTTACTATTTGGCTGAAGCCTGCTCAGCATGATCTAAGATTGATTTCAACACTTTATCTCCCTTCCTGAACCTCCAAACTTGATTTTTATGCTACTTGAGCACGTTCTTCTTGCTTTTATTTCAGTGCAGCTCTTAACAGGTCTGGAAAATTCACGTCTTTAAAGGCCTGGTGTGTTAACACTGATTTTTTTCTTCATTCTCCATTGTGTTCCCCAATAATAACCTCATAAGAAAATTGATTCAAGATAGTACGTGGTAAATTTTTTCATGCAACTTCATGCTGCATTATTCAAATTTATTCATTTGGATGTCAAACACAAAATAATTACAATTGACCTATGAACAGATCAGTTATTTGATGGTTAAAGTCTTCATGCTCAGTTATTGGAACAAGACTATTCTTGAGAAGTGCTGATATTTTAAAAGGTTGGTTAATTATCCAGTAATAATAATCTTCATCCACTCTTAATAATCAAAATGTTAATATAGAAAAAGGGAATAAAACCCTTCTCCTTGCTGCCTAATTCCATGACTTCTTCCAATTTTAATTATCTAGGCAGTATTTTCTAAATGAGACTAATTCCTTGTCAGAAATATTTTCCACTTCTGACAAGGTATTCTCACAAGCTCGAGAAAATGATCTGGTTTTTGCCTGTTAACTTTAATTAATTAGCCTTTTGTGAAATCTCATGATAGAGTTGTACTTAGAAGCTAAGATAATTTCAAGAGCAAAACAATACACAGCAAGTGATCATCAGAGTGCTTTATAGGGTTATTTGGGAGTGGTGCAAAGAAGCAAGGAATGCTGAGTGCTGCACATGAGTGACTGGCTGAGATACAGTGGCATTTAGCCAGAGGCTGGCTACCATGGCATGGAAACTCAGTTATTACAATGGTTTGGATCCCAAATCTGTTTGAATAAGAGAGGTTTCAAATAATCCATGTCACTGTTAATGTACTTCAGTACATGTCAGAGGATGTGATTCAGACTTGGGGGAGAGAAGGGAATTAGGAATAGCTGATGCTCAGATAACTGAGACTGTACCAGAACACAGAATGCTGAGGTTTTTAGCCACTTTATCCCAGATCATTAATCTTGTCTATTTTATGCTCACATTGCATCCCGCAAAACTTCAGAATTTCCAGAAGATGTTGAGTGTGGGGTGTTTTTGATGGTTTGGGGTTTTTTTTTACTTGTTTATTTTGGCTTTGTGTTTTTTCTATGCTGTGGAAAAGTACTTTTTTCCCCTTCTTTTTCTTTTTTTTCCTCCAAAACTGAAACAAAGATTTAATATTTAAAATTATTTGCTCAAGTTTTAGTGTGAGCAATACCTATTTTTTGAAACTCAGTGATATCAATATGATGTACTTTGTGTGTGCTAGGTGTTCTTGCTCAGTAGTAAATGCAGTACTGGGATGGTTCAGTTCTGTATCTGCAGTTCCCACATGTGTTGACCCATCTCCAAAAGGGGCTGTGGGAGGGAGTAGAAAGTACTGGTAAAGTTTACTTGCAAACACAAAGGAAAATTCTGGTCATGGGGATTAAGGCTGCAAGTAAACAGATACAAAATAAAGTTATATCTGTGGTCTATAATAAACTTTCTTCAGAGGAAAAGCTTGGCAAAGGGGCATATAGAAATGTTCATAACATCACAGTGCTGAACTGTGTAAATTCAGTCTAACCAGTGTAAAACCTTAATTGCTTTGTCATAGATTCTGATTCTTCAGTCAACCTGAAAGAACCTGGTGGGGGTGGGAGGTGTGTTAGGGGAGCAAGGCAGCAGTAATTATTGCTTTCCTTTCAGAAATACCTGTTCAGCCTTTCCAAAGTTACACTTTACATGGAAGCAGCTCTCTCTGTATTTCCTCAGCATTCCTATTCTACCCACAGTGTTATTCAAAGAAAGTTAGATGAAGATTTTCATGAATTATCTCTAGTCTGGAGTTAAATGAAAAACATGTTTAGAATTGAGATGTGCTCTGAGATAATTACCTTTGCTTGTCAGTGGTCATCTTCTATCTCGAAGTTACAAAAGAGTGAAGATCCTTCCACCAATAATTTTTGAAGGTATTTATTTTGCATCTAACTTAGTGTACCTTGTTATGAAGTTACTTTTAAAAGGAATTATTACAAGTATTAATGCAGAGCTCTAAGATATCACTTAAGTGTTTCTTTACAAATACAGCTACATTACTTTTAATATTCTGCTTTTCAGTGTGTATATAAAAAGCACATTTAACTGTAATTCCCAGCTGTCATGCTTGCTTTTTTACAAATGGGTGCCTGCAAAAACAGTCCCTGTTTACTGCTGCTGAATAATAATTTCTGGATGTCATCTTGGCAGTGAATGTTGGGGAGATATCATTTAAGCCACTGAATTGGAGGTTAGGACATTCATTTCAGTGTCAGCTGACATCCCAAGCTGGATCACAAATGAAAAGCAGCAGAGTTCAATTGCAGTGTTTAACAATGAAGCAGGAAACTCTAATTGCCAAGCTACTGGCAGCAGAAAGTAGAATTTACCGTAATGCTAACTGAGCAGATCTGACTGTTGATACAGCACTACAAATATCCACTCTTTCTTAAACCAAGGACAGGGCTTTTTTGATTTGAAGAACCTACTGTGCACTGATGCATAGAAGGGGTAGGATTATCCACAGCAACTTCACTGTAGGATCTAAAATACTTCTTAAGTCACAATATTAAAAAAATACTGTAATTTTTTTCTGGACTCCTTTAAAAATTATTTGCTGCATAGTACAATGACAATTTAATCCATCTAAGAATATTCTCTTTCTCTTCCTCTGAATTTTATACAAAATCTCTTTGAGCAGTTGCCTAAACCCAGTACAGTCCAGGTCATCTCACTGCATAGTCATCAATACCTGACTTTTGTATTAAGAAAACCCACACCCCCAACAGACTTCCTCAAAAAAATTAAAAAAAAAAAAGAAAGAAAGAAAAGGCACTCCAAACTGCAAATGGAATTCCATTCTGGGTGGAACAGTGGACTCATGTCTGTGCTACTGTTCATTAATTCATCAATTTACAATACATTTTAATATGCATAGTATCTTTATTGATAAAATGTTGTAAGTTTTTTTAAATCCTCGGAGAGACCCTAATTTCCCCCATTTTCTGTTAACTATTATTACCCCTACTCTGTCTCTCTCTAGAGAATAACAAACACATCAAACATCTGGTTTAGCTTCGTTCCTCAGGTACACACAAAGATAGCACAAGGCATGTGTAAAACTCACGTTATCAATCAACAAAGGCATCTTTTTATAGATGCATGCATGGTTAAAGCCTGTCCTTAGCACACCTAAATATGAGATTGCTTATTTCTGTTGCATGCATATTTTATGCCCAAAAATTTGGGGCAGGGGAGTAACATAGATACAAGAAATTCTAAATGGCAAATTTTACACTCTGCAGAACAGTGACCTTAGTTTAAATATCAACAAAGGTCCATCTTCACGTATCATATGCCACTTTCAATTCTTTCTCCACTGCCACTGCAGCATGAAACAGCAATGAGAGGAAAGATGTCCAAAGGTGTTACTGTGAGAGCTACTTGTGCAAAATTCTGGTTCTTACCAAGCAGCTTATGCAAGACACCCTCTGCCTCTGAGTACTTCCTATTCATTTCAACAATACTGGTCATGAGACTCCCATTTTGCTCTCAGGAAGTATGGCCTTTGGAAAAAGTCAAGTTCGAGTTTCAGAAAGGTCTAGGGTTCAGTTTGTGCTGTGAGCAGCCTGAGGGCTTAGTGCTTACTTTCCTAGATCCTCACCCAGCTCCTGGGACAAGCAGGAGTTTGTTGGCACAGCAGGGCCAGCCAAAGGAGTGGCCTATCAGAGTACTGAGAGCCAGGCAGCTTCCTCAAACCTCCTGCTGCCAGTGCTCTGCTATTCTGGTTTTCTGTCCCATAATACAGACACCATCTTCCCACCACATTGCTCCATGTCCAGTTACCTAAGCCTCAGTTAAATCATTGTGTGTTCATAGCATGTAAGCTATCCTTCATTCACTAATAAATTAATGAAGACTATTTTTGCTGAAATAAAACTTAAAAACTAATGTCCTAGGGCACGTTGTCCTAAACACTAGAGTCAACAACCTATGTGAACTAGTTATTACCTATGTGAACTAGCTTCCTGAAGTCAGCCTGGAAATAACAGATTAGGGTTGTATGGTCTATTCCTAATGCTGCTAGGTCTGATACATACCCCAGGATCAAAGCTCTTATGTACCATGGTTGTTGATGATCCTTGCTTGGCTGGTACAGAAGACCCTACCTGTGTCCAAGCTAATATGTGAAATGCACTCAGGGACAATGTGAATGCAATTTCCCCTTATCTATACCAAGTTAAAAGGGGTATTGCAATCTGTTGTAGAAAATATTTATTATGAGAATTTCACTGCTTAAGCCTGTGATAGACTTAAAATAGCCAGTGTTAGATAAAAGTATGTTTCTGAATTGCACAGATAAGTTATAAATAAAATTTTTTAAAGTGACTTTTTAAAGCTCCAACATTTATGACATGTATGGTCTAGTAGTTGTCTGTGTCAGGCTTTTACTAAGTGCACCAGCTACCAGAAACACAGTGGAATTGCCATGGCTACAGTCCTTGTATGCTTATGATCATTCCCAGTGCCTCCTGTTGGGAGAGCACAAGTTCCTTTAGAGAAGCAAAGCCATTCTCAGATCAGCAGGTCGTGTCTGTGGCAGTAACTCTCCAGCCCAGCACAGTGACTGGGTTTCAGCTGTGATCAGGAGGGGCAGAGGCAACACAAACACAATTTGAAGGGAGACACAAGCACTGTGTATTCAATGTGCTTGAACAACCATGGAGACATCTACCAGGGGTCTGTTAGAACCCTTCATTTCCATTAAGGAGATGTAGGAGACACAGTTGCTAGAGAGAAATGGTGACAGCGAGTCTTTTGTGCTTTTTGCTTGAAGTGGGGGGCAAAAATGTCTTCAACTGGATGGTGCCACTTGGCACTAAACAAAGTAAAGGTTTCTGTGCAAGTACCACTCTCTAACTCCCTCTGAGCTACTCTTCCCTGTGGCATCCTACTTTCTCTGCTGTCCCAGGGAAACTGCCAGCTGCTTGATGCAGTCTGTGATTGCTCATTGGCTAAGGCACACTGATAAGCTCATTTGGAGGTGAAAATGAGGATGGAAAACGTGCTCACTTTGGGTTATACTCTGGGGCCTCTTGTACAGATTTAAGAGGATCTTTTGCTTTACAAACATGACTTGCATTTGTATGTTTAAAATTATCTATGCAGTATTTGTATACAGCAGTATTTTTTTTTTCATGGTATTAACGGTCCTACGTTATGACAGGGTGATTTGGCATGGAAAAACAGGTGTCTGAAGAATTATGTGAGTACAACTTCAGAAGATGTTTTTGAGACTTTGACTACTGTTCCCAGAAATTCTTAATGTTTTGCAAAATATAACAGAACAGCATAACTATTGGAATGGTCATGGCTGAGTTGTAAAAATTTGAATCATTGGCTGAAAGCAGATCTGTCTGTTTAGCCTTCTTCTGGTATAACATAGAAATAATCTCTTAAGCTGTTTTTAGCAGAAGTCCACCATTTTCTTATATAGTTATTTTATTACATTCTAACTGGTGCTCCTCTTTCACCTTCCCTTCCTCCTTTTTTAAAATAAAACTAACCCATTTTTAGATGTACATAATATACTCTCCTGTAGGAGACAACCAGGTCAAAAGAGATGCACCTCTGAATATTTAATATTTGTCAGCTAATGCATATCTAGATAAAACAATCTGATAAAGAAAATTCATTTAGAATTTGGCTTCCATGCTAGGATTCAGACAACGAATTTCTGGATGCCTTCTGTTCTCTTTGAAAATCTTTGCCAATTTTGATGATGATATTTCCATAAACTCATATTTTGTTTAAGAATATATTTCTTTCTCATTTTGCTTCAAATCTATAAGATACTACGGTTTCCTCTTTTGGAAATGAAGAAAAAAAAGGTAATATATTTCACATCAAACATTCCTTGTATGTAAAGCAAATGTGTTTGCCATAACATTAATATTTAAGAGAAAAAAATGAGACATAGCAAACCACAAGAATCTAAACTTAAGGAATCCAGTCAGTGACCTTTAACTCTTCAGCTAGACCCTGGGAGGGCTGTTTTCTGTTCTGTGCTGGGAGAGGAAAAATGCAGTTTTCCCCTAGAACAATAGACTGTTTGGTTGTACCCACCTTCTAAAAACAAAAGATAAGAAAGAGCTTCTCAATAACAAAATGCTAGTTTACTTCAGCTCCACTGTGCCTTTGGAGAGAACTAGCAGTTATTTGAGATAATTTTCTCAAGGAAAAGTCACTCAGGTTGATAACAAAACTTCCTTTAAGAGAATTTGAGCCAGAAGTCTTTTTTTCTGAACCAATGACTGTGATGTAGTGTTTTGTTGAAGGCTTTGGTCAGTTAGGCTGTGATCTTCCCATTTCAGTTCTACCTGCTTCAACTCTAGAGACTTCTGGGTCATTTCTAATCCAAGTTTTCACTTGCTAGAACTAATTATAAACTGCTGAAAAGTAAATGCCCTTAACTCAAATAGGCACTTGAGCCAGTAAGGAAAACAGCAGTCTCAGGGAAGGGGTACCATCCCATACCCTCATAGCCAACAATCTGCATTAAAACCCACTTTATATGTGCTATTTTAACTTGTGTTTCCCAGGTTTAGCAGAGTAAAGAACATGCTGTTGGGAAAACATAGGCTGAGATACCCTTGACTTTGCTCTCCCAGAAGGCTGCCAGTGAAGAAAAGTGGAAGTCTTCCCAAATCCTTGAAAATGAGACCCCTCCACACCAGATGACCTGGAGCAACTCAGTTTTTCAGGACAGCTTCTTGCGAAGAAATCTACTGTTACCTTCAGAGTGTTTACATGGGAGGTTACAAGTCTGAACAGGCAAGTTCTTTCTTTTAGCAGGAGTCATTGCCATACAGGTGACACGTGAAAGAAAATTCCTGGAACGCCACAGTGTTCAAAGGCAGACCCACAAAGTTTATGAACCCGCAGTCGGGAAGCACACCAAAACCCCAAATCCTGCCCTGGGCAGGGCTCAGAGGGAGGAACAGAGCAGGCAGAGATGCTTTCGCTGAGGTGTGAACCCCGAGCAGGACGAGGCCGGGTGCTCCTGCCCCGCTCGGCGCTGCGGGCCCGGCTGTGTCGGTGCCCAGGCGGGCGGGCCTCGGCCTCCCCGCGGGGCCGGGTGTGCGGCACCAACGGCACAATTCATTCACCGCCTTGCTCTCCTCAGGCTTCTCTTAACCCCAGGGCACTGAGCCTGTGCTGCTGCCCCTTACCCAAAGCAGAGGGAGAGGCTACCTCTGTCCTCTTCCCCTCTACTCTAGTTCCCGTGCAAAACAGAAAGCAAGATTCAGGAGAGAAAGCACTGATCTAAAATAAACTACCATTAGCCATAACAGAGTCCAGTGTATCTCTAATTTATCCAACTAGCTGGAACTGTGCAGAAAGTCGTGATAAGATAGTTCTCACTCCAGTTCAGGGGAAAAAAAGCCCTTGGACACATCAGATTTACTTCAACCAAATCATTTTCAAGGACCTCAGTATGTGCTGCACAAAATCCTTCTCGCTTAGCTTTAACCTATTAACTGCTCTTTAATTTCAGACATAATCTTGGTTAAAACCCACAAAAACTCCCTGTTCTCACATGTGACCACATCAAGGGACTCTACTTATGCTGAGGATTATTAAGCCTGTTGGACGGGTTATAACAGCTGGCTTCCCCACAGGCCCGCACACGGCCTTGCAATATCGTGACAGTAGTTTTCTGCACAGCCTTTTCTGGTGATTTCTAATGGCTTTCTACATGAAGCAGCCTATTCCCCCGGACTCGTTTCCGAACAGCAGGAACTATTGTTTCTGTTGAGCTAAATTCCACCCCCCCATTCCCTACCAGAATAGCTGCTGCAATGTTTTGACATCTGATGCTGAGGAAAAGCCTTCCCAGAGAGTCTCCTCCTGCCGCAGCGAGGAGCTGCTCCTGGCTCCACCAGAGTCAGGCTCTGCGCTCTGGAGGGCGTTTCTACTCTCCTTTGAGCTTTTTTCTTTGTTTATGTTTCTGCAGCCAGCCACACAGCTCTCCCTGTGTGTGTACAGATGACAGATGAGTTTGTATTGCTTTATAGGTGGGATAGTTGTAGAACTACATTTTGCCAGATTAATGTGAAATGCTGGAGTATGCTTTCAACACTTACCACCAGCAAAATGCCTTTTAAAAGTTGCTCCAATGTATGAGATACAATTTTTCATGGTAAAGTTTTAAGTGTATATTGTACTGTTGAAAGTAAGAGGCTAAAATGAGAAAACAGGATATACTGGAAGTCAAATTCACTGTATCAGGAAAAGAGGGTAACTGTTCCTTCCCTTATTACTGAGAGGTTTTTTTCCTCTATTTCAGAGCTTGAACCAGTTCAATTTCCCCAACTGACAGTTTTGCTGTGTTTGATGTAGATTCGGTAAGGCTTTTTGCACACAAGCTTTGAAGAAAGTCTTCTTAAATGGGTAAGTATTGTGCCTGTGTAGCATGACACTTGTCACCTTTTTATTTATCTTAAGAAGAGAGCAACAACTTTCAAAAGGTGCACAACAGATTATAAGGACAGCTTTGACAAGACCAGAGGAAAAATGATACTGGTTTAATGCTCTGGGGGTTTTGGAAGGCTGTAAAGTACAAACTGTCGTGAAGCCAACTTAATATAACTGTTTCCTTTATACTCTAAGGATTCACAAGGGACTTCACTGCTAGCATAAAGGAAATAAAGTCTGTTGTGCTAGAAAAAGACTTTGTTGCTTACAATTTTAAAAATGACACAAAGTTTCCTTACAGGAAATGTTACATTCATACAAATTCCCATATTTATTTGTAGACAAAAATTACCATTCACATAGCAGGAAAACTAGATGAAAACAGAGACAGCATAGACTTAGAGAGTTATTGGCAAACAGACCTACATGATAGCAATAAATACGAATACACAAATATTTTACTTAAACGTAGAGAAATCTTTATTGTCTCATTTTTAAATACCAGCCTAATTTTTTAACAGGAATTCTTGGAAATAAATTACTACAGGAATGCAAGTAAGAAGCTTGCAGAGTCTATTTCAGGTAAAGCTTAGTGTATCTTCTGTTGTTACACTATTCGACCAAGATATATTGACTTGGGATATTTTTTCTTTAGATCAGGCCACTGAACTATGAAATAATCTGAAAAGTAGTAAAGAATCTTTCCAGACAGGGATAAAGTTTCCACACGGCAGATGCTCTCTACATACACAATGACTGTTCTCTTTATTCGTAGAAGGCCAAGAAGAAAAGCAGATAAACAGACAGGAACACATGTTCCTGGTCCATTGCACAATATCTAAAAGAAATGAAACACATTACAAAAGTAAGTAATAAGTTTTTTCATACAGCAAAGAATTAAGTGTATATTCATTTAACATTACATTTACACAAAAAATATATTTCAAAATGTATTTTAAAAAACTCAGAAAAGGCAGGTGAATATGAAAAAAATAGGAGGGGCAAAAACCCCACATTATTTCAAAGTAGCTGTCAAAAATACTGTATTTCTTTACATGTTACGATGGCACAGTTATTTCTATGCAGGAAAAATTTACAAATCCTTGACTTGTGGGTATATAACCAGAACAGCTTCCACTCTCAGTCACAGCTTTGTGTTGTATCAGTCATGAAATCTGTGCACATAATAAAGCCAAAGAAATTTAATTAGGATTAAACCTGGGATCCAATTACAAACATCTTGAACCTTGGCTTAAGTCAGCAAAACACTTAACAGTTTATCAAAAATGTGCTGATGAATTAGGACCTTCACAAGAATCTATTAGCTATGTGTGACTAGATTTTATTTTTTATTTTTAATAAACAGTAGAAGATAGTTAAAAGCATACAGAAGGAAGGTGTTGTGGTAAAAACATGTCATGTCCTTTGAACCGAGGAGCTCAATTTCACTTATAAATGTAACAATTAAAGGAAAGTACTCTTTTAATTTTAGACATTGTTCAACTGAAAAACAGACTGCTTAAAAAAGTAAAAGGTTTAAACCAGGGTATACTAGGAACTCACTTGGTATCAAAATTGATTTCAGGCAAGAAATTTCTTACTAAACTTAAATACCACCATGTAATCAGCACTTTTCTGCACAGCTGGAGCTACATGGAAATAAAGAGTTCTTTTATAAAATCATGGCCTTATGTCCCATAAACTCACATTTTTTTTGTTTCAAGTTCACCAGCTTGTGAAAGATATTATACTGGTGGGGGGAATATCTGAATTTCTGCTTAAGGACTGTAACAATTAGTTCAGAACATTTCCTTTCCTTCTTCGTGGCAATCTCCCACTGATAAACTGATTAGCAGCACCTAGCCTTAGCTAAAAGCAGCAACAGATTTGGTGCTATGGAGTTCTGAATTCTCTCACCTATTCTTTGCCTTGATCATAGCCCCAGAAATCCAGCCTGGGGATGTGATGACTGTAATGCTGTGTTTTCTGACCAGAATCAACAGATTGTTATACTGTTTCTAAAAATGTTCTGATTTTATTGTTGATCTTAACTGAACTATTTATTAATGCAAGACTTTGCTGATGTTTTCTCAGCATCCCTTACTGCTGAATGCAGTTTTAATCTTGAAATTTTAGGGTATCAACATCCACAGATACTCGAATTTGAAGTATACTTCCTATACACAGCACACTCCTGGAAAAGCTGGCAGCCCACAGCTTGGACAGGAGCACTCTTTGCTGGGTTGGATGGACAGGCCAGAGAGTGGTGGTGAACAGTGCTGCATCCAGCTGGGGACAGTCACCAGTGATGTCCCTCAGGGGTCTGTGCTGGGGCCAGCTCTGTTCAATATCTTTATTGATGACATGGATGAGGGTATTGAGTTGTTCACTAGTAAATTTGCAGATGACACTAAGCTGGGACTGTGTGTGGATCTGTTGGAAGGGAGAAGGACTCTGCAGAGAGACCTGGAATGTTTGAATGGATGGGCAGAGTCCAATAGGATGATGTTTAAGTCCAAGGGCCAAGTCCTGCATTTTGGCCACAATAACCCCCTGCAATGCTATAGGCTGGGGATGGTGTGGCTGGACAGTGCCCGGGCAGAAAGGGACCTGGGGGTGCTGGTGACAGCAGCTGAACATGAGCCAGGGCCAAGAAGGACAGTGGCATCCTGGCCTGGATCAGGAATGGTGTGTCCAGNACATTGAGTGCTGTGTCCAGCTCTGGGCCCTCAGTTTAGGAAGGACATTGAGATGTTTGAGCGTGTCCAGAGGAGGCAATGAGGCTGGTGAGGGGCTTGGGACACAAACCCTGTGAGGAGGGACTGAGGGAGCTGGGGTTGTTTAGCCTGGAGAAAAGGAGGCTCAGAGGTGACCTTATCACTCTCTACAACTCCCTGAAAGGTGGCTGTGGTCAGGTGGGGGTTGGTCTCTTTCTCCAGGCAGCAACTGACAGAATGAGAGGACGCAGTCTCAAGCTGTGCCAAGGGAAATACAGGTTGGATATTAGGAAAAAGTTCTTTACAGAAAGAATGATAAAGTACTGGAATGGTCAGCCTGGGGAGGTGGTGCAGTCACCATCCCTGGATGTGTTTAAAAAAAGACTGGATGTGGCACTTGGTGCCATGGTTTAGCTGAGGTGTTAGGGCATGGGTTGGACTCGATGATCTTGGAGGTCTCTTCTAACCTAATCATTCTGTGATTCTGTGATTACAGATGTTCCTATCCCAAAGTGCTTGGATTTAGGAACTGGCCCCTGAAAGAGGCTTATAAACCTGCTGAAGCCCATAGACAGATCCCTATCTGAACTGGTGGCTGTGGTCTGTAAGTCAGAACTAAAAATTAACCCTCAGTTAACCTTCAGTGCATGTCTACAGACATGTCTTGCTTAGAACTGGTGCAGTTGCAATTGCAATGGCAATTCCCCTCTAACAATCTGGTCCAACCAGTCCTATTTATGCCCTCTCACACTGCCAGCAGGAAGGGAGACCAGTGGTCCTTCTGCTTGGAATCCAACATCACACACTCTTCAAAGAATACAGAGGAAACTTCTGAGAAAACAAATATGTACATTTTAAAGAAGACGAACGATTGCAGAAGGTGTAAGGTAGAAATGCTGCTGTTCAACCCCTGTCTGTACACAAACTGGAAAGGGTGATGAAAAAGAACTGAATCACCAACAGCCTTTCTCAAAGATGAGAAGATGAGCAGTCCTACTAGTGAATTTCAAAATGCTATTCAAACTAAATTTTGGAGAATGATTGATGTCTTACACCTTGAAAAGACCAAGGCTTTTGCTTTTCCCTGCTAGCAGAGTACCAGTATCTCCCACTGAAGCCCATGGCACTGAAGCCCCCATATGCTCTGGGGAAGAGGCAGGCATCTATTGAGCAAGAAGGGACCAGGGCCTCTACAAGGTCAAGCAGCTATTGAAGGTGTTTCTCTCAAGTATCTATCTACAATTATCTGTTTCCATCAGTATCTACTTACTTTAGCTACAAGGCTGCCTGTAGAATATTTGTGTTGCATGAGATATGTCTCTGAAAATCTCTGAGTTCAGCCTTCCTTAATGAGGCAGCAGAAAGAGGGGGAAAAGGGGGCCAAAGACAATTTTTGTGTCACTTTTTTGTCCTCTTGAGCTAAAATTGTCCAAGGACTTTTGTGGTCACTGGGGGTTCCTACTTAGCTGCCAAGAAGCTGTAAGAGATTGTTCCAGAAGCCAGTGCTACAGGTCTCCCTACACCATTTATATGCAGTAAGGCACTATTCCTGTAATGCAAGGAAATATCCAGCTCACTGTTAAATTGGCTCACTGGCTGCCTGGGCTCACAGCTAGATCTATAAACTAAGTCCTACATACTAAAATTCTCTGCCAATTCAATCTAACCAAACTCTAGACAGTACAATTAATTAATCAGGCTGTATATTAATGGAGGTTTAAAAGTAAAGGATCAGAATACAACATATACCTTCAGCAACTCTATAAATATAATTTCCAATTAATCGCTTTTATGTAAAAATGGAATAGTTCTTGCCTTTGTGTTTCAGATATTTTCCACAGCTGTTGAAAGAAAATAAGCTAAGTCAGCAGTCTGGGAACACCAGGAAGACTGGCACATGGCACCACTGCTGATAAAAGCTACTTTTGAGTTGGTGAATGCAGCACTGTAGCAGAGTGACATTTACCAGGGAAAACAGTGAAACAGAGCTTGCAGCTTCACTGGGGTTAAATGTCACTGGTCAAAGCAAAAATAAGTAAAGCAGTAAACTTGCAGTTTTTCTCATAAGTATGTAAATGTACAATTGCTGCATATCCTTTAAAGAACAAGTCTTTAAGTACTACTAGTGTTCCCAAATTACAACAATCAAAAGGAGGACAACATAAGTCCCCCTAAATTTAGTAGAAAGTGGAAAACTAATTTGCAATTTGCTTTGCATAGGAAACTGGCAACACCAGCTGCTCTCCTTAATGACTTCTGCAGAGATTGGCCTTTTGTCACTTGGTCAAGAGCAGAAAAACTGCCCTGCTCCCTGAGGCTGGGGAGCATGGTGGTGTGGGAATGCTGTCTGCTGCTGGGGAGGTGTGCATGTGTGAACTGAAGGCTGTGCTGCTTACCAGGCATGGAGCTACCTCCTGGAGTACCTTTAGGACACTGCCCAGGCCTCCTTCGTTCTGGTAATGCTCCCTACTCCACAGTGCTGAACACCTGGAGACAAGACTAAGGGAATAGGAGGTGGTGGTGATAGACAACTTCAAAAAGAGGCAAAGGCAAGTGGAGTGATACAAAATGGACCAAAGCTGGGTTAACTGAATTATCTATATCTATGCAAGTCTTACCTTTCAACTGCTATGCAAAATCTACTTTTTAACAATGTAGGGAAAAAAACTGTTAGATATTCCTATGTTATAGGAATAACGATTTTTTTTGTTTGTGTGGTTTTTGTTTTGATGGGGGGAGGTGGTTGTTTCTGTGGCACAGGAAGAGAGAATCTTCTATGAATTCATTTGTATTCTGCTATGTAAATTACACCACCTCATGAGCTCATCAGCCCTTGCTTGGTTTTAATATTATATTACTATTTCAAAAACTCCACACTCAAATACTTAAGCATGTTGAGAGGGAGTGTTCTTATGGAAGCTTTTGCTAGTCTTGGTCTTTAGTATGTCTGAAAATTCAAGTTTTGAACATTAAGAAAAAATTAGCTTAAAATTGTTAATACTTTTTACAGTTTAGAAAAGGCAGGAACAGTTCTTTATTATTGTTATTGATGGGGAGAAAGAAGAATTTCAGGTTCTGTTTGCACAATAGAAAGGTCATTATACTACCTACTGCTTTATTCTTTTTGAAGAGTGAAGATCTTATCCAGTTCACTTTCCTCCACCACCTGCATGTAAAACCAGCTAAAACTTCACACCCTATTTTCTGTTTGAACTTACCTGCAGAATGCAAGGCAGGACAAAAAAATGCCAAAAAACTGTCTGTGTAGTCTGATGTAAATCAGGTAATTAAGGTGAACTGGATTATACCTGGGCACACTTTTATCTTCTGCTGCCTAAATCACTTGAATCATCAGGGCTGCAAGAAGGTACTTATAGTGTCCTACAGCAACAGCTTGTGTTGGGGCTGGTCAGCAGCTGTAGGCTGTAGCACTACCATGAAAACCTTTCTTGTTCACCTCTGGATCTCACTGGTGGAGTGGCTGTTATTATCATACAATACAGCCAGTAAGTGAGGTGCTCTTCAAAACAAGCAGACATGTGTGGTCCTACAGGCAGATTACCTAACCAGGATAAATAAAATTAGTGAATGCCAGAGTGGGGAAGACAGAAGTGGAAGAGCAAGGACTTTAATTAGTACACTACACAGCTGGGGTTCTATTTGTTTCTGGGTATTACTTTCACCATAGAATGAAATAGATTGGGAAGCATCAACTTTTATGCAGCTCTCACTTTCTAAAGGTTTGGGGACAGAGAGAAAAATCCTACCTAGTGGATATTTCTATGGGAGAAAAGGAGACCTTCTGCAAAACCACTAGAAACTAGATGTAAGGATTTAATCAGCATTAAGCATTATCATATCTGTCTCCTAGGCCTGACCCAGAGATACCAACCCACTGTTCTCAGGGGCAAGAGACAAGGGAAGAGTCCCAGCTGATGTGATTTGCATCAGCCTTCAAATACAAAGCAGTGAGGGAAGCTCCCAGCTCCTGGATTTCAGTAGAGAACAGGAGCTTAGCCATGCATGTGGCTGTTTGACACTGTAGACTTAAAATAGCTCAGGTCTGCTTGTGGGTATGCCCAAGGGCTTTACTGATGAAAAGAAAAGATATGATTGGGGTCACTAAGAGTGTCAAAAGTTAGGCAACAACTTAGTGAGGAAGGTTTGAGAATCTTCATTTGGATGCCTAAAGAAACATGCAGGCTTTAATTTTTTCTAAGGAGTCTAGCTTTAGGCACCAGACCTAACTGCCCCTGTGTGCCATGTGACAGGTCTGTCATTAGGATTGAAAGGTCTTTGGAGTGGTAGTTTCTATCAGCATACTTCCCAGCCTAGTTTCCAAATGTAAAATGAGAAACATAGAATGATCAATTAAAAATAACAGTAAATTTCAGCTGTGAGACTGGTGCTAAGGCTCAAGTCTGTGAAAATGTTAGTGTTGGTTATTAAAACATTACATGAATACCCAGGCTGTCGGTGGGACCAACAAAACAACCATTGAGTCTTTTGAGAAATTGTGGGAGATGGATAGGTTGGTTAAAAAAGAAGATTACCAAAGCAGATACGGGGTGGAGAATAAACTAACTCCCTTACTCCATTATGGAGTGGGTATGTGGTTTATTGCTACTGACAAATTACTAGGAAGTAGAGGAAACTTGACCTAGTGTAGATGAAAAGGTTGGTCATAAAAGAATTCAGTAAAAAGCCTTTGCCAAGTAAATTAAATGGTAGTTACTGAACTACATTTCTAGCTACAACACCAGGTACTAGCTGGCTTTCATCATCACCTTGGCTGAATCTGAACCTGACACAGTCTCTTGGTCACCATGAGAAATACCATCCAACCTTTTTAGAGGCTCTTTACAAACAATTTTTATATCTCCTCATAAAAAGTACTGCTTATTCTAGCAGCCTGCTTCTATTCGAAAGGAGAAATTAAATCCAAGGACTTTAAAATATACTCATTTATGTTACTACTAGCGGCCTAAAATGAGCCTTTAATTACAGATCTCAGTGTGTTTTTCATTAATCAGGCATTTGTTTAACTTCAACTTGAAAGTAGTATTTTAGGTTAACTAAACATGATATTTAAAGGTTCATAAAACACCTCTTGGGCTACTGCCTGATCACTGAAGTTTGTATAGCAAGAATGTGCATCAAATACCTGCCTGAAATATCTTCACAGTGTAAACCTAGAGGTGTTGGCAGTCTGTATCTGCATACCAGTGGTTAGATTTAGCAAGTCTGTTATGCTTTATAACATACATGGAAGTGTGACCAGGATGTTCATTAGGTTCATAATGAACCTGATAACTGATGAGTTAAGACTCTTTTATGTCTAAAAATGCCTCCTTAAATCTAAGCTAAGATCTCAGTTCATCTTTACTGCTACTTCTGTCCTCCCTCTGAAAAGGAGTGTCTATAGGCAAGTCTAATTAGCAGTCACAGAAAGGGCAGAGCTACAATGCAGCTTTGAACCAGCTGACTGGAATAGCTTCAGATGTTTATCTGTGCTCAGCACAGGGTATATTCTGCATTGGGGCTGCAGAGTAGCTGCACACAGTACACAAGGTAGGAGGGGTGAACAAGACTCATTTTCATCAACACTGAGAAGTTAAACAAATTTTGAAGCTTTCACTTTGTTTTCTTTTTAGATGAAAAAGACTGTTATCGCTGAAGTTCTTAATCCAGTGTTCTTACTCCAGCTTATTTTGACTGTTTTGATTCTAGAAGAACATTAGTAGATCAGACACTGATCAGACACATCAGTCACTCTGGTCCAAAAGAATTCTAAACACTGTGGAAAGATTCAATGTACAAAAGAATGCAGCAGATAGTCCTAATATTGCATTATACAAAGTTCACTTGTTATAAAATGAATAAAGAAAAAAATGCCACCACCCGGATTTTCTAGCTTTCCACAAAGTTCCAATTGGAACCGTGATATAAGGGACAATAACTTACTCTTTGTCACAGTAGTTTGTGAGAGTGTTATGAACTTAAGACATTTTGGGCAGGGCACAAAGCATGGAAAATCTTAGCTAAATGAAATAATGATCTCCTTTCATTTAGCCTACTGTGCAAACACTTCTGTAACCAAAAGCTGCCTTAGTCAGTTTAACCAGTCAGAGGACCAGGCTGTGTGATGGGATGTGCACACATAAAAGAAGAGGTGATTGCTACAAGCATGATGAGCTGGGCAGGTTTCAGGCTTCTAGAAAGAAGTTTAAAAAAGAGAGACTCATTCTACTGACAGCTGGTGGGAAGGGAGGGACAGCAGAGCACGTACTTGCTGTGCAAATGTAAACTTACTACAGACTTGCCACAGGAAGGAGGCCCTAATGTGGGAGGAGCACCTTCTTAGCCTGATTTAACCCAGGTTTTTCCAAGTAGCAGTCATCTGAAAATATCTACTTATCTCTGACTGTAGAGCCCTGAGGCAGTAGGAACTGTTGAGAAATGTCTCCAGCAAAGCAAAAAGTCTGGTCCTAAGGGTCCAGGATGTGCAATCAACTAATAAATGGTGCTTTATGCAGCACTTCTGCACAGCTGTAGGTGAAATTTAATTATATTGAAGAACAGAAAATCACCGATCCAATTACATAACCCATCTCTGGCTGAGAACAAGTACTGGATACAACATTTTGCAGCTTCTGCTACGTGGTAGGTGCACAGCCTTCATTTTCAGTTTGGATTTCAGGTATGCCAGAATGAGCAGGGTAAGCATGAGCCAGACAAAAGGCTAGATCACCTGAAAACTTAGTTGCAGGGTTGGCAAACTGGCCCAAGGACAATGGCTCTGTAAGCAGCAAGGGAACTGAAGACCAGTTTCCTTTGAACTTGTATCTACTGACTGACTTCAAGCATATTAAAGGAAAGATGCAACTTTAGTTTAGTCTTTCTTGTATATCAAATAATCTATGCAAGATGCAGTAATTTTCTTTATATTTGGAAAAAAATCTCTGTGTAGCTTATGTAATTTTTTTGTAAATAAGAAGGATTTGCATCCTTTTCTAGATAATAGATCTTATAACAGCTTGTTCTGGTTTTATGTTTCTTCTTAGCCTTTCTCTCAATGAAGACAACAAAAGTCTCTCTTCTCTGACCAGCTGCCTGTTTTCATGGCAGGAATTTGCAATCTCTGAGACTGCATGCTTAATCTGGCTGCAGCTGATGAATGGTTTTAAAAGCTTTTCTGGGGGAAGGTGGGTGTAGGCAGTGTATGCTGGCACAAGCCTTTCCTCCCCTGGAATTTTAGGCTTCTGTATAGGAAGCCTATCTAGGGCAGACAGATGTTGTAAAAACTGCCCACCATACATTCACCTGCAAAACACTGACACTTACATTTCTATCATTCTTGGCTATAGAAACACAAACCAATCATCACTTCTGACATCTTAGCTGTTGCTTGGCTTAATATCTTTAAAGGGACTTAACTTTACAGAGTGCAGATGTTCATAACTCAGGAATGGGACTCCTGAAGATGACCTCAAGCTGAAAAACTAAGATAACTTTTACATTTCTTAAACTTTCTGGAGGCCCACTTCAAGCATGGGTCAAGTCCTGGAAGACAGCAAAGATCTCCTGGGGGTTGTTCAGTTCTTTTCCAACTTACTATCTTGAAGAAGTGTTAGATGGAACTGATTTCTCAGGCAAAATAAACCAAGAAGCTTTGACAGACCAGTGTTAGATACAAAAGGGACACAGTGCTCATCAAGTAAAGCACATATCAAGTGCTCATCAAGTAACTCCTGTGCAGCTGGGTTTGGTGTTTCCCTTTTGCAGCTATTTGCACTCCACAGACAGGTTTAGGTTGGCATAACTAGCATATCTGTTTCAGATCTTGCCTTTGTGTACCTAATGGTTTTGGGCTCCCTTTGCAGTACTTTTCTTGTCCTGCATTTCTTGACAACTGCAACACTTCTGTGTTTCTCTAGCTTTTGGCTGCCTAGAGAAGACTTCAGTCATTCCTTCACACATACACATATTTCTGACAAGCCTGAAAGCAAGTGTAAGGATTTGGGGATCACTCATACACACAAATGACTTAAAAGCAACTCAAAGTTGTCTTTCCCTCCAGCAGTTAAATAAAACCAGTGTCTAGACTGAAAATGTACAGCACCCACAAGCTCTCCTGTTTAAAAATATGAAGCTCTCAGTATGATGTAATACTGTGCTTGTTTCTAAACTCGGTTGTTGATTTCCATGCCAAAAGTTATAGATGAGTCCTGTGAATGCCAGCATTTGTCCCAGCCTTTCTAGCTCTTTACATTACTAAGCATTACATTTTGCCAAGAGTAGAGTGAGTTTCAATTCACTGCAAATATTTTTGTTGAAAGGCAATTAAATACTACCAGTTGCTTCACATATCATACAGTCTTTTTACTGGCAATGTGAGGCATTTTAATCCCTGAACCAGTCTCATTGGATAAGTGTTTTAAAATCTTTGCAGCTCTCTGAGTTATTATATTTTACAGAATTCTTAAACTAAGATATACATACAAGTAGCATGTAAGCAGCTTTCAAGTGATACATGATTTGCCATAATGCCAGGGATGCTTCTGCTAGCTATCATTTTGGTTGATAATTGCACCTGACAAAAGTAATTGGGGTTGCCTTCCCCTCCAGCTCTTTAACCATGGATAAAGACTCTTTGGATCTCATTTTGAGACAGGTTACTTTAAACACTGCAAAGGGCTTAAAGACCTTGCTAAAACATATCCTTATTTTACAAGCACAAGTGTTTTTCAAAGTATTAGTCTTCTGAGAGCTTATCACAGTTTATCAACTCCAACACCATTTCTAATAATTCTATGGGTAAATCTCACTGTCACTTTAAATTCCTTTGGTAAACAGAAAACCTGGAATTAAATTAGTACCTTCCTGCTTCCTTTATTAAGCTACCCAGTGAGATTTTCCCATTAAATTTCTTTTGCAATAAGTAAAAAAATAAATATACACCAACCTAACACAGTGGTGTAGCAAAGTGATTACTAAATATGTTACTCATGTTTTTCACTGTCCGCTCATGTAAACAAATCTGACTATTACCACTGCCCCAATCAAAACCACTGTAGAAAGAATAGCCTGCCACCTTCTCCCCTCTCCCAGTTTTATCTCCAGTTTTCAGAATAGGCTTGAAAAACAGTAACTGCAAAAAAAACCTATTTCTGTTGTTCTGCACACTGAACTGTTTGAAAAGTCCAGCAAGCAAATAGCTTTTGATCTGACAGCAACTGACTAGTACTGTTGAAAAAAATGAGATCACATTACTCACATCAGACTCTCTAAACATTCAAAATAGCACCAACATTTAAAAGTCTCTTTAGAATTAGCCATACAGTTCACAGAGGGGTTTTTAAAAAGTGTCCTTACAAATATCCTTACAAACATCTGTCTCCTTACAAATATCTGTGTGTGTATAGACGCTACTGCTAAATGATGAAAAATACCCTGTAACTCCACTAGATTTTACATGTTTCATTTAAGTATTTTAAACCTCATAAAGTATTAATTTGAAGTTCTACTAAGCTAATACTTTTTAAAAAAACCCTCAAGTTTAGGTTACTGACTCCTTAAGATGGCAACAATTCTAGCAAGAAGCCAGCTGTAACCAAATGTTTTCTTACGAAATTGTAAGACTTAAGGCTAGAAGACCAGTGCATTACTTTCTGTGTTAACATAAAACTTTCTTGACAGTATCTCCATTGTAGTTCTACCATCTGACAACCTTGAACGCTTCTGACTTAAGTGTGTGGAATATTTTTAAACAAATGTAATTACCATGAGAGTGCAGTTTTCTGAACAGCTTGAAAAAGCTACTAAAGTGCTGAGGAGTTGCTACTTCAGCAGTGATGGTTTTTGTCATTAGATGAGATAATTAATGTCAGTCAGCCAAAGACTAAATAAATATGCACTGAAACTCAAAAGTCCATGTAAGCACAAGAACTGAATCTGTATATATTTGTGCTGGTCTGAACCTGTCTGTGCCAGACTGGTAATACCATTTTAGAAGCAAGTCAGCCAGCAGGATAACCAGGCTTTCAGGCATAGTTTGTGCTGCTGCAATCCTGAAGAGATATTATCAGGAAGCAGTAATCTTGTTTTTCCCAGCTCTACCAGCATAACAAGGGAGTGACTCTCTGAAGTAACTTGCAAACTTTGAGAGGGAAAACTGGTACTTGCTATTCTAATTCACCAGCAGTGAAACCTGCTCTCTCTTTCTTGATGTATTGCTGCTATATTTAATTTAACATTTAAAATAGTTTTCCTGTGAATTGTAAACCTAAGCATACAAATGAGATGCAGTCTGTATATTCCAAGTGCCTTAATGATGAGGATTAGCAAGTTCTCAATAAATTAAAATTTTCATTACCTACCAAATCTGGCTTCCGTTTGTAGGTCAGAGGAAGAGAGTAAAGTATGGAGTACAATGTTGTTACCACAGAGGAGATCCAAGACTGTCTAACCTCCCGGCTTCTGGGAATGCGATCAAGGCTGAACTGGAAAAGAGCACGAGGAATGAAGCAGTTACTTTACTGAGAATGTTGTGGCTCCTTCTTATTAAATATCTGCGCCAACCTTTTTTTTTTTTTAACTTTTCTTAGCCTAGTTTGGAAACGTCGGTGTATAAAAAGTATACAGTAAAGTATAAAGAACAGAGAAATAGTAGAACTGTGTAGCTATTGTTCAGTCCGGCTCAGGTTACGCCAAACCACCCGCAGGTCGCAGCAGCTGTGCCGGGCGCGCAGGGCGAGGGCGGCACCTCGTGGGCACCGGCGGCGCTGGGAGCCGCTCCGCCGCCTCCGGCCTCCCGGCACTCCCGGGGGATTTACACTGCAGGGAATGCAGCAGCTTTCTCTGCTACTGTCCGCCCAGTGCCATTAAACATGGAAAAGCGAATATCACCATCCTTTAAACGAGTATTCAATGAGTATTCAAAAGATATGCACGATGCATATTCAAAGTGCAAAATATTTGCATAAAGAAACAGGAAAGAGCATCTTATCATTAAATAAAAAAAAAGGTAAAGAAGTAACTTCCTTCATTCTTTCCCTAAATTAAGATTATTCATTGTGGTAAAAGGTATCAAATTAATAAAGGAATTTCGTCTTGAAATCCTGGGAGCAAGGAGCAGTTGTTAGGCTGCCTGCCCTCCTTGCAGGTGCCTTTACCTCAATGGAGAGGAACTGCACCTAAGAATTACTGCTATGTCAGATGGCATGCCTGATGCCAATGACATTTTTGACTGTTTAAATGAAAGACAAATGCAGTGGCTGCAGTGCAGTGTTCAGTGATGCTGATGTGGATAGGGGATGTTACCTCACTTCACATGGGACACCAGATCAGCACTCTGGAAGAACTCATATGAGGTGTAAGAAACTAAATACTGAAACATGCCAAGTTACTTCACGTGCACATTGCTAATTGACATATCTTAGTCCTGGTGATTTGTGCCCCTGAAAGAGGATGTTAAAAAAAGCTGTACGGTAAATACAAATAACAAATCTATCTTGAACAGCCATAACTGGGACTATTTTTAATATATAAGGTGTAAAGAATAAAAAAAAGCCCAACTTGTAAATGCAGAATGTTAATCTTCTTGACTGAGATTATCCTGTTTCACTGTGATGTGTTTCTTTAATAGCTGTGATACTGGAAGGTGTTAACAGATGTTACAAACTGATTTTTTAATGTTTTATTTGCAGGTGTTGAAACTCTGATTGCATTACTCTGACAAGAGAATATGGAAAAATAAACATGCCCCCTGCTCCCTATTCAACAGGTTTCTGGTTATCACTGTCTCTGCTTCTTAAAGCTTTTGAAGAGTTCAGGTGATAAAAAGAAATGCTCGGAGTTTAGACGCTTGTGTAGCACTCAGCCCTGCAGGAAATATGGGTATGATAAGGTGGTTTTTAGGCAGATCAGGGTCCAGTGGAACTATTCAGATGAACCTTCAATGTAAGAATGGTGTTAAAGAGTATTTGACAAAAAAACTGTAGGTGATTTTCATCAGCGTTAAAAAACCCAAATAATTTCAGCAGAACTTGGCAGGAGCTCCAAACAGTATCAAAGTAGGAATTTACTTGGAGAATTCAAGTAAAGATCAAGCTGATTTTATCTATGCTTTTCAAAAAACATGCTGGAAACTCTGCACATCAGTGTCTACGTCATGTTAGGACTTCAGTCCACACATCAAAGAACTCCTAAGTATTAAAATGAAAAAACAAAACTGGAGGGGTTTTGTTGTTTGTTTGTTTAAAAGCCACTGCCAGATGCTTCTGTAATCCCAGCCTCTCATCTCATGAAGCACTGTCAATGTTCCAAAGGTACATCCTGTATATTTTGCTGGAATACTGCATAGTATGTCTGGATACCAGAAAAAGATTTCTCCCCTATCTACTATGGTGTCATATTGTTGCATCTTTTTTCTTTACATCTTTAATGCACTCAGAATGGTTTTTGTAACTTGAAAACAAATATTCCAAACTGGCAAGTCTGTAATGTAGTTTCAAAACCAGTGATGTAGTCATTTACCTAGTTAATATTGTTGTTTTGCAAGGATGCAAGGAAAAGCTGGTGGAAAACTGCAACTGCTGTGAATTATTATAATATGCTCAGCTGAACAAACTGCAATGCTTGCAAAGAAACTGAGTTTACATAATTCTTTTTCATGATGAGAAACAAGACTTCTTAGCATAGCATGAAATGGAAAAGAACATACACAGTCAGAAGAGTTTTATGTAAAGGTTAATTAATCTGGTTGCTCATCTCAGACATGACCAATGGCAGTACAGGAATTCATGTTCTTCAGTCAACAAATATAAGTTGTCTCTCTGCTGCTAGAGTATGCTGCCAGCAGCTGAAACAGGTTTTCTATGAGCATAGAAGGTTCCCTAGGTAACAGCTATGGGGGCATCCATTTGGAATAGTTGTGGTTACAGGTGGGGGGCAATAGAGAACAAAGAGGCCAGTGATAGCAGGACCAAAGACTTTTCATAGGAGGCATTTTTTATTTCTTTTTCAAGAGACTTAGAGGGTTGAGGTGCTGCATTTTTCTTCTGGCAAGCAAGATGCTCATTCTGGCTTTCTTTCCTTCTCCCTGAATAGCTGTTAGGACAGAGCTAGACCACAGATCAAAAAGAAAAATATTTGGGGGGATGGGGAGGTGTGTGTCTAATTTTCTCTTACATCACTGGTTTTCTGTTACATCATTATTGTAATTTGTCTTCCATCTGGAAAAATCTACTTCCTGAATGGGATGAGGAAGAGAATGAGCACGTGTTGAAGCATTCAGACTTCTCCCTTTCATTTATGCAAAGCTGCAAGAAGCAACTACAACATAATTTTTAAACGTTTGATGATCTCCAGTGTCCCCAATAACAAAACACATGCTGTATGTGTGTGAAAGCACACTCTGAAATTTAGCAAATATATGTTACATGTGATATTTATATTAAGTATGTGATATTTACTTCCCAAAATTTATCTTTCATTTTCACTCTAAATACTTTTGCTCAGTAGAAAGAGAATGGTCAAAGGAAAATGAGCATCTGTTATCCAGACATCAAACTCACATGCAGCCAAAAATGTTCCTCTGGCTTTCAGTGTTGAGGGAAAAATATAGCTACAGGATCTGTTAGTAGTTGAAGGGGTTATAAAGGAGAAGCTGCTTAGCAAAAATAAGTGAACTATGAAAACCACATCACCTTTTAATACTGAAAATATGTATCTTTAAGAAATCTAATAATTTAGGGTTGGACATTCTTCAGGTAAATGAATACGACTGTGTGAATGGCTGTTTACCCAACAAGATGTCTCTGAACAGGAAATACCTCTGGTCACTTTATTAAACATTCATCCCTGGTGCACAGTGAGATGTGAAAGTTGTGGTAAACAAACTTAAAAATGCCATTCCTTAGTGAGCCTGTGGTTCACCTTAGCAGCAGCTGCCTTACACTGAAAGGGTTTATTCTGAAAATCATTGGTACTGAGTCCTACAGTCTTTTGTCCCAACAGTGCTGCTGAAAACAATGGAAGTGCACCATATGAAATCAACACCATGCAAATAATTAATTTACTGTGTGCTGTACTATTTGCTCAAAAGGACTTAAAATTTTTGTAGTCAGAACATTCATTTCCATTGTACTTATTCCACTAATACTTTCTACTAATTTCACTGGATATCGGATCACACTTTAGGTCAGCAGTTATGCTGCTGTCTGTTAATCATACAGCAATCTAGCTGAAAGCAAGCAAACATCTGAGAAAAAAATAAGATATTTTAATGATTTTTAGGAGTTCAGCATTTGCTCAGGTCATCAGCCAGAAAACTGACATTCAGAGGCCTTGCATCTCTTTTAAACACACTTTTAATATTTTATTTTAAAAATACAACAAAGATACAGTCTAGAAACACATAAAGCCAATACAATTTAAATTAAGGTTTTCTTAGATAAAATATTTTCACAAATAATTTCTTTCAAAAAAATACTATGTGTCACTGAGGGAAATGTCAAACTAAAAAAAAATCTCCTCTGGAATGGTTTTGCCCCAGTAATCTTATAGCTATGTAACACTTCAGTGGCTAGCTGGTATAAATGGCCTTTCAAAGAATCATTTCCAAATTGCCTTGAATTAGAATATCAAGAACATTTTTCTTACATGAGTATTTAACAAGTTACCTGGGACTTGGAGAACGTTTCAGCCCTTTTTTGTTCAAAAGAACGTATTTTAGCTTCACTCATCTTATCTGAGTCTGCCAAAACATAATGTCTAGGAGAATATGACTCTGACAAGCAGCTAAGTAACCTCAGGATTTCTGTTGTGTGCCCACCTGTAAAACAAAACAAACTGCAATCAGTACGTGAAAATTTTTGTAACTTTCCATTTCTTCAGCTGACTCAGTCACTTTTCATTTTAAAGCATATCAGTATTATTGCTACCAGTGAGAAAGCATCTTCTGAGTAAAGGATTCAATTAGGGGATGGCTGAGACTGTTTAAATAACATGGAGGGAACTCAACTCCCAGGGAAGCAGTGGATGGATTGATGGATGTTTTCCAGTGAAATGGGATTGAGCCAGGGTCACACAGGAGTCTCATGCTTGTGTTTAATGTCCTGTACACGGAGCAGAACAACCGGGCAAAGAGTGACACCATGCTCTGCACTCAAAGGCCACTGGCCAAAATGAAGCTGGACAGGATCTGGCTCAGAGCTGCACCTTGGGAGCAGAACTGACCCTGCCCTGTGCAGTGCTGCCACCTGCCACAGCAGGGGCTGTGCTACCCCAGCTCATCACACTGAAACCAGCCAGGCAGCAGTGTCACCCTGCAGCCACAGCAATGCAGCCACAGCAGTGTCACCCTGCAGCCACAGCAGTGTCATTCTGCAGCCACAGCAATGCAGCCACAGCAGTGTCACCCTGCAGCCACAGCAGTGTCATTCTGCAGCCACAGCAATGCAGCCACAGCAGTGTCACCCTGCAGCCACAGCAGTGTCATTCTGCAGCCACAGCAATGCAGCCACTGGCTGCTGACAGAACAAACAGTCCTGCCCCAGCCACTGCTCTGAGCACTGCCCTTCGATGGGTCTTCACAACCTTCTAACCAGGGTCACTCTGTCCCAGAGCTAAACTGGCACTAAACCAAACAAAAGAGGGGGGTGTACATACTGTGCTTTTTGGGAGCTGGGTTAGGGGTTTTTTTTGTCATCTGAGTTTCCTGAAAAGCAGTTAGAGGGATATTGTAAGAGTGGAAGGGGAGGAGAAGGAAGATTGTGAGTGTAGGTAAAGTGGAGCAGTCTCACCTTTTATCTGTTGGACTGCATCAGACCAACATGACAACACACCCATGAAGACATAATGTAAGCATTTACTGGATAATTTGCAGACCAAAACAGTAAACTAAATGTATTCCTACTATCTCCTGCTGTTCTGTGTCACTAGGCTCCCAAGAGACCTTTGTTGCACAGGTTAAACACTCATAGTTGGTGAACAACTGACAACAAGGAGAGCTATACTGCAGCATTGCACTAGGCTTTGCCACCTTTCCATACAATTTCATGACATATTTTTCAAATATATTTGAAGATATTTTCTCCTGAGTGGTGTTTGTTAAAGGTTTCACAAATTTTAATGCAATCAGCTGGGCACTCACAGAAGAGCAGGAAATTTCTACTTAAAAGTCTCAAAGAATAGGCTTGAACATTACATGAATCTTAACTGACAGGTATTATTTAACCTGGTAAGCTTATGTATAGAGGAAGAATTCTTTTAATACAGACAAACTAGATTCCAAAGGACTGAAGGAAAATACACACACTTTCAGTCCTAGCAGAAGTAAAGATGATCTGAAGAATTATAAGCCTGCCAGTCAAACTCAGATGCAGAAAGATCTCAGGATTATTGGTGTGCAAAAACCAAAGGGATACTGAAGTCCCGAAATCAACACCTGGCCTGTATTTGTCAACTGCAAATTTTCAAATAAATTTTTGGAGGTAAATTAATTGCCCTTCAACTCTGTAACAAGGTAACAAGGAGTAGCAGATGCGTACACTCCCTCTAGCGAGGGGTGTCGTTCTTGTCTCCGACGGATCCACGTGCGACTCTTGTAAGTAAATCACAGCAACGTGGTTTGGGTAGATTGCAAAATGCCACGTATGTAAGGGGCGTGCCAGTCTTCGGAAGGCCGTGCCGTGCATCGCCATCAGTAATCTTCAGTCAGAGGTGCGAGCAGCTGCACAGGCCAGTTCTGCACCAGTTCATCGATGCTTTCGCGCGTGGCTTTGCTGAAACGCGTAACAATGACTCAAATCAAGAACCAAAACACCCAAAGGCAGGCAACGGCACCGAGGACACTTAGCCAGGCCCGGGGGGACGGCAGGAGCTGCCGTGGCGGGACCTCGGCACCGGCTCCTGACACACGCAACCGCGACTACAACTCCCGGCATGCACCAGAGCATATCGGGAGCGCTACTCTGGTCGCTCGTCGCGCTGCATGCCGGGAGTCGTAGTTCCAGGAACCTGGAGAGGCAGCTCTACGGCGCCACCCGATCCCGCCGGCGGCATCCCCCACTCACCAGAGCCGGCCACCACCAGGAGACTGAATGGAGGCCTCCGCCGACCGCTGCGTCTCCTATCCAGGAGCACCAGCGGGACAAACAGTAAGGAGAGGAGGAGGAGCAGGAGGACAACGACGAGCAGCTTCTCCATGCGCGGCAGGGGCCACCTCTGGCAGAAAAGGCAGTGACACCTCCCCCATACGGGGGCCGGCGCGGTTCAAACTTCCTCGCGCTCTGAGCGCGGTGGTGGCTCCGGGGTTGTTAGGGGTCGCGGGCGGGAGGGGCTCGGCGGGCCCGGGGCGCGGCGATGCGGCGTGAGGGGCTCTCAGTGTGCCCGCTCTGTGCGGCCCGTGTGCCCGCCCTGTGCTGCCCGCGGCTCCGAGCATCCGCTGGCATCTGCTGCCCCCCAGCCGGCGTCCCGGAGCTGAGAAATACCGCGGTAAGCACGGGGGGGAATGAGAGCCGGCGCTGTGAGGGCCCGCAGGCCGAGCCTGCCCGCCCTGCAGGGGCTGGGAGAGCCCTGCCTGCCTTGGCACAGGCTGCAGCGGGAGCCGTGGGGCTCCGTGACGGGCACAGATTGCTGCGGGAGCACGGTTCCTGTATGCACATGATACTGATCCAGGTATGTCTGCTCAGATGCAGCTGTGATGTTACACGGCCTACAATAATGCATAAAATAAAGGATATTAACGTTTCACTGCCTGTCGTGGTTCTTGTTTTCATTCATGGTAATCCTTAAGCTTTTTATTTCAGTAAGAAGCGTGGAGCGACAGATCAGCACTCTTTGTGCCTCTGTCAGCAGCCGGCCTTTGTTGGGAGATAGCGATGATTCAGCCACTGGGTTAATCTCAGATGCGACATGTGTTTGCTAGAAAGAGTAAAATACTGGATTTTATGATTAGGAAAGAGTTTGTTCATCATTGCCCTTAAATTATCTGCCAGGGAGCAAGGCCCTCCTCTTGGACAGTGAATCAGGAGCAATGAACTCTGGAGCTTTGTGGAGACGCTATTGCTTTATGGGGTGAGTTGTCAAACATATGAAACGTGACAGCTGTGCACTTGTGCCTCAAGTGCACAAACACAATAGATCAAACACACTGCAATCCTGCATCCGCCTGCCATGGTTTCTCTGGCTGTATTTTTTCCTCTTACTCCTTCTGAACAAATGGGACTTTTTGTATCCCTACCAGCCTTGGAAACTTAATGTTTCTTTCTCATTTTTAACAAAGATGTGCCAGTTGTGGATTCCAGTGGTTATTGCATGTCACACAAGTAAGAGATACAAGCTCCAGCAATCCTGTGCCATCTTAGGATCTGAAGTGAATCTTTCTGATTCATACTTCACAGCGCTACAGATTATGGTTTTTTTCTTTTCATCACTGTAACATATAATTTTGCAGTTACTTTAAGCAGAGAGTATTGAAAACAGTATTACCATGGTAAGCTTGTCTTCCACCCAGATGAGTAACCTCACTAAAAGTATTTCACTGCCTAGTCATTATGGACGTTTAGAAGCAACAAGGTTTTAATTAAAGTTCTGTTGGTGATGCATAAATTTCCAAAAATAATTTTGATTTCCACTTAATTAGCTACATAATACTAATAAGTAGGGACAATAGAGATGCAAGTCGAAGAAGAAAGTACTACAATACATTTTCAGGACATGAACTACTAGGTTAAAACAAGACAGTAAGTTCTATAGACAATTTAAATACTAATTTTTTCTATGGTCATCTTTTCCCCACTTGTAGTCTCTTCAGTGAAAATGTATGTCATTGAAGTAGAATTTATCCAGGTTGCCACAGCAGGTGTAGCTAGCAATTTTTTTGTTTGAGTTGGGTTTTTTCCAAGACTTCTCAAGATCTTTCCCTTACTCTTATTTTTTCCTACCATAAATGTTAAAGAACTTCTTTTTCTTAGGCATTTTATTCCAAGAAACAGTCCTGGAAACTCAGCGGTAGAGATTTTGATGTAAAAAGCTTCAACTTCTTTTCTCCTTTTCATGTTATTTATTCTGTATGTACATACTTCCCATTTAAATACAGAATTCTTCTGTAAAGGTATTTGGTGAAATAAATGAGAAACTGACCTAAACCTAGAGAAGCTGGAAGGCATTTAAAAATAAGAGGAAAAAATAAGAGTGATGCAGACCTGTTCTTTGGAGTAGACAGTTTCTTGTATGCAAAGCAAAGGTTTTGACTTTCAAGGAGTCTAAAAAGCTAAGCAGTGAGTTTGCCCCATGAACTCCTACAGCTAGTGCTTGAAGTCTGCTGACTCACTGTTAAATTTGCAAAAGTAAGGGATATAGTTTTCAAGTAGTAGTACTATCCACAGAAGATTGCAAGGCTTGAGGGAGGATTGAGAATTTAGTAAGACTGGTTAAAACAACTAAAGACTGAGGCAACAGTCTGGCACCTAGTTGCAATAAAGTTTTGTGATTTTTTTTTTCCTTTGTGCGAACTGAGCACAGCTCATAAAGATCCCTTTTGCAGTGTAACACTGTTAATTATGCCTTTTCTCAGTAGGACATAGGTGTATTTGTGTTTTTTCATCATGGCGATTCCCTGCTCCCTTGATACCATGTTCTGAACCTGGGAGACTTCAGGGCAACAACTGTAACAGTCCTGAAGAAAGCAGGGTCCTCCAGGTGTGTGCTGAATGCTTCATGTGCTGAATGGCCATGATTCCAGTCTGGGAAGTGCCTTGAGAAATCCTTTTCTCAGCATCAGCTGTGCATGTGAAAGTTACTGTGAAAAGCAAAGTTTAACACAACATGGCCGTGTTGGCTAAGTAATGTGAGGCAGGTGAAATACAGGATTTCCATGAGGAAGGCAGTGATTAGTGCTGGATGCTGCTCTCCAGTCTTCAAGTGAGTGAGTGTCCTGTATGTCTGGGAGGAGGTGGTGCTCTTGGTCTGAAAAGTCATTTGACAGAAAGTGATGCAGGTGCAGAGGCTGCCTCTGACACCTCTGCTACTGATGCAGGAAGTTAGCTTTGAACTTCTTTACTGAAGGGGAAATGAACCACACTTTTTCTAAATAATTGGTCACTGTTGTCCAACTCTGCAACTCTTGAATAGGAAAAAATAGGTGCAGTATTTTTTCCATGCACCACTTGTGAGACAATGTTCCAAAGAAGGACGTGCTGCTCTCCTTTTTGTGTGTGAATATTTTCTGTGGAAGCCTTCTGGTACCTGGGGTGTATGTTTCCTTTGAAAGTTACACTGCTGGGTACTAAAAGGAACTGAGCAAAGCTTGCTCTTTGTGTTTCAGGGTCTTTTGTCTCCAACAGGAAAGGTTGTAATTGGAATATAAATAAAACTACTTTTTTTCCCTGAAATGAAATGCAGACAGCTTTGGCTATCTGACAGTAATTCCCTTTCTGAGTTTCCACCTGTAAGTGATCTAACTCTTAACTGTTGAACAAGAATCTTTCCATTTAACTGAAATACACCTTATATTCATGATTCCTTAACTGGCACTTTGAATACTTGTGATATTTGGGCTTTTCTTTTCCTTCTAATTATGGGTTCTAAAATTAGACCTATGAACAAGAGTGAGTGTACTGTTGTTTTCTAAAATGAGATCATTTTTTCTTGTTTTGGCTTAGAGTGCAGCTCCACAAACAGTTGCATCAGCACTACTGATGAGTAAACTAGCAAAATGGTAGAAGCAGTTGGGTGAGGAAAAGGACAGGAATCATTTGGGCTTTGCTACTGGAAAAAATTGTGATGTGGAACCATTTATCATGTTGAACCTCAGTAATTTACTTAGATGTATCTAAATATTATTCTTAGTTTCTGCATGGTATTTTCATAGAAGTGATTTGTAAGAACAGATATGTTACATAAGTAAATTTGATTTTTTTTTTCAGGAAGCAATTACTTCCTTTAATGTGCTTGTGGTGTTTGTTTTTAGAAACACTGAGAAATGGTATGCTCTTCCATTGGACAAAACCTGAAGGCTTTTAACTGGGTTTCCCATGGTTCTTCTTTAATATTAGAAATGCAAACTGCGTCTGGAAGACTCTAGAAGAGCAATAACATCCTAAGTGTTGTAACAAGTTCTGTGGTTGGGAAGGAAAGGTATTTTTAAATTAATCAGTAGAGTAGACCATTTGGGATCAACTGGAGACAAGCTACTGGCTACTCTCACTTGAAGGCAGAATTAGGATATTATCAGAGCCGGTCTGTGGTAGAGTTTATCCCTTAGACAGCTGCTACTTTCAATTGCTTTGGGCCAAGTGCAGTTTCACTTTCTTATGAGTCATTAGAATTAAAGGAATGTAATCTTAGAAGTCCTGATTTGTATTTGTAATCAATAACAGCTGTAATATTTATGTTAACATTACAGTTAGTGCTGTGCCTCCTGGTATAAGGGCACTAATATATTTGAGTCTCTTTTGTTTAGATGTAAAAATACAGCACTTACAAATACTTAAACAATGCCTGTACTAAATACCAAAAAAGTGGAACCAAATTCCCCAAATAATGAGACTTATTCCATATTAAAAACCTCTTAAAAATTAAATTCTTTTCCCATTCACATTTGCTTTTCTTTTCACTTTAATTTTCAGTTAATGACAGAAAAGTGGTTGTGAGTTTACAACAGCTCAATAAATAAGGTATCCTTCACTCCTACTATTTAAACATTTCCCTCTTGTTGGCAATGTCAAGTTTTCTGAAAATAGTCTTTGGAAGTGGGAGAGGAGGGGTTTTTTTAGAAATTTGTTTGGGTCTAAATACCATGTACTAATTTAGAATCAAAGTAGCAATTTGTAAGGAGAATGTTTTTCTCTTACAGGCATGAGCCACACTGCCGGCCAATGTTTCTTTAACCTGCTGCATCTGAGAGCATGTCTGGAGGGCTGGTATGTGTGGCTTTGATGACACAAGGTGTTGTAACCATTTGGGTGCATTCTGAATGTGCTTTTATGAAGCAGAACCTTTTGTAGTAGACAGCACTGAAATTACATAATGCAACTTGTAATTACTGGGTAGCGTGTATAGGGAGCAGTCCCTGTAACATAATGTAAAACAATGCTCTTCTATCTGTTCAAAAGGCCAGGAGAAAGAGACTGCTGTTTCACTTCTTAAAAGTACTGAGTGGCCTGGAGGTCACTTGGGTGCCTCAGGCCACTTGGCCAGTAAAAATAAGGCCTTTTTTTTTAAAACATGCCTAAAAATAGATTTGAAGTCTATTCTTAATCTCCTGGAAATATGTCTTCTGATCTGTAATGTTAAATGGAACTTGCAGGATATTTGGGGGTTAGGATTTAGGATTCTCTACCTATTCACTGCTGCTTTTTGACTGGGGTTTTCCCAAGCTTTCTTGTTTTCCCAAGCATGTGTAAGGAGGATGAGGAGAAATGCACATTGGTTTAGCCTTTCCTGGGTTCCTGCTGTCAGAAAACGTGACCACTGCCTGTGCAGGGAGATAGATGAGACCAGGCTATCTGTCACTGTAGGACATGAAAGAAAGACTCCAAGTGTTTCAGAAGGCAAAGGGCATAGAAAAAGAAGGCTTTATTTTCTAATTCTTACTACCTTTTATAAGGTGTTCTGGTACACACTTAACATGATTGGTGAATAGGAACGACACCTCTCTAATCCCCTTGGTTAAACTAGATAAACAGCAAAACACCACCTGCAGAAAGGTTGTTTTGAGAAAGGACAGTTGTTTGCCAAGATTGTTTTGAGAAGAAACTTTCTTGAGAAATTTTCCTTGGGAAAAAGTTAGCAGCTGCTAGCAGGCTAAAAGTCTTTCAGATTCAGAAATATCAGGCCCACAGGGCTATCAGCTTGTTTTGGTGCTCAGCTTTTCCTCTCAGACTGAAACCCAGGCAGCTGTGGGGCTGCTGCTGCTGTCACAGCTCTGGGTTTGAGTGCTCAGCCCTCAGCATTCCTAGGCTTGAGGAAAGGGTGTCTCATCCTTCTGTGTTCTCTCCCTCCTCTCCTTATGAGCATTCAAAATGCTGCAGAACTGACACCCTCCTCTGGAAGGAAATGCTACTCAGTTGAAAGTGAGGACACTTCTTTGAGCTGTTCAGGTTTTAAAAGTCTAGCATTGAATTAATGCCATGCTGGAGCTGGAGCTAACTGGTCATATTATAAGAGAAGGGAAGATGTTTTCTGGTTTTGCTCTACACTGTCTTTCATTTTCTTTTCCTCCCATTTTTCTTCCACCTTTTCTTCATGCAGTTGTGTTTGAAACTATGTCATTTATTGACTATTGTTTTGGGGATGTTGCCAGGTATGGCTGTGGATTTGGGGATTTGATCAAGTACTATTTAAGTCAATTGAATGTAATGACTCCACTAGCTCTCAGTGGAGATGAATTCTTTGCAGAGTTTGCAAGGGCTGCCAAAGGTATCTCAGTTTTTTAATTTCTATGTTTGTGTATAATTCTTGCAATTAAGACAAAATACTACATTTTCAAACTATGATTTTTTTTTCTTCTGTTTAGTTAAAATATGTAAGATCTCAAGTACAGCAAACCTTGTTAAGAAAAAACTGACACAGTTTAAAGTCCAGCTATTGACAATATAATTTGCCCTCTGCACTGTACTTTGTCTTTAATTATGTGATAACATAAGATTTAAAAACAGATACCCCTCACATTTTTTTCATCAACCACAGGTGATGTGTAACACTGTTCTCCCTCAGTTTGACAGTACAAGAAAAGAATGTTCCTGCCTTTATTACAGTTTTAATGAATGTTAGGAAATTATAAACCATTTGCATTAGTTACTGTGAATTTAATGCATCATTAAGGTGTCAAGAGAGTTAGTTGGTCGACTCCAGTGCCTGTGAATTAAACAGTGATAATGAGACAATTGCTTAGAGTTAAGTTATGATATTAATTATTTAGCTGACTTGTGATTAATATATTACTGAAAAGGAAAAACTTTACACATGTGGAAACACAAGTTTTATGTCAAGTTCCAATATACTAACACTGACTAAAAGAAATAAATAATAGAAGTAATTTCCAAAAAGAAACTTTACATGTGATTTCATACTCTTTTTGGAATACTTTGAAGAAAAAATATGTGGTCTTTTTGACTGTACCTTTGTGTTTGAGGACTGGTACAATTGTAAATACAAGCAATTGTTAAGTAGCTAATAGTCAAGACAAGAGCTTGTATAAGTCTTGATGATGATGATTATTATTATTATCATTATTATCATTACTGTTATTTAATTGATGAATTGTTTGTAACTGCAATCACATTTAAAGAGGACTGTACACACAAAAGAAAAAACAGGTTTGTTCCAAGTGAAACTGAAGAGTGCATATGTGTGGAGTACAGTGTGGCCAGAACTGACTTGGCACTGCAGAACGTGGCATTGGACTGGAATGTTTTGGTCTGTGTGTGTGTGTGCAGCTACAGTGGTCCAACATACCTTTAATTGTAAAGTTTCCACTTTCAGTGTTGAGTTTCCACTGGAGCATAATTTTCAAACAGAAAAAGAGGACATTGCCAGAGGCAGTCCAGATGTGTAATGTCCCTTATTCAGCAATTCAGATTAACAGGTGCTGAAATGTTGGCTCTTCAAGCAGTCCCAGTAGAGTTATTAAAGCAAGATGTGTATGTTTACCACAAAATAAAAGAAAATGGGCAACACTGAAAAAAAACCACAACCAAGATGTTCTAATTTGTGAGTCTATCACAATGCAATTTTTCTGCAATTTATTCAGTTAGACAATATATTTGGTGCAATTGACAAAGTGACTTTTCAAATCCACTTAAAATGTTTGCGTGATACATTTTCACAATGAAACTCTTCCACCTTAGCATTTTTTAATCTCTATCTATCTATCTATACATCTATATGTCACATATAGAATTAGGATTAATTTTGTATTTTCTTTATTTTTTCGGTGTTCTTGGGTGTTATAGTCAATATTTTTCTAGTATTTGTCTAATCAGTCAATTATTGTGTTGAATAGTGCCATAGAAGCCTAAACAAAATTCCTCACTTGATTTGAAAGGCAAGCTTTCTTTCTGTACTTCAGCACTGCTGTATTTAATGTAGTTTCTTGTCTTTTTGTATGCTTTTACCAGAACTGCTGTCTTAAATCTTAGATTTGAAAGAACAGTATAGAGCATGATGTCCTTCCTAAGACTAGAATTGTACAAAGGAACAGAAATATGTCTGTATGAATTAATATACAGAGGAAGGCCTTGGGAGGGGAATCACTAGAGCTCCTGATATCAATGCAGACTAACAATTAAACCCTAGGTAAGAGTCTATAATGGTGCCAATACAAAACTGGAAAATAATCACAATATTAACAAATAGCAGTGCTAAAAGCAGGGGCTTTTCTAGAATTCATTATTAATAATAAAGGAAAGATGAATAATACATTTTGGGCCTCCTAAACTGACAAAATTAGGGCATAAATTATATTTACTTTTGAAACAATGTATGACACTACTTTAATATCTATCCCCAAATATGAAATTAAAAAGTTTTAATATTTAAGAAATATCAATTTTAAAGTCATGTTCTCTGAAAAATATATAATTATTACAAATACTATTGACTACTCTTTTGAGAACTATGTGGAAAACAATTTCTTGCTTTCTTATTCAGTTTCTTAAAATAGATTTCAACAGCATTTAGATATATATAAAGTGAGTATGGCCCAGATTTTATTGTTTCCCTGTGTCATCAAACAATTTTCCTTCCTTGTTTCCTTAAGGCTTTCACAGATCAACAGAGGATCAGAAAAATCACTAAACGTGGTAGAAAGTTTTTTGAAAAATCTGAAAAAAATGACAAAGCATTCAGAGGGAATTATATTGTCTGAAGAAGCTACCTGACCTGTTCAGGCTAACACATCTGCCATTAAAATACCCTTCCAAACCATTCTTTCCACGCTGTGGCGTGTGCTGAAAGAGGCACAGTGACACGCTGTGCAGCTGCTGTGGTGTGCCAAAGTTTAGGCTAGGCTAAGCAAGGCTTAGACTCTATCTTTAGCATACAGATGAGTAATGCCATCCACAGCATGTGCTCTGTCTTTTTACCTGGAAGTCTGATGCTATCACATAAAACAAAATACAAAATATCAACAAGCACTGTTTTGTTCTGCACTTGAATTATGCTGATTTTAATTACCAGTCAGAACGTTGGAACCCGGATCACTTTCTGACCCTCTGTATGTTGAATTATTGGGAAACATTTTATTTGATTTTAGCACTGCTTGGCACCAAATTTATTCTTCCCAATTGTATGCCATTACAAAGTACATCTTCCATTTTCTGCTGTTCTGACATCATCACATTCTAGTCACTACCCTGTTCTACAGTGCTCCTGTTGCTAAGAGCCTCGACTCACAAAGCAAAAGGAAATATGTGCATGTGAAAAAAAGAATCTGGTATTATTTCGAGATTCCTCCTGCTGTTTGTGGTGTGCTTCATGTCAGAGATTAAGGAACCAAGAAGTTTTCTAAATCTCTCAGCTCTCTGGCTTAAGCCTTTGAGAATGAAACGCTTTCTCTAGGCCTTTCTGGTTTGCAGATCCCAAAGATGCACCCAGTTACAGCTTTGTTTATTAAAGAGCCGAGGACACATTTAACAAAGCTGCAGTACTGCCTCCATTATATTCCTTTGTGCAGGCACATCAGAGGGAAGAAAATGCTTAGAGGAATGTGAGGTGGACAGTGAAGGAAGCCAGGGGAGGATAACTGTGGGGAGGAAGAAAATAAAGTGACAGAAAAGGAAAAGGTGATAGTAAAATAGAATATAAAGTAGAAGAGAGGAAAACAGAGGAGACAGAATGACCTGGAAAAGAAAAAGAGATGGCATTCCTGTGAATTCTGTGGATAATACTCAGCACATCTGTCTTAATGTGGTTTGATGTCTTGTCATAATGCTGACGTGGTACATCAGTGTAGGGGTTTCTAGTGCAGCATGGTAGGCTCACAATGTGCTGTTTTACAGGTTCTCAGTAGCTTCTGGACAGTTATAATCAGGACAATAATACCAATAGAGAGGGTAATGCTGCAGGTGAGGTGTAAACAGATGAAAGAGACAGCGTGTGATGAGAGACATAAATGGAGAGGACAGAAAAGCTGGAAGAAAACTAAGGAAGGGACAGGAAGAGATTCATGAACAGACAACTTTGCAGAAACAAGCCTTTGTTCTTTTATGGACAGTAAGTACTACTGGCAGAAAAGCTCTCTCAAGTGGGAGGTGACAGGAGCTGGAAAAGTTAAACTCACTGACCTCAGATGAAAAATGGAGTGTGTGTTTAGAGGGAGTAAACTAAAGCAGGGAAAGTGAAGGTACATTACTACCTAAAGATGTGGTAGGATGTTACAGTGACCTGTGCTGGAAAGGTGTGACACTTGTTCTGCAGCACTCATTTGAGTAGGTGTAGCACAGTATGCATCAACTCACAAAATGTGTCTGCTATTTGGAAGGCCAAGATAACACTTTCCCTTCAGGGAAGCATACAGCTCAGCCACTGTAAACTGGATACCTGCAGGGTGTTTAAAAAAAAACCCCAAAGCATACAGATTTGTTCTCTGGTCTATGCAATTTTTTTCTGGAGAGGGGGGATTTTTTAGAAATTGAATCTTTTTTTCCTTTTCCATTCACCATTTTCTTGCTATTTTTCATGGGGTTTTTGACCAAAACCAAATTCAGATCCTTTCTTTTCAGTCTCCTCTTTTCAGTCTTGAGCTTTCTGAATTAAATGCTGCAATATTAGCTGCCTGCAGTTCCTGTGATTGGACTCCATGGGTGGCCTGAGTAATTTTCAGACAATGGAGCTGGTTCTTTTCTCACTCACACCACTGTAGCTCATTGGCTTCAGTGAAGTTACTCTTGATTCACAGTGTTGGGAAAGAAGAGTTGTGCTTGCTCTTTCATATGTTCTTTAATCTCCATGATATTTTTGCTTACATGTATAACTGATTTTCTGGGAATATATCCTACTGCTGACAGGTAGACCTAGGAAATTCCTAAGACAGAAATAAATGTATGCATTTTTTAGGTCACTGAATTCAATCCACTCCTTCTACAACACCAGGTTATATAATTTCTTTCATAAACTGCTGAGGTTTTTAAACATTCATTAAGATCTATTCTTACTACAGTGGGTAAATTCAGACCGAGAGGTTGGTTACATCCTGTGTAAATTTAAAGCCACAATTGAAATAATCTTCAAATAATCTGCTCTAGAAGTATTTTGCTTTCTCACCTATGTCTCACTTTTCAGTATGGCAACCATGATAAAGGCTTCATTCTTGGCAGAAGGAGGCTCAGCTCTGGGAAAGCACGATTCTGAAATTACAGGCATACTTTGGAAAGGTTACTGTGTATTTTTTTTCATGGTCACATCCCTCGTGCAGATTTTAGTGGGAGCAGTCATCTGACAAATTTTTACCATACTTGAAGTGCCACTGAAAGTAATTCCAGAAGGAGAAAGGTATGGAACAGGTGTGTACAACTCAGCTGAGGATAGATTACTGCAGACTTTACTTTCTTGTCTTGGGCTGCCTTCCAGTTACTATCCTGTTGTAACAAATCCCATCTATTTTATCCAAATTTGCTTTTCATTTATGGAATTAATGGGTCTAAATCATCAATCAAGAAGTTTTA
>JANPWX010000273.1:4660946-4688752 GCA_024734555.1 Trochalopteron elliotii | reverse complement strand
ACGGCAGGCGCCGCGGGTCACCGGGACGGCGAGGTAATGCCCGGCTCGGGGGCAGCGTCCTTCGGGGTCAGCCTGGGGGCCCTCCGCGCCCACCGAGTCTGGGCGGGTTGCCTCTCGGGGGCTTTGCGACTCCAGACTGCTTGCAGGCTTTGAGGAAATTCGGTAAATGCTATCGCAGTGGGCACCTCATCCAGAGTACCCTGGCTTTATAAGAAGCGTGCTTTATCTGCCGGTTGCTTTGGTTTTCTAAGAGCAGAAAGCTGAGTGGAGTTTAGAGTGTGAATAGCCTTAAATAGAAAAGGGAACGACTTAAGCGTGAGTAGGGTGAATTTTGTTGTGTTTCTCCTTAACGCTGCTTACTGAGCTGAGTAAGATATCAAATGAATAGGAACTACCATTCAGAACCAAGAGCACAGCCAAGCTCCAGCACTGCAGATGTTTTATTACTGAGCTTACTGTAAAATGTGGAAACAGTCAGTAGTCCAGTGTTGCTTTCTGCAGAATGGTCTTGATAAGTTTTACAGCTATTGGATTTGGCTTTCAGTTTTAAGCGGATCAGGAGAGCACAGTACTTACTTCATGCGATGTCCTGGTATCAGTAGCAGCTTTACGGTGTAATCTTGTTTGGAAATTGATCCAACTCATCTTGAAATCCAGCCTGGAAGAAAGTAAGGGCTGTGGGCCTTAAACTTTCTACTGGACCTTCTTACTATGTCTTGTGGCTATACTGTTACATTTCTAATTTTTATGATGTGAAAAATTGATGTGGAAACAGTAAGATGAGGCGAATGTAAATGCTGAATGCTTTTGATGGTATAGCACTTGATAACTTTTCTGCTCCTTTATCCTCTTTCATTAAATCCCAACTTGTTTCTGTCAGGATTTCACAGTGTTTCATATTGGGGTGAATGGATATTGTTTTTAATTCTAAACTTCAAGTAGAGGCAAAATTGCAGGAAAAGCACTGCATGTTAATAGCAAATGAAAACCAACATATTTTTAGCTCTTATGAAGTATGGTGAAAGAATGTGTGTTTATTAACCTTTTCAAAATTATTGGGTCAATAGAGTAATTTGAAATAATATTAGGCATGTAAGCAATATCTTGCTGAAAAATGTTAATTTCAAGTGATTAGTAATATTTATTTACCTAATGACTCTACTGAAAAGCTACAAGAGTAAAGTTCTGATCATATGTTGTTAGACAGTAACTGTCCAACCCAGTGGTTAAGAGAGTAATTTTGGGTAAGCAAGGCAAATACTAATGGTGAGGGACCAACCTGTATATAGTACTGTTTTTCCTGCATTACAAAGTAGTTACACTAAACCTCCTCCCCACCCAGCCTCCCATTAGCTCAAACCCCGTATCAGCTGACAGAACAGTAATCAATGACTATGCAGTTTGGGTGATAAAGTGTCTGCTCATACATAATCCACAAAGTTCTCTATCTTGATTGTACTTTGCTGTACAGCTACAAGAAGATACTTGGAAAAAAACCCCACAGTATAGTTGAAGCTGCTTGGCTTACTAACTTTGGCCTCTGTCAAAGAAAATTGTAACCAGAAGCTAATTGTGCTTGTTGAAAGTCAACAAGCACAATACAGCAAGCTGTTTAGGTTCAGCAACATGAGTATTTATTCTTGTAAATGAAAAGAAAATCTGGTAAAACCCAGTAAATTTTCACGTTAAACAGGATATAGTTGAAAACAACCTAGATATAGGAGAAAATAACAATGTACACGTATGAGACAATGTTTATAGTTGAACACATGTGAAATGCTGTATTTACACCTGGTCCTTGAATTGAATTAAAATATGACAGTATTAACTGCTGAGGTAAAACATAAAATTATTCTGGACTTGGTAGTTACTATACTTAAACAACATCTTGATAAGCATATATGAAATCAGGCTTGCAAAACTTGAGCACCTGTGAGACCAACCACAGAGGCTTAGTGATTAATTTTTTGTCTGCCCCTCTTCTTCTCTAAAACCATCTCACCTTTCTCCTTCATGGGCATCATGGTTCTGCATTTGCTGAAAGTCAGGTCATGTACTTTCCATGTTGATACCTTTTTTAAAAATGTGTTGCCTCCACAGACTCCTTAGGAGAAAGATTAATCTTCTAATGCATTTCTTTCAAGGGATGTTTGCAAGGTTTGTTTAATTCCATAATCTGTACCTAGATGAACACCTGTCAAAAGCTGAAACATTACTTACCTAATCTTCTGATACTAAGGAAACAAAACAAAACATGGTTTTCTCTTGTCCAAGAGATTGTCAGTGTCTTTGAAACTCAGAGATGCTAGTATAGTTGCTGCAGATGAAGAAAATGTAGCATCATGAGAATTGCTGTATTTTACTCAAAAGGATTAAGTATGTGTGGTTAATGCTCAGTGGTTTTGCTGTTTTTCTGAAGAGAATTGTACTTAACCTGGATTTTGCTTCCTGCATTAATTAAACCAACTTATTTATTTTTTTTTCTTTATGTGATCCAAGAGAAGACTTGGTTGCTACAAATGAGATAATGCAATAACAAAGTTTTGCTCTTGGGGTTAGAGTCTGGAACTGGACACAATACAGTGCTTCTTAGTGGGTTGAAACTGGTAGATATTAAATAGTTTTATTCCTTCAAATGGCAAGGTTTTGGAAAATTGAGCTTAACACCCATTGTCTCTGGTACTTTACACTGTGTGAAAAGAATATAAAGTTTGGTTTGTATTCTGTGTCTTCTTGGTCAGTGGAGGCAAATGGAGAAGTATGTGGAGAATTGACAATACTGAATATTCAGGATTGTAATTGAAATTGGAAGTTTTGATAGAGTAGCATTAAAAAGTATGTAGGACTTTTATGCTGCTGCACTAGAACAGGTCATCAGAAAACAATTGGAATCAATTAGTTTGATGCAATGCACTGCAGTGTGTGTACATAAAAATTTCAGTTTGGATTAAAAATGCATTTATGAACTGAATCTTCTGGTCACCCCCTGTGATTTGTGTTGAGTAGCAGTCCCAGAGCATGGAAGCTGGATTCCTTTTGGGTTCAACTGGGCAGGAAGATAGGCCCTAGGAGCATATCAAATATGTTCCAAGAACTGTGGAGTCCCTAGGACAGAATTAAAGCTGGTCTGAAATAAGCACTTGAAATCTACATGACAGAGGCAGGTTTCACTCGGCAAATCTGCCCTTATTTGTCCTGCATTCTGTTTTTATACATGTGGCTCTGTGGGTACTAGTCAGAGGAAGTTTTATTGTCTTCAGTTCTGGGAGAATAAATAGAAAAGAAAGAGGTAGAGGAGAAAAAAATTGAGACCATTGAACTTTCTGCTTCTAAATCTTTGAAGATGAAAGTATATTTTTTCTGGTCTTTGTGTTTCAATATACTCTCCATTTACACCCCGAAGTGAGAACGTTGTACTTAATTTTTTAAAAAGTTATTATTTTGTTATTGTGGTGATGTTTTTCTTCTCTTTTTTCCTCCTGAAATTCAAGTTTCTTACCATCTGCAATGCAGATACAATTTCAGAAATCTAAGGCATCTTCACTCATTCTGTAATGCATGTGAAATAAGGGTGGACATAAATGTATTATATCATTGTATCAGTTTTGCTGACCATTAGGTTGCTGTAGTAACATCAAATTATGCTGTTCTGAAAGTCTTAATTTTCTTTTTAGGTATTTTCTTAAGTAAAACTAAACTAAGTGACAGCAGTTTTTTTATAGTTATTAAAATAATTATTTAAATATTTGAAATGAAGCCATTTGGCTTTTTCCCCCCTTTGCAGTTCAACTTAATGTAATTGACATTTTTTGAGTTTGTGACTTCTGCCAGTCTTGGAGTATAAACCATTTCACTGTCAAATTGGAGATGGATATCACAAGTTTGTGGCTTCTGGGAAAATATCATTCTGTGTTGCAAATACTGGCAACTCAGGAAAAATGACTGAAGCATTTAGAGACTGACACTTACGTTTGGAATTGTTTTGGTATTTAGGCCTCACAAAATAGCTGAACATGCAGCAACCAAAAAGCCAATCAGCTCTGATGATAGGAAGCTTTCCCGGGTGTGTGAAATGTGCGAAGGTTAGAGTTTTGTGAAGGAAGAAAGCTGGGATGTGATAGCCCACAGACTGTCACAAGGATGAGCTCTTGACTGAGCACAGTGTGAATTGAGAACTACTGTCTCTGGAAAGTGTAAAACCAGAGCTGCAGCGAGGCTTCTGCTTCTTGGGGCTGACCCAAAACCCTTTCTTCTGGGCTTATCTGATTTCATTGTTGCCTTTTAAAATTTTGTTGGCAGCAGCCAATCTGGCAATGATGAAACAAGTTTTAACTTTGGAGGTTCTTGGAATGGGAGTGGAGGCTTCAGAGCTGGCGGTTGTCCTGGTCAGTGGTCTTCACTGCCCTTTCTGTGTAGATAAAAATACATGCAGTTTTAGGCCACAAAAATGTGTAATATGGAAATGTTTAAAAAAACCCAAGTGCAACTTGTGTATCTAAAAGTTTGAGCATACTTTTATACTGCTAATGCTTAAGTAGAAACATTGAAAAGGTAGAATCTTTTAGTGAATAATATTTCTGTTGATAAGTTTGCTGTCAAAAAGGCTTTCTGTTTTTGGTTAAAATAGTTAAATGGAGAATAGAGTGAAATTTATTTTCTGCTTCTCTTCACAGACTGAAGAACAATGGCTTCCTTCAGCAACCTGACTATTGGCATTGCTGTTGCTAGTTTTACTATATTTCAGCTCCTGTTCCACGTTGTAAGTTCTTGGGTTTCAACACGAATAACACCTGGTTTTAACAATCTCAGCCAAAAAAGGAAGATCGAATGGAATTCAAGGTAGAGTGTTCAAAACAACAACAGTTAATGACCTACCTGAAATCACGGACACCTGAACCACCTGTATATGTGTAACACTGGAGAAAAGCCTATTAGCTAAATGTCTGTAGAGATCAGAGGGCTGGCTCTAGGCACTGAACAAATAATGCATGTGAAATGTTGAGGGCCCTTCATGGAAACACAGCATTACTAGCACTTGTACATTAAACACTTTGTTAGACAGTGATGCCCAAGTGAAGATCAGTACAATAATAAAACAGCAACTGGTGAGAGGTAATAAGCTGAAGGGATGCTCTGGGATGCTTCCAGTAAAGAGAAGAGATGAAAAATTCCTTTCCAAACATGTGTGAAAATCAAAACTATTGCAATTTATTCTAAATCCCAATGTATTTCTGGTCATGCTTTTGGGAGCTAAGCAGTTTGCTCTCTGTTCTCCTGGTGCTACTACACTACAAACTGTTTTGTATAGGTTAAGATTTTCTAAGGAATTTAATGAAGCTTTGATGTAGTATTGAAGAGTCAGGTTCATGTGTGTCTTGTTGGGGAGGGAGACTGCAGGAGGGGGAGGGGAGGCTGTGGCAGATGCAGGGTACACACACAGGAAGGAGTTGTGGAAACTGTGTCCAAACTGTGGAAACTTAGTCCAAAAACATTCCTCACTCCCTTTATGTTTCTGTACATCCATCTGTGGATCCACCTGCATTTCACTTGTCTCCTCAGTTATGGGACTTCTAGAAACTTGTTTGACCTGTGAGTCTTTTAAGCCATAAGGGAACTATAAGATAGTAGTTGAAAATGGGATGATCAGTGTGGTTTTATTTGCAACATACTATTCTGAAAGGGTATATATAGTACACAGGGTTCTCCAGTTGAAATTAATTAATACAGTATAACTTTGAGTTGCCTGTTACAACTTTAAAATATTTTTTCAGATGTTTACCAAATTTAAAGCTCAAAAATGTGTAGTGTATGGTTGTCACTGCATTCAAAATGCATTAGTTGCATTTCTATTCCTCCTCAGTGCTGTTTAGTATCAGGTGTATACTTTTAAAGTTGTTGCCATTGTTCTAGGCAGCATTAGCAACTCAAATACCTTTGCCCTTCCATTTGGCAAATGTCCACTTGCAGTGTTCTTAAGGGCACCATCTTGATTTCAGTTCCATCGTTGAATAATTACCTATCTGCCAGAACAACGGTGTAGGATGCCAGTTCACAGTATCAGTGCAGCTTAGGTTTATCTCTCTGTTACAATTAACAATAGAGGCAGACAGGGAAACTAAACTAAACTGTTCCCATGTGAAGCTGAACTATTGTCTATAAGCCACATCAAATGGCCTTTGAATTGCATAATAGGCTTTATGAGAACTTACCCCATGCCTGGTAGCGCTATGCTGGTGTAGTGCTTTGCATAATAACGTGAATTGTTTTACACATCACAAGTGTGCTGGAAATAAGCTGCTCCATAATCTCTGGGCTACTTTGTAATAAGGTATTTAACTGCTCAACTTGATACATTACCCCAGACTATGTCCTTTTTTACCTCTTTGCACGTTTTTTTTTTCCCTTGGGGTTGATAGCAGGATGTAGATGTTAGCATGCAGATGGGTTGTGATCCTGGGCTTCATCCAGTTCAGGAGTTAGAAGGCATGAAACACAAAGCATGGTTCATCAGCATCTTCTGGATGTTGTAACTGAGGAGGGCATGAAGGAAAAGAAAGGCTAGCTGTGCTTGTGTTACTTCAGCTCTGCTAACCACAGTGTTTTGTCCAACTGCCCTGTCACTCCAGTATTTCACCAAAGTGAAGAGAGGCCTCAAGGAGTATCTTGCAAGTTCAAAGAATGCAGATGAGAATGTATTTATTCTGCAGAAAGCTCTGCAGGTAGAGACAGTTACTATGTCCCAGTAAAATAAGTTGGTTTCATTTAAATTATTTAAAAGTAGATGGTTGTTATTTTGCCCTATATTGAACTGGTGTAGGGAGTGCAAACACAAATGATTCTGTTGGCAGTGCTAAGGAAACTGGCACAGAGGATGGTTATGCATTTTTATCAGCTCAGCTGGGTCTGGAAGAGGGCATCTGCCTGAAATGAGCTGTAGCATTGAAAATATATTGTTACAGTTTACAGGGCTTTGTAATCAAGCATCTGAGCTGCAGCTCTTGACTGTATTTTCCATGCTGTCAATTTGTTCATTCTGATCTTCCAAGAATTATGAACGAATAAAGTAATTTCTTCTGGCATCTAAAGTATGTGGATACTCAAATTAAGTTAAAAACTATATTTTGTCACACATGTACTATAACTCTTCAAGTTCTTGTGCATATATTCCTGTCACTTCTCCTATAATACATGCTTGTATTGCTATTAAGTAGTTGTGAAAAAAAATCAATAATAAAGGAGCAAATCTGCAACCTAGGAGTGCAACTTTCTGCAGCTTAATGAGGAGTTAAAGGATGCAAGCTTTGACAAAAATTTCAAGGAAATGTACAGAGCTTGATAGCTTGACCTAGATTCCTTATTAAAATGGACTGTTGTACTATTTCCCTTCTTCTGTCCTGTCTTCTATGGAGAAGCTTCAAAGTCCAGAGTTAAGGAGGAAATCTGCTCCTTTTTCCCCTATCAAGTGCTCTACTTGTGTATAGCTTGTATTCTAAACACTAAGGTTCAGATAAACAGCCTCTTCAAAGACAAATTACAACTGTAAACTAATGAGCTATATTTTAGGACAAATTTTTCTTCTTGCAGCGTTATCCTCTCCTCAAGTCCAAAAATTCCAGGTATTTCTCAGACATTAATATTGCATGCTGTGCTTTGTTTTTAAAAAAGAAAGAAAAGTTCCTATCTTTTTAAATCCTATGTTACAAGAGTAGACCTTTTAATTAAACTATTAATTATCATTAAAATTCTGATAATTAAATTTTCTTTTTGTTAAAAGAAGAGAGGGCAGAAGTGCAGCCTGTGCTGTAATGATTATTAATTGTTCTCATCCAGTTTTTTACTACTCATATTATACTAATCTCCATTATTTTTCTGGAACACTATTGAAAAAGCTGCTGAAAATAGCACAGTGACTCTCTTGAAACAAATTGTAAATATGGTCTCTTTTCATAAAAGTTACAGAATCTTCTATTCTATCTTCTGTAGATAATATAACTTCTGGAAATGGAGTAGGGATTATAACCTCTTTCTTTGCAGAGTCTTCTGAAGGAAATAAGATGTTTTCTTCAAATCTTGCATGGTAGAGCTTAGACTCCTGAGAGTGCCTTAAGGACATCTAAAATATTAATGACTTCCAAATACATGTATTCAATATGTACAAAGACAAGAATAAAAACTAACAGCATCTCTTCTTTTGTGTGTATGTTGGTGCTGTGAATATGGTGTGAAGTGTTTCCAATCACACAGCACTGAACATCTGAACACTGAACATCCTCATCTTTCAAACAGAATCTGTGATTCCCTGTGGATATTTTTTCACATCATTGTTTTTTCTTTCTAGTTATACTTGGAAAATGGGAAAGCAGACAGTAGCTACACACTATTAGGTGCAGTTTATAGTTGTGTTAAACCCAGGGCTAGAGCAGGAAGGTTACATGTTTTGGACCTATGCCCATTGCATTGTTCTACCTTCCAAGAATACAAGTGGACTCAAAGGGCAGGAGTGGTCCTGGCTTGTGTGCTGGCAGAAACCCTGCTGGGGCTTCTGTAAATAGATATTTCTCTATAAATGCATGCTTGTTAACATGCAGAGTTTATCTACACTGTGCATGCAGCCTGTAAACTGGAGACTGTTGTCTTTGGGGGAGAAAAAGTGTTTAGTACCCAGGTGGAGACAAGGCAACTTTGATCCCTGTGATGTATATTTTATATTTCCCTTGTCTGATATAAAGTTGTTAATTGATATGAACCTGTAGCTTTTACACCTTGGGTATTCAGCTACAACCTATTGTTATACAATTTTTCTCTTTGAAAACCAGAATCTACTTCAAATGCACTAGAAATTCTATCTGAATCTTAGGATTTTTCATTAATGCCACCTTCCAAACCCAAACTAGATTTACTATGAGTCTTTTGATTTGGTGCCTGAGAGGAGAAACCTGCTGTTGCAGGACTCCTGGGCTGAGTATGAAATTGCATACACATTTTCCAGCCAATGAGAATACAGAAAACATTTGCTAGAGAGCTAGATGTCTTACTGTTTTTAAGGATTCATTAATATATAGGATAATTGGAAGAAAACTTAGATCTCCGTTACTTTTAAGACTCTGCTTTGTATCTAATATCGCCAGTCCCACTCCAATCTAATAGATTCCTTCTTACTGACTGTTTTTTCCCACCTGTCATTGTGTAAGTGGTTGGATGTAGCATAGAGAACAGATGATTGTTTTCCACAGAAGTATCTGGATGCAGCTGAGAATGCCTTTGGAAATATCCTTAATCACCCTATGGGAAGCTGTGAATGGCAGTACCTCCTTGTGACTGTGATCTCTTTTTCAGGACAGTGTCCACATTCCACGCCTTGGTGGTTGGAGGGTTTTGCCTGTATATTTTATTGTACGATGATGCTGTTAATGCTGACCGTCTCTGGTAAGGCATGTTACATACATGTTGTGGTTACACAGTAAAATAACATAGTTGAGAAGAAAAGAATTAATCCTGCAGTGTATTAAGTAATGAATGATTGTTTCGTTTTCCATTAAAATACGTAGTTGTGATGTGTTCATTTTTATGTTTGTACTGTTTGAAAATTTGGTAACTCTTGTGTCAGTATTAATGTCTTAGTTCAATGTGTCTCTGTGAAGTGGAATAGATAAAATACACGCAGTTGATTTGAAATAGCATATTAAATTGCTAAAGAATAAACTGTAACTATAAGTCAGTATGACTGAAACTCTGCTATTTACAGTAATCATTTTAAAGTGAAATTGAAAAGCTGTAGCAGATCTGGGTAGTGTATACCTGTGTGAAAGTTCTCCACTGAACCCTGCAAAGGGTTTGGGTTTGGGGAAGAGAGAATGTGGTATTGCTGTCAGGTAATGCCTGAAAATAGATACAGTAGATCATAACAAAGACTGGAGCATTGGTAAACTCCAGGGAAGATAAGTGTTCTGGGTGACTTTTTTGATGATCTAGGACTTCTCATAAAACTTTTCCTTTTTTTCTGTATGTACTAGAGACTAACATAGATGATGTAGAAATTGTTTTTGTGGTGGTGAGAATCACATGGGAGAAAATGTGGAGGTGGTAGAGATCAGATAAGGAGAGGGAGAAGAGGTAAATAAGTGGATTAAATTGTAGCTTCATAGGAGAACAGGGTTCTTCCTATGACTGTTCAGAGTCATTACAGTTTTTCAAGTTTGATGTTTGATTAGCATTTTATGACTATCTGCAAAGAAGTTTGAAGAAAGTCAGTCATATGGACTTTTGTTTGTTCTATCTGCCCATGTGTGTTCATGTGTAATTCATTTGCCTTCATACCTCCTTAGCAATCACCAGAGATAGTTCTTCCCATTTGTTTATTCAAGTCACTCCCTGTTTGTCATTCTAGGCTGTTGCTTGCATCAAAACTGGCCTGCAAACATCAGGGCTCATTAATTCCACTGCACTTTCCATTCAAGGAGATAGGTCAGGAAATCTGGAAGATTCTAGACTAAGTTTTAAGTTCTCCATTTATTGCGAATAATTTGGGATTCTAACATGGACTCTTCTTGAAGGGATGTGACAGATGGACAGTGCAGCCATGTAGATTGTTGCAGTGTTGTTTAGGAAGCCTAGAGAAGGTTTGAAGAAAAGTGACCATTCTCTGGGGGAAAAAGGAGGGAAGTAATCCATTCCCTGTCCCATCCAGTTAAGTCATGTCTACCATTATCAAGGAACCAATTTCATATAGTCAGTCCTTTGCACATTCTCTGGAGAATATGAAGGCTCTTGAGTGTAGGTGGTGATGTGCTGAAGTGTGTTGGGACTCCTTAGAATTTTAGTTATGATGCTGCTGCTGCAGCTGGGAGCTCTGACACGAGGGCTCTATGTAAAGAGTTTCTGCTGAAGTTATGAGAACATATCTGTCTGTACTCTATGTCTAAACCTAAAGAAGCACTCAGCCCACAACATATTGAGCTCATGAAATCAAGTTTTGAAGCCATGGAAAACTTTCCATTTCAAGCTGTATTTAAAAGAACTTCTATGGCCCATCTTAAGAGATGCAGTGAATTGCAGACTCTCCTAGTAATGATTTTTCTTCACCTAACTGCAGAATTCTGGTTTTGTGAGTCCTGTTTGCCTGTGAACTACCCTCTCACTGAGAGGAACAGTTAGTTTTAGACACTAAGAAAGCTTTACAATTTAGTGATCAGATTGTAATAATACAGGAAATCTCTACCACTGGTCCATTCCAATAGGATTAAGAAAAAAATAGTTAAGTAATAGCATTTTACTGTGGTCTGGCTGAGGCAGACTTTGTATTGGAGTTGGCTGTAAGCACAGTTAGGTTCCTTTTTCTGGAAAGGTTTACTACAAGGATTGCTTTCACAGCTTGTCTTAAGCAGCCCACATTTTATGGATCTGTTGACCTGTCACTTGAAGCTCAATTCACATTTAAATGAAACATAACAAAACATAGCTAGATCAGTTGCACAGCTTAATTAAAAAATAAGTAACAATCCTTACGCCAAGGAAAAAAGACTTGCTTACCAAATTCCTCAAAGTAGGAATGCACAGAGGACAGTGGAGGGAAGAACAAACATTGCTTGCTGTAATGTGGAGGCTTCCCTTTCTTGAGCTGTATTCGTGATTTTGGGTTTGTTGAACATTCTAGAGGAATTGAAGTTGTTGTGTGTGCTACTAAGACCTTTGCCTGCTGAATGGTTGGCACCAGAATGGAAGGGATAGAAGCTGTGGAAACTACTCTGAAAAGCATTTCTGCTCAAAGGTTCTTTGGCTCCAGAGAACTGGCAAATAATTCCTTTCCTGTGTCCTTCTACTCTGTGTATCCCTATAAACATCCATCTGATTATGAATATGAAAAGCACCAGCTGAGCAAGATATTTTTGTCATCCTTACCAAAGTTTTAGCACAGGCAGAAAACAAAAATGGAGACACAGAGTGTCAGTTAAAAGGCGAGGAGACAGCGACTGGGCTGTTCTCTTTTGTCCTGTTTCCTGAGAAGCCAGCTCAGAGTACTTGCTGGGTTTCAGTTCAAATCTCTAGCAAGGCTCTTGGGGCAGTCTCTGTGCCAAGGCAGGGGTTGATCCTGATTAGGGTAGTTAGTAGGTGTCTTGTGTCTGGGTGGAAAAGGAATCCACTTTTATGATTAGAACCCTTCTTAAGTAGATTGCATAATCTCTTACTGATGAGCCAAGAATAATGTGTCCTGATGGGCATTGTGTTTGACAAGTGTATGTGCTTTGCAAATTAGGCTGTAACTGCGTATTTCTCATGTTTACAGGGGTGACCCTTCAATTGTGAAGCTGAATATTGCTATTACCACAGGCTACCTCATTTCTGGTAATTATGCAACATGTATATAACATGCATGACCTGTTTATTTATATTGAGTCACTATACTCATATGTTTATCCTGAGCCGCTGTGGTGAAGATGTGATATGTGCATACAATACAGTTTCTACTGTGGCTTTTAAAATTGCTAATGATTTGTGGGTTGTGGTGCAATTACAGGATCTTGCTAGCACATGTGAAAGATGGAATATCTCCCCAAGCACTCAGGAAATGCCAGTGTGTGGCTTTGTGATGGTTTGATGTGCAACCACCAGCTCCAGCTCACTTTTGTCCTTTGGCAATTGAGAAGGTGTTAGAGCAGTGCCTTTCACTCTCTTCATGGTGCCTACAACTCGTAGCTCTTCTATCATGTGTTTCTCTCTGTGACCTCAGAATGCTGGCAGAGGAATTTTAGTAACCCTCAAACAAGCTAAGGCAAATGATGCCATAGGATCATGCCTGATTATCTTTTAGTCTCACTTTAAGACAAAATTCAGTCATGTATAGAACATGAAAATTTTGATTATTTACTTTGTATGTTACTTATTCCTACATATGTTTTTTTGTTCTTAATTTTGCTGTCAACTAAAATTAGCATGGGAATTTTGCTACAAAATGCTTTGGAACTTTCTTTTATGTTCTGTGGAGATAATAATGGCTTATCAAAGCAAAACCTTGTTGTCACTTGGACTATTTTCAGTGAAAACTTCTCATGTTAGGATGAAGTCTCTGGTCAGAGACTGGGCCACAGACTTGGTTATCTCATACTAGATTTCTCAACCCAGTGACAGTGATAATCTGGTGATCAGCATACTCAGTTAAACTGTTCATTACTTTAAGTGTCTGGGTTTTTTCATAGCTTCAGCTGTCATGTTTAAATTAATCAGTATCTATTTTTGAATAATTATACATTAAACTTTCATTATGAATTAATGAATGCCTTTGAACAGGCATCTCAACATGACCACTCATTCTCTCTCACTTCCCGATATAGTTAATGTTTAATTATTAATAGGAAGTGAGATGCTATGTCAGATGATGTAGGGCCCTGCCTGAGGGTAGGTAATATAAAAGAGATAAAGGCACACACTGCACTTAAGAAAGGAATAGGGATAAAATCTTTGATTTTGAACCTTTGTCAATAATATTCCAGGCCAAAGTACTAATGTGCAGAAAGTAGGGACAGACATTGCTTGTTCCAGTACAGAGAACAAAATCTTCTGAATTCTCAGACCATCATGGGAGAAGAAAGATTTTTCTTTTTTTTTTGTTTTATTTTGTTTTTTGGGTTTTTTTGGTTTATTTTATGTTAAACCTTTCTTTTTAACACTAACTTGGATCTGCTATGTCACTTTTGCAGTAATTAGAAAACTGGGATTTAATAAAGCAAATATGCTTCTTATTCCAAATACCTCTTACAAAATATTTTTGGTAAACGGTTCCAGATTTGCTACTATAATTTACTTTTTTATTCAGAGGTTCTCCATAATAGATCCTTGCATTTGTTGCATGTGTTTGTATGTTTGCTATTCCCCTGAAGAACTGCCTTTTTTTTTAAACTCATTTGTTCCAGATATTTGGGGTCATAAGTGTGAAGTTACTCTGAGATTCAGGATCCACCTTTTCCTTCCAAAATACTTTGACTAAAGTTATTGCATCTGTATTTCCATTGATGTGGAAAGTAATCATTTATGGAAATTGTTGAGAGAAAGAATACTGTTGCCTAATGCTTGACTGAAGTAAAGTCTTTAGGATAAAGATGTTCTCTTCAGAGATCATCAGTTCAGAGGGTTTCTACTGATGCCATATCTTGGCATATCTCTAAAACTTAGACAAACTATTCTGAGGTCAATGATTGTATAATAAATAGTTCTTTATAGTTATTTCTCTTCTCTTGTAGATCTGTTGCTTATTATTTACTACTGGAAGGCAATTGGTGACAAATTTTTTGTAATACATCATTTGGCAGCTCTGTATGCTTATTATTTTGTACTGGTAAGTGCTGTATTTTCTTGTGACATAAGCAGATGAGATTAAAGAACCAGTTTTTATAAATCTTGCTTAATGTTGAAAAACAATTTCGCTGGTTAATGAAAGGCATACTTATACTTTGCATCATTATTTTTAAATGTTTTTATCAGTTATTTGTGGTAAGTGCATGCCTTTTCAATGTTACACTCCAACAAAAATGTGTAACTTTGTTGAACTTAAACCTTTTCTCAGTTTTTGCTATAAAGAGACTTTGACAGAAGGGCTTTTCATATGATTATAGAACAGGGTTTTAAATAAAACCACAAGCTTGAATATTTAGTTGGAAAGTTAGAAGGAAATGGTTTCAAGCAGTTATGTTCTGCTTCTGTCTCCCAGGTAACAAGTGACAGGACGAGGGGAAATGGCCACAAGTTGTGCCAGGGGAGGTTTAGTTTGGATAGGAAGAATTTCTTCACTGAAAGGGTGGTCAGGCAAGTGTTCAGGGAAGTGGTGGAATCACCTTCCCTGAAAGTTTGAAAGGTGTGTGGATGTGGCACCTGGGGATATGGTCTAGTGGTGAACACCAAGCACAGTTAATGATTGGACTTGATCTTGAGGGTCTTTTCCAGCCTTGATGTTTTCCCTGCCCACTGTGTGAATCCCAGGCTTATAATATTAAAAGTGTTGAGATGCCAGATTACTGTCAGATTTCCTGTGTAAAGGTTTAAAGGGGCTGAAGTACACTGACAAGTAAATACTCTGTTTCTGGTTGAAGATGATTAAATTTACTAATATTATCAGGGATGAAAGTGAATTAGAGCTGAATATTAGATAAATGAAAATACCACTACCTAGGCTAATCCCCCATGCAGAAAATTCATTAGTTGTTTCTGGAGGAAACAGAAAGCATAATATTAGTGTGAACTTCTTTAAAAGCACTTATTACTATGTGGATATAGCTCTGCCTGTGGATGTCAGTGTGTTGCTCTGCCTGTTGTCTTCAGAGAAAGTTACCCCTAAGTTTGTTGTTTCTAAATTGCCTTTTGAGGATAGGAAAGAATTTGGTTAAACACACAGATTTTCTGTTTAGTGTAGTGCAAACTGACATGAAAAGCTTGAAGTAGTTGGTATTTGCTTGCTTGGTGGGGGAAAGAGGAATCATGGCACACACTCCAAAGGTTGTTCAGGAAACTTAAGGAAATTAGAAAACGCCGATCTTTTTATCTCTACATCTGCAAACTGCTGCTTTCCCAGCAATTGTGTGAGCGGATACTGCTTCCAGCACAGCCAATTGATAAGGCAGCTCAAAGGCTGTGCTGTGTCGCTGGAGGAAGGAGCTCGGTTGGAGCGGGTGTGGTGGGGATGTGCCCCGTGGAGGAGCCGTGCCCGGTGCCCGACCCGCGGGCACGGCAGGGACCGGGCAAAGCTGCTGGCCCGGGCCGCCCCTGCCCTCTGCAGGAGGGAAGAAAGGGCTTCATGTGCCCTGCCCTGCTCTCAAGTGAGAGCTCAGGATTCGTCTTCACTTTGGCCAAATGTGTTCCTAAAACGATGCAGGGACCTTTTTCTTCAGCATAGAGTGTTTCTGTTTGGGCTTGTTTAAACGTTGAAAAATAAAAAAATATTTGTACTTCTTTTAGACAGTAATGCTATCGTGATAGTTAGTAATCTATGACTCCTTGTCAAAGTCTTCTCTAGTTAGCTTTTCATGGCCATTTAACTGTAGGTCTTATAAAGATTTATTTGAAGTAAGAAGCTACTGATTGGAAATACCTGAAGGACAGTTGCAGCTTTTGTGATAAAATGAAAGTTCAAGGAAGGTGACCACAGCTGGCAAACTCAGTTTGATTAAAGAAGTTGAGATGATGTATCATTCTGTGTATACTTAAAGACTCAAATGACAATTTCACATCTACCTTGTTGATTTTGTATGTCTGTTTTGTTTTGATAACCAGAGCAAAGGTCTGCTGGCTTATTTTGGAAACTTCCGTCTCCTTGCAGAGTTCTCCACTCCTTTTGTCAATCAGCGGTAAGTGGTTAGGGAGGTTTTCCATAGTTCTTTTAGAATTTAATCTGCATTACTATTTCTGGCACTTAGGAAGTCTTTTTATAGTTGTCAAATGTCTGCTGAGAGAGAGTTTACATGTATTGAACTAAGGGTTACTATATGAAAGTCTTTTTTGCTATGAAAACATCTTGCTGCTATAGCTGCAACAGTATAACTAATATATTCATCCCCAAGTTCCTTTTTAGATTAGACCAGGCTTTGTTTGAAATGCCAGCTTTTTGATTAAAATACCAAGCAAAAATTTCACAAATAAAATATTCTTTATTAACTTTTGTATATTCATTTATTTTTTATAATAAAGCTATCTTCAATATGGGTGTTTTTCTTGGTATCATGGACAAGGAAAAGATGCAAAATAATATTGTCATCAGAATCCTAGAATGGAATTGCATTGCCCTGTATAATTTGAAGTTTATCTTCCAGTATTCCACACGTGCAGATCAACATTAATATATGCATATGAATATCTAGAATAATATATATTTATATTCTTTGTTTGCTTTAAAAATAGTTCTGCAAGTTTTTTTTAGCACTTAAGTATATCTGAAATTGTTAATCTCACACCTGTGATTAGAGAAGAAAGGGGCAGAAGCTTCTCCAGCAGAGCTCAGAGTCAGAGCCTGCCCTGGCTACTGGTTCAAGTGTTTTTACCTGATTTGCTGCTGTATCAGAAAAGGAGGCTGATAATGCCACATACTGCAGCAAGGGGAAAGCTGTCATTGGATTTTCATGGTGCTGTGGGGATGGTGGCCTCTCCTTACCCTGTAGCCACCAGGACACAGGTGGGTGTAGGGGTTTGCCCTGGAAAGACCTCACCTCAGATAAGGGGCTTTGGTACAGAGCAGGGCTGCAGCCTTCTCCTCCTCCTCTAATTTTTTGCAAGGCAGAATGAGAACTTCCAGTTTATCAGATGCCGTTTCTTAACCATGCTTTTTGGGGTGTATTTCTGCTTTACTGCTTCTTCATGTGTGGTATCTGTTTTCCCAGATGTCTGGTAGAAAAAGGATAAGGCAAATAGAAACTGTATTCCTCCTGCAGACAGGCTATTGCCCATTACTGCATTGTGACTGTAATCTCTGAAGTGTTTTATGACACTGTAGCATTCCTCAGAGCTCTTACAAATAAAAAAGACTCTTCTGTGGTTCCTTTTGAACATCAGTTTGATAAACTCGAACTTGCAGGAGGACAGGGTGGAATAATGGAGTTCTCCAGAGGCTGCTCTCACTGCCCCAGTGCAGTTGAGTGGGAGATATCAGCCTGCTGTAGCCTGTGCTCTGTGTGCACAGAGAAACTAAGGACTAAATAAACACTTCTTCAAACTAAATGAAGAAAAACCGGTTTATATTGATATTCATGTCCTAGTGAATGGCTGTTGTCCAGCTTCTACCAAGACAGGATGTTACCTTGGGTTCAGGTGGGTTCCTACACTGATGCTTACCTTTCAGACTGTGGCATTAGAAAGAATTGTGGTACATCTGGCTATTAAAAGTAATTTGTGTTGCACTTTTAAAATGCCTATGGTGAGATTATGGGCCTTTGAATACTGACATTTAGCACTCTCTCAGAAAAGCAGAAATTGCTGCAGGAGATAATAAAGTCCCTTGCACTAAGTGATGTCATCTCATTAGTGCATGATTTTTCTTTCCATTAAATTTGAAGTGAATCAGACCCTTAAGAGAGCAAGTAGTGGGTAATGATAACGACTTTCATTATGTTTCTTGTTTGCATTCTTAGTCGACCAAAAGAGCTCTTATTAAAATATAAAAAGATATTCTAATCTTAGAACTGTCTGTGTATTTCCTGTCTTTGTTGTTAGGGCTCTCTAATTGGAGGTTGTCTCCATGCCAAGCATTTAGATCTTTTAATGTTAGTATCAGCGTTTATGTAATTAATTCTGAACTGTAGTGGGTAAAATTGTAATGGTAACTGTTATTTACAGACTTTTTTTTTTAATTTGCTGGGAAAGGGAAGCTGCTAAACAGACATCCAGTTACCTATGCTGGCAAGTTGTAGTATGTTTGAAAACCATTTTTCATATTACTTTTTGATTCTGTATTGTATATATCATGGAAAGTAAAGGTTTGATTGTTAAACTAACCAAACATATCAGGTCTTTCTCTTCATCATGTCAGTAAATGTTTCTGTGGTGTGGCATCCTGCTTCCAGACTGGACTGCCACCTCGAGTGCCTGGATTTTAATTGTCCTAGTTGCATGCTTAATGAATTTCTAGAATATGTCTGTTAGAGCTGTATGTCTGAAAAAGAGTTTTAGTGTATTTATAATTACCTAGCTTGTAATCTGTAGGTAATTAAATTAAAAACTACTCTTAAAACCAGGTTTAGAACTGTTTTTTGTTAAATCATTTTAGCCTTGTATCTTATTGGAGGAAACCAGATTATTTCCTTCTCTTTCCCTTCCCCCATTATGAATACAGTGATTTAATTTATTTTGCTCTGGTCCTGCCTGCCATTGCTGCACAAATTTTACTTGTTTATTCTGGTTTAATTGTGAATGGCGAAGGATTAGAGGAGTTTGTTGCTCCTTTTTCAACCCTCAGGTTCTGTGTGCTAGGCAATAGGTAAGTTATGCCTGTCTACTATATCTAGGAATAAATATGCAAGAATTCTTTTATAAAGACCACTTATGACCCAGCAGTAGATGGATAGGCAGTTTTTAGATTTATCTTTTTCGTTGGATAATGTTCCAAGTTGTGATCAAGAGTTCACAATGTCTGGCTCTGAAAATGTTCTGGTTTTGGGCTGAACAGAAGCAGTCAGAAAATCCCAATTACAAGAAATGAGAGCTCTATCTGGACTACCAAATCCAAAGGCAATTTTATAGTTGCTTTCAGTGAGACAAAGAATTTTAGCTGCTGTTGGTATAAACTATAATAGCAACTTATAAATATGTCTTTATGATTTTAAAAGATAGTTTATTATTGTACATTACACAATAGTCACTGAAATGCATGTGGGTTGTCAACTGGTTCACAATTCATATCAGGATTTTCTCTGTGTTATTCTGCAATATACTGGATGTTATACACTGCTTACGTGGTGGGGAAAAAGGGCAGCCAAGCAGAGGATTTGTAACTAAGCCAAGAAAAAGTGCAACAACTTAGAAATTCTAAAGCAATTAGAAGCAATTAATACATGATGAATTAAAAATAAACATGAAGTAAAATAATTTTTAATGAGATGGCTTCAAGTCTGCCTGGTATTTGTGAACACTTCTTTTGCAGGTGGTTTTTTGAAGTACTGGGATATCCCAAATCTTCAATAGCCAACATCATCAATGGTGTGCTGATGACAGTTGTGTTCTTCGTGGTGAGGATTGCCGTCATGCCTGTATATTACAGCCATGTAATTTCTTCATTTGGAACAGAAGGTTTCCAGAGATTAGGATTTGCAGCCCAGAGCGCCTGGATTATCTCAAGTGTTGTCTTGGATATTATGAACGTGATGTGGATGGCCAAAATTGCAAAAGGATGCTACAAGGTCATTTGTCTTATTGGACAGGAGGAAGCAAAAACTCACAGAAATGGAAAATCTGCCTAAAAATCATACATAAAATGAAATTTCTGCTATGAAAATAATTTGGGTTCACTGAAACAGTGCACATTTCTGCCATGGAATGCTCCTATTATGGAAACAAGGTATTACCTCTGTACTGACCTTACTCTTTCCCTAGCCACACTGCCTGCACGCCCAGGGCCACGCTTTGCGGATCCTGTCCAGTGAGGAATAAAAGCAAAAGCTCACACAGATGAGTTCCACATGCCTGTTCTAAGCAGTTGCAAGCATCAGAAATTAGAAAGGAGCAGACTGGTTACTTGCTTATTGTCCACCAGTGTGTTCAAAGTGTTTCTCTCAGGTTTCTCCGATTAAAATGTTTTATAAATCCAGTGAATACTGACATATCTGTTTTTTTAGAAAATGAAAAATTCCCCAAACCCCTGATATGGTGCAATTTTCCAGGCACGTTTCTATGTTTTCTTCTAGGAATAACAATCAAGATTTCATTCTTGACAACTTTTTAATTTTTGCAAGAAAAGCTAAAAATTTGGCTTTGATTCTATGAAGTCTTTTACTGCTTTTTGTTCTGCCTTATATGAATGCAAACCATTTTGGGAAATTTATGAAATAATTTTATCTAAAATGCTGTATTATAAGACCATATGATATCTTAAAAGCTGTTAAAATTCTCACTTTGATGGGAAAGATTCCCATTTCCTGTGCTAGGTTACATGCAATAGTACATCTTCTAATTTCCCCATGGAGCTTTTTTTGTAAGTTAATATGGTAGATGATGTGTGGAAATGGCATAGTTCTTACTGAAGTGCTTTTTCCTTTGCTGCTACTACCTTTGAGAAGTAATTGTTCAATTACTGCAATTCTTCTCAGAGTATTTTTAACCATTGGCCATTTGGATTCAAAGTTTAATTGCAAAGATCTTTATATCTTCTGTATACATGATGTGTAACTTTAAGTAATACTTTTTTCTCTTATGAAATTTGATACGAAGCGTTGAGGGTTTTTGTCACATTTTCCTTGTTGAGTCAGAAATCTGAGGTGTGAGTAAGAACACTCTTGAATTAACTGTGCCAAACTCCTCTAAAGCTGTATGTTTATTCTGTAGAAGAAACAGTTGACCTCCATAGACACATTTTTTTGTTTTGTTTTGTTTTGTTTTAAACCACACATTTGTCAATAGATACTCAGTTACTTTGTGAACTTGAAGGCTTGGAGGTCATCAGAGAGGAATCTCACCATCTAGGAATAGTCCTAAATCTCATCTATAATACAATTTGAGGAAATTCTGAGTTATGTTTTATTTAAAATTATTTTGAGAGCTATATTTATGTGTAAATTTGTTTTGTTTTGTTTCTTTTAACCAGAATTGTGACTGATGAACTTTTTTTTTCCTTGATGTAGGTGTGCTAAAAGTATCCATCTTCACTGAGACATCAGTATACATCCCAATTATTGTAGCAATCTGTTAAAGCTATTTATTTTTAAACTGAAAGAGCATATTTAGCCCATGCTGGATGATTAGTCCTGTTTCCTCTGACAAAGCTGGGTAACATGAGCTCTCCCCTCCACAGTCAGAGGTGTGAGTGCCCCCATGCTGTCCTCCCTGGTGAGGGACTCTGCCATTCCCCTCTTCCAGAAATTGCATGTAACACCCAAGAGGACTGCATAGGCTGAAATGCCTTTTAACCAAGGCAGCTGCAATGAGTTTAGCTCCACAGTTAAAATGCTGTCAGGGAGTATTGTTTGGACTTGTGTAAAATGCACTTTTGAAAGCCTAGTTCTATTGCTCAGCTCAGCAGGCTTTTTTCTAAAAGTTTCCCAATCCTGCCTTGTTAAGGGAGATAGCAAGGATTGTTAGTACTTGTGGTTTTTGGATCCCGTGGTTGTTAATACTTCACAGGCCTACAGACAAAAGATCAGTTTCTGCCTTGGGAGAGTTCACAATTGATCTGCTGAGCTGTACCATCTGAGCGAGCACAGTGCCTCATTTGGGTACTAGTAAATCCACAGTCTTTGACAGTCAGTCCTGTGAGCTGCTTTGCTCAAAGCAAAACTCTTTTATGCTAATTTGCAGAACCTGGTATCTCTTGAAACGTGATTTCAGTGTACCTAATGCAAAATTGTAAAAAGGCTGTGTTTCTATCACCTTTATGATTTAAAGGTGTATATGAAATACTCTTTGCTTTCTAAATCACTAGATCCTTGTGATTAATAGTTTTTTTAAAGCTTGTTCCTTTCCAAAATTGAGTAAATTCAAATGTTTTGGAGAAGTATGCTTGAAAATAGAGTCTGCTTTTCTTTTTAGGGAAGCAGGATGAAAATATTGAGAAGACGATATGGATCAACTCTTAGGGTGATAATTTATGAAAATTTCTGAAATTTATAATTTCTTACATTGATTTTAATATTTCTGTGTTTTAAATATTTTGTTCTCGGAGGAGGCCATTCATTAAAATGGTCTACTTCTTCCAATTTTAGATAGACTTGTGTTTGATAGGGGAAAAAAAAAGTAAGTCAAGGTATTATAATAATAACATTGATGTTAAAACTAGATTTAGAAACAAAAAACAATCCAAAAGTCTGCATACTACACTTTGGCCAACAATCCAGGCTTGGAGGGCAGTGGGATAATTCTTTTAGAACAGCCAATATTTTGGATTGCTGCACAAAATTAGTGTAATTAAAAATTTATTTTGCAATGCATTCACTTTAAATTTTATAATTTTTTTTAAAAAAAAGTTATTACAATTATGTCCTGATGCATCAAAAGAAAATTTTCTTATTAAAAAAAACTATTAACAGCTGTGGTTTCAGCAAAGACTTTAGTAAACAGGCAGCAAAGTTGTGATGTACTAAATACAGTAGTGTATATAGGGCACTTTTTACCTGCCATTAAAAGCTTATAATACAGCAAATTAGATAGCTGTGGCACCCATTTTTTAATTGCACTTTATTAATTTAAAAAATGTGGTAAGATATTGATAAAATTTAATGTTGTAAGCTTGTGTCTTTGCTTTTTTATGCAAAAAAGTTAAATGCATGATAATTAGCATCATAAAAAATGCTTTTGAATGTAATATCTTATTAGTGGCTTAAAACTTATATTTTTAACAGATGCATCGTAAAAGCAGACTCTTGGCATGTCACCTGGTGTCTTTTCTGTGAGCATATCAAATGGAAGGAGTGACTCTTGTATAAAATAGCATGTTTTTCTTTTCTTTTCCATTCTTCAATACCAGGTGACATAAAATTAGCTTGCTGATCATGGGAGAGACTATTTCTACCAGTTAGGCAGTAAGTAGAAATGCAAGTTTCCATTTTTTATGGCTTTAATTTTTCATCAAAAATTGAGTAAATACCATTTTCAGAATCCTACGGGAGGATGGTAGGTCATGTGTTCTGTAACTGATTTGTGGAATCAGAGAGGAAGTATACTTCAAATACTCATTTTCTCGGAGTGTTTCAGTGGATTTCAGTGGAGAGTCTCACACAACAGTGATGCTGTATGGGTTATCTGTGAATTCTTCAGTGGTAAGCATTACATCTCTGATGCCTACTCTACCTCTATAAATACATGCTATCTTGAGTGAGCTCCATAATTTAATAGCTTAATTGCTTAAAAAACATAATCCATTGAATAATGAAATATATGCACAGGAAAATGAGGGGAGCTGACTTCATATATAAATTCTTAACAGTTCCAAATTTTGTACTAAAGTTTATTACAAGTTAATTAGTTACAGTGTTTGGAAGAGAATTACTTCCATCTTTACTTATTACTCATATTGCAGAACTAACAACCTAAGGGTAAAAGCATACACAAGTGAGCAAATGTATTCAGGCAGGTTTAAAGAGGAGAGGAGGAGGAGACTTTGAGTGACACATAGAGATCCAGTTGTCTTCCTGCTGCTGTGGGTGGGACAACAGCAGACTGATACGTCCTAGAAAGGTTTGGGTGTTTGTGTCTCTGTTCGTAATGGAAAATGAAATTTTATTCTTTAAAATTTTCAAGCTGTATAAAATGGAATACCAGTTGTTGATTACTGTATGAAGAGGACTTTTTCTCATGGTCTTGTGTGTGTTTAAGCATATGTATGTACAAGCTTTCTGTAAAAGACCATTTAATAGAGAAGTTTGAAAAATTGTTTTGTGATGCTTCTGCTGAGCCATTCAGAGGAAAATAAAGGGCTGCTTGACAATTACTCCAGCTTAGGGTCTGGTGCAGTGTTGGCTGCTGCTGAAAGCCATTAATAAAGCAAATAGAAAGGGACTAGAATTTTCAGATGAAAAACTGCAAGCTTGGAAGACTTTGAAAAGTATTGCAAGCCCCTTTCATATTTTTAATAGCCTGCTGTACAGCAGCATTATCTGGCTACAAGGAGCTCCACAAGGGAAAGCTTTTTCCTGGTCAGATTTCTCTGTCTATTGAATACAGGCAGAAAAAGAACAGTACTTCATTGCTGATATCCTGATTGACGGCAGTCAGATGGAAATAGTGATAATATTTATGAACTTTTAACATTCATCCAAATATGGATAAAATCTGTGTTAGACAGGTGAAGTTCTTAGGATTTTCTGAAAGCAACTTGAAAGTTGTTTTTATGGCAGCGAAGATGAAATATGTGCTGTCTGGGTTGTTTAGAGACCTGGGTTGGAGCATCAAGTCATACTTTAGATGGTAATGCTTGGTGAGGTTTCTTATCCATTAAAAATTCCTACTAGCTACCTCCTTTGAAAGTCTTGTTCTATTTATAATAACCAAGCACTTTATAGCTCAGTAAAGAATGGAAGGTAGCTATGAAGAACAAATTGTATTGTTTGGTATAAGAAATATTTTGGCAAAATTTCTTCTGAGAACAGTTTCATTGTGTGATGTCCTGCACTGAGAAGGCATCTGTTTAATATGAAATATAAACATTTTTAACCTAGTTGTAAGTAAAAGGAGTGTCTTTTAAGAGAGTGAAGTATGAAGTGATCAGCATGGCTTGGTATCAACCACATAATGATTCAGTGTGCTATTTACAACTTCCTACTTACTGAAATTGAAAATATAAAAGCAAATAAAATATTCTGTATTGTATCTTTATTTTTAATCTATGTGTGGGATGTCAAATATTGTACTTGTCTTGTGGACAGGACATGCTTTTATGAGCCTATAAATATTTAAGTATATGAGAATCTGTACCCAAATGGAACATGTTGCATGTAAATTGTCTTCTAAGTTTTTAAATTTTGGTATTTTTAAAAATTTGCTAGGTTTGAAAGCAACATTTAAATATGAATACTAAGCTGTAATACAGAATACAAAATTTTGAATGCAATGTGGTTTTGTTTATAGTAATCCTGTTCCAGTTTCACGAGAAAAATCCATCAAATCATAGGGGGAAGGGAAGAAAAGGGCTAATCATGAGCTCGGCTATATAATTTGCACACTTAATATGCACACATCCAAACGTCCTGGATTTGTTTCTACCATGCATTTACCAAACAGTGTTTTCTTCAATATTGGCAGATACCTATCTATGTAGAATAAGCACAGCTAACCTGTTATAAAACCAAATTAGAAAACCTGCTTGGAACAAATGAGTTACAAGTTAGGCATACGTAATGGAGCCTGTAATTCGAAAATGTTTATATAATCTTCTATCTAAGAAGAAACTTGATGAGTTTACCTAACTTATGTGCAGAGCAAGGACAAAAACTGTAGATTCTGCTAGACTGATTTCTGGTAAATCTTGACAATCTGGTTTGCAGTAAATTCTAATACTGTCACAAAATGTCAGGATCACATTATTAAATTCAACGAGTAATGTCACCTGATTGTAGTAGCAATCCTTATCATGGCACAAGAACTTAAAAATGCAATATAACAATTCTGAAGATTGGTGATAAAAGTAATCCGTCATAGTAAGGTGAATTATTAAGTATCATGGGTTTAAATTTACTTTTTATTATAAGAAAGAATCTGAATTATTTGTTGGCATTTCAGTGATATTGTAAAGCATTTCTGTATTTTGTTTGAACAATTTAGGAGCTTGCATAAAATGATATTGGCTGATTTTTTTCCCTTTGATATATGCAATAATGTCAATAAGCAATAAATTGCATGTTGTATGCAAGGTATTGGTACTTCATAATAAAGGAAAGGAACACAGTTTCTTATTTTGTGAAGTTTTCTTTCTTCATATGATAAAAGTTTATGTACCTATTATAAGTGCATCATGAAAGAACAGTTTGGGGGGGGGTCAATTCCGAAACAACTGGCTTTTATGGTATCTTGAGATTTCATGCTATACCTTACTTATTTTAAAGAAGGTGAAGGTGGATGTATGAGGTCTGAGCCCCACTCTTGCTCAAGTGGCTGGAATTTTGAATGCTGAAATTCTATGTAGGACATCACTGGGGCCAGGAATGTAACTTAAACTATAATTTTTTGTTGTGTATTGGGGAAGAACTTTTGTATTTGATAGTATAATTATATTGCATTGTCTTGTAATACCATGTGTGTCAGGGCCTAGGCTGGACAGTTGTCTGAAGGCTCTGGGGATAAAGAGCTGCTGTTGCCAGCATATTATAAATATGATGCACTACACAGTCCCTTACTGAATACTAAGATGGGCAATTAAGTTCCTCAATATGGCAGTTCATAGGTTCTATATGTGCAGGGAATGTAAGCATGGAAGCATGAATTGTGTGGTAAAGCCCACAGGTTTCTTTGAGCATCCTTAGAAATTGCTGCTGTTTTATATCTTAACCACTGGCTTCCAAGCACAGGAATTACTAAGGTTTTTTTGTCTTTTCTTATGTGTCATGCAATGGTTAAATTGCTAGAAGAAAACACAAAGCAGTCCAGTGGTTTTTTTTTTTTCCCTCTCATCTTTTAAAGGCTATTTAGTTGCATTTGTAAATGATATACTTAAGGTACTAATTTTACACTGCTAGTGTGGTAAACTACTCATTAAATAGTTGGTCTGTTAGCAAGTGAGTGGGAGTTTCTGGGAACAGACATTCTTTGGGGTCAGATGCTATATAGGTCAGATTTCCAACTGCTTGAGGAAGGACAATGGGGCTTGGTAGGAGGCTTTCCTATTGGCACTAGGCAGCTTTTAACACTGAATGGTGGAAAGGACTGAGCATGGCTGGGAACAAGGCATGCCTTTCAGTGAGCCATTCTTAAAACCATGCATTCAACAAATCTTGCTTAAAGTGTGAGAACCATTATCTCTCCCTAAGATGTAGGATATAGGAAGTATTTTGTATATCCGCTTCTTTGTCATACTCGGGTGTGCAGTTGCTTTACGTTTTCTCCCCAATTTTTTCATTACTCTGTGTTCTTGCTGAAAACTTTTGTTTCTCTCCTCATATTGGTGTGATAATTTTGCACTACAATTAAAAAACATCAATCTTTGCAATGGGTATCTGTCATATTTTTGAAGGTGGGCTACTATGGTATCTTCTTTTGCTCTGCTTTTCTGGAGTTCACAGTGCAATATACCTATGGGTAGACTGTGTTTCATTGAGATTGGGACCTTGGTGTTCTTTGTAAAGAAGGCTTTACATTGAGTAAAAAAATATTTGCTACTTGGGTCATCATACGGAGGGTGAAAACTATGATCTGTACAATGACTAACAGTGCAGTTATTGCTTCTGATGCTGTGATGCACAGTGAGCTCCATCTTCTGTGTGTTATGCACGGGACTTCACACATATAGGTAAACTGCATCTTCTGGCTTGGAAAAAAGGCAATATTCTTAGGAAATCTTAGAAGAGCTGTCATACTTTTCTTGGCTAGTTAATGTTTAAAAATAATCTTAAATAACTTTACTATCTCCGCAAGTTTAATATTAAAAAGGATACATACACCTTTACGGTACCGATGTGTGCTGCTAGTACGTTGTGGGT